>JAFBJR010019393.1:231870-385365 GCA_016785285.1 Brachirus orientalis | reverse complement strand
GGGGGGGGGGGGGGGGGGGGGGGGGGGGGGGGGGGGGGGGGGGGGGTGATGGTGGAGCATGTTGCTGAGGTATGTGGAGGCCTGGCTGTGGAAGGCTTTGTTAGTGAGGAGAACAATATTGAATTGGATGCCTTTTGGAACAGGAAGATGTAGTCTCTGGAGGACATGGATGATATGGTCACAGGAGCAGGTGTCAGCGAGGCGGCCAGCAGCAGAGTGTTAAATATACTGGAGTTAATTGAGGACTTTGGACGATGCAGTAGTCGATAGTGGGGTGTGATGAATGCATTAATTAGGGTTTCGGCAGCAGAAAAAGTGAGTGATGGACAGAGATGAGCAATATTTTTTTTTTACAAGGTAGAAGGCAGTGTGGATATTTTGACTGATGTGTTCAAATGAGAGGTTACTGTCAATGAGGATTCCAAGGTTGTGGTTGTTGTGGAGAGGGAGAGAGTGAAAGATTTGTTTGTACCCACTGAAGTTTTATGATCAACCAAAAGAGACAAAAGAGAAGGTAAGCATCAGAAAAAAAGGGGAAAAAAAGAAATTTGTTGAATAATGCTACGATCATTGCAGAAAATGATAAGTCTTTGTGTGTAAAGTCATAGAAATACAGGTCAGGAGCTTCAGTTAATATTTACTTGACATCTCAGCACAGAGACTGACATGCAGTTTCTCTTGGCATGTTTGTTGGCGTTCTGATTTGAGGATCTCCTGGGATTTTCACACACACTGTAGCAGTTCTGAGAGTAAACTAGGAATAGTGTGAAAAACAAATGAAAACATCCGACACTTCTTCAAATAGAAACACCTTTTTGATAAGAGAGGTCAGAGGAGGATGGTCACGGTGGTTGGAGCTGACGTGTTTAATGGTACTGTAACTCAAATGCCAATCTTTACAACTGTAGACAGAAAAGCTTGTCGGGATGCACATGTGCAGTGCAGAACAGAAATCTGAGGACACTCTGGGCACAAACTCACTAAAACCTGGACAGACAATGGCTGGAAAAACATAGCCCGGTCTGATTATCCTCAATTTCTGCTGAGGCTGCAGATGGTTGGCTCAACATTTGGCATCAAAAAGCATTAAACCGTGGATCCAACCTGCCTTGTGTTGTGCATTTGGTGGTGTAATGGTGTAGTGAGGGTTTTCTTGGCACTGTGTGGGGCCCTTATTACCTATGAATCACGGTTTGAATGGTGCAGACTGTCTGAATATTGCGGCTGACCATGATCATCTCAACTTTGGGCCCATTTTGTGAAGCCGATCCAAGTGCAGTACACACCTGAGGAAGAGTGCTGGCAAATCTAAATTTAATCGAGCGATACAGAGTTCAGAACATAAGCACAGCATCCAAAAGAATAGGTAGAAGTGCAAAGTCCAAAAAAAGGGAACAAAAGAACAATAACAGAGAAAAGATTGTTGGGAAACTTGGCAGGAAACAGACAAGACAATCTGGTCAGTAGTGGCAGGTGAATGGAATGAATAGTGAGCTGAGATAATAGAAACGGGTGGCACTAATACAACACAGGTGAAGCTATTCAACAAACAAGCAACACCAGTAAGTAAGACTAATGAGGGACTTGCGTGTGCACGTCACTTTAATGCTTGGCAGGCCTGATGCTTGGTAGCTAACAAAGGTTAGAAAAACAGTGTCTGTCACGGCTGACTACACCGCAAGGTTTGTAAATGTTCCTAAAATGATGATGCTGTATTGTTCGCCATTGTTGTGTGCACTTTGTCTGGCAGAAAAAGAAAAAAAAAAAAATGTCGGGAACTGGGTGAACAACCTTGTCTGAGAGCTCTGTGCTGTTTGTGGTCAGCCAGGGACGTGTGGTCAGGGGAGGCAGGTGAGCCATGAAACGAAAAGTAATGATAACATACAATAACTGTGCAATTATTTTCTTTTCTGTGTGATTCCATTAATTTTGATAATGCTCATCGTCAAAACCCCTGAAATTGTGCATTTCCAGTTTAAATACAGGGGCTGTTGCTTTCTCTCTGTCTCCCAGACTTTCTACAGTCTAGCTATTATCTTTAATGAATGTGTGTGACATATTTTGTCTTGCTGCAATAAAAAAAGGCACAAGGTGAGGCAGACAGTACCTTGTCGCGCTATAGCGGACGCATGTGAGCCCAACAGGTGCTTACTGCCGCTGTTCTTGGAGGGTGCAGAGAAAATGAGCTCTCTCTGCTATAATCCAATCCAGATTTATTTATATAGCCATATAGCACAGTAAAACAGGCGAGTTGACCAAAGTGCTGTACATCGCATAAATATGTAAAACAGACAGGATACAAGACAATGTAAACTAGTAGCACAATAAAGCAATACAAACGGAATATAAAACCAATAAAACTATAAATGTACCAATCTTTTTTTAGCCAAATATGTACCTTATACGTACCTGTAAAGAATACTGATGAAAGATAAAATATAACCAGTCGTCGATGTGCATGCTGCCAATTGAATAGTGAATAAGCTACTTTTTTGGTTTCATATATATATCTGTAAATCTGAGTCTGTGCCTCACCAGCCGTGAACCTCACTGCACGTCACTGGTTTGAGCTAAACGTATAAACATGATTTGATTTGACCAGTCATCATATTGCTGATGCTCGATGCTGCCCAATTAAAAGATAATGAGAGGTGTTTTATTTGTTTTCTCGACTGCACATGTGTGAGGTGGCTGTAAGTGAAACATGATTGAGTGGAAGCTAGATGTGACATCACCCATAAAAGTCTGAACTGTCATTTTAAAAGATTTTGACATCCCTGTTGAACCCTGTTGTCCACTCATGAACATAATTTTAAATACTGTCATTGTGTGGTCTTGAAAAAGACCTAAAACTAGTAATTAAAACCAGTAACCCTCAGGAAAATGTTTGCTGGTGTTATAAATCTAGTGAGAAGTACAAGATCATATTCACATAGACTGCCAGTGTTATTTTTACCCCCTGATGGCCATTCACAATGTTTTTAATTCTTAGTTAACTTCAACAGGCAAACTGGAAGACTATGCCCACTTACATGTGGTCCATAGACATAACACAAGCACGGACAGAAAACAGGAAATAAAGTTTAAAAATAAAGGTAACAGTGAGAAAAACTACAAAATAAACCACCCCTCTACAAAGCAAAAACAAAAAAATTACCTCATGCTTTCACAGACAGGTTTCATGAACAATGAGTTCATAGGCTGACTAAAAGAGATGTAATACTTGAGCACCACAGCTTGGCATGCATTAAATTCATCTTTTTGTCATATTAAATGCAGTGTTTTTTTCCAGATAAACCCACATTTTATAGCTCATTGAGGACTTTAGTACGTAAATTAGTACTGGAATGATTTCATGTAGAGGAATAAAATTCTGCAGAAAAGGGGTTAGCACCCAAGAATATTCATGGTGACATGGTTGCTAAATTAAAGGATGATGCTCCAGCTTGACCAACTGTGCAAAAGTGGGCAGCTGAATTCAAGAGTGTTAGGGAGAGCCTTGATGACCCATGAATAAACACATCCACCAGAACATATATGGAATGTGCAACTGGAAGCATTACTGTGCAGCTGATGAATCTGTGGAGATTATGTTATGCAATATTTTTAATGGAGCAGAATCTCAGATGTTTCCAAAATTTTATAGCATCCAAGAAAACTGGGGCTATTTTAAGCCCAACCACAGCCTCTGCACCCAGTTTATGTATGTGTTCATAATGAAGCACAAAGGTTTTAGGGGAACATCATAATTTAGGCTAAAATCCCAACCTCATTAGACGAGCTGTGTCATCATGTTTACAATAATTACCATGTGATTAAGGTTTGCAAACAATTATGATTGTTGTCTCTTTGTCGTCCCTTTGGGTCTCTGTGGGGTAATTTAGTATCACTGTGATCTCCAAGCTCTTTGACTTTCAAATATGGAATATTAACAGACACTTCATGCAGAGGCTCTCAAACCCCTGGGCCTGTGTCCTAAAGGCCCCAGTCTGCAATCCGTCCAAGCAGAGGACAGAATGAACAATATTTGTTCTGTGAAAATAGGGGGAAGCTAATAGGCCTCATCTGGAAGCAGGATAAGAACAGGCAGTAGTGGCAGCAGCAGCAGGAGGCAGTGAGTAAAAGCACTCAAGACATTTTCCAAGAGCCTTCACAGAAGTCAAAGTAATAGTGTCATCAAAAAAAAAAAAAATCTATCAAACCCATCTATCAGCTAATACTCAGTCTCCAATAATTGTTGTCCTTCAGTTGAACAGGACATCATATTAAAGTGTTTTATATGCAATCAGTGATCATCATGTCAGCTCTTATGGTCTCATCTCCATAATATTCAATAATTTGACATGAAAAATTAAATGGGCCCATTCATGTAAGGCTGTCATTATATCATTATATATGCCATTTGCCAGAAAATAGTAGTTTTCATAATTGGTTTGTCAGATATAAATTTGGGTTTCACATAAATGTCATTTTAAAAACTCTCACATCTCAAAGATGGAAAAGAACATTTATAGTTACATTTATACAAGTGCTGTGATAGCAATTTTGAAGTGTGGTAGTATTACAAAGTGACAGACAGTCATTACTGACTATGCTGTGTCCCCCATTGACCTGACATGGAGGTACGCAATCACAGAAAACATAGCTGCCAGCGGGGACACAAAGAAAAACAAATCTTATAACAAAAGCATCAGCTACAAAAGGCTTACCTAACACTTTGTCTCACAATAAGACAGGTTCTTCTGACTTGAAACTTAAGTTTGCATCCACACACTCACCTGTACCAAAGCCCATAGAGCTGCTTTGTTTGCTAAGTTTGTTTCACTTGGGTAAACATGATCAAAGGATTACAAACCCAGAGGAAATCAAAGCATTGCCCATTTGCACTAACAGACTGAACCACCAGTGGATCAATAACCCCTGAGTGCTGTGTTGTAAAATGGCAGATTTCTCTTCATGTACTTTATTACACACCTACTAACTGGCATGCATTTAATTATCTATTAAACAAATGTCTATTTGACATTTCTCCAACATCTTCAACTGTTAAATTTAATTTGTATAGCGCCAAATCACAACATACAGTACCTCAAGGCACTGTATATAGTAAGGCCAAAACCTTTACAATATTACAGAGAAAAACGAAACCCAACAGTTCACACAATGAGCACACTCTAGGCATCAGTGGAGAGAAAAAAACTCCCTTTTAACATAGGGGGGAGAGAAAGAAAAAAGAAGGAAGCCAGGTAGGCACAGAAGAGAGAGACCAGGAGCAAATATACAACAGTTGTATCAAGTTTCGAATCAGTTATAGAAATATAGAAATACAGAAATATTACTGATGAACTTTTAATCATAGCAGGAGGACAGGAAAGAAAGGCACCGACTTTGGAGACAAAGAACAAGGTTAATGACATGTAATTAAGTCACATTCATACCCTGAGTGTGAGGGAGTGAGTGTGAGTGCACCACAGAAAAATCCCCCAGCAGTCTAGGTCTATAGCAGCATAACTAAGAGATGTTTCAGGTTTCTGTGAGCCAGCTCTAACTATAAGCTTTATCAAAAAGGAAGATTCTCAGTCTAACTTTAAATACAGAGAGAATGTCCACCTCCCGAACCGACACTGGGAGCTGGTTCCACAGGAGAGGAGCCTGGTAACTAAAGGCTCTGCCTCTCATTCTACTCTTATGGACTCTGGGAACCACCAGTACGCCTGTATTTTGGGACCCTATTGGGCTGATGAGGTGAAACTAGTTCTACTACTAGTTCTACTACTAGTTCTACTAAGCCATTAAGTGCTTTGTACAGCAACAGAAAGGTTAAGATACACATGATAATAATAAACAACAAATCAATCAGTTAATATAAGCAGGCCATGATTATAACACACTCACAGCTGCAACAGTTGGTAAGGTGTTAGTTCTGATGATGGTTGTTGAAGATGAAAACCTCAGCACCTTTACTGCACTCTACACACCTCACATAACTGAGCTGCATTGGAAATGATTATTTCCACTGACCATAAATCACTGATGTCACAGTTGTGCCTCCACAAAAGCTTTGAAATTGAATCACATGACTTGAACATTAGTGTGACTGAGCTGGAGTATGCGAGTGTAGGTGATTTAGTCAGCAGTTATGATCAATCAGTTGGTACTTACTGCCAGGTTCATTCTTAAAGCTAGGGCAGGTGTCTTTTTTTCTTATTTTATTGTTGATATTCTCTTCACTTCCTAATATCCATCAATAAAAAAAATGTCTGGAAAAAGCCAGTGTCTGTAGTTCTTGCAATACCATAATAAACATGACCAATTATTTCATTTGGACTTATTTGGACATGTCCATTATTAACCAATCTGCACATTTTTTTCCCATGTGTTGGACCCCACAACAAGGCAGAGAAACGTACACCACTGAAGCTAAGAAACCAGCCAGCAAGCCATTTAAAGAAAATTTGCAGAGAAAATGAAGACAGCATTTAATGTTCTACAACAGGAAATCACTTCCATTTTTTGGGGGACTGGACTATCGATGAGACAGCCAATGGTAGTGGTGAAATGTATAGTTTGAACATTTTTAAGTGCATTCTATTGCTAGCTTTTCGAGATTTACAGCCCTCGGAGTAAATGGCACCATTATAAATCTTCCTCCAGCATTCTACATTTTTTTAATCTAATTGCCTCAAAACTTCATGATATTTTCCTTATTAGCCCTTAGTGCTCATGCAGCACAGGCACACCCTTGGTATACAGCCGTGGGAAAAATACACAACTCCTTATATGGACATCCTTTGGGCATATGTGTTTATAGGTCACATCTTCAGGCATGATAATTGTGCAAAAGTCACAAAATATATAAGATGCTCCATATTGCATATTCTTGTAGTGTCTGTATATACAGTACGTTTTAACATATAGAAAAAAGCAGCCTTAATACTCTCAGGGTTAAGGGTATGACTGGTACTAGTACCTTATCTTCATCTAAAGCAGGGGTGTCAAACTCATTTAACTTCAGTGGCCACATAGAACACAATTTGATCTAAAGTGGGCCAGACCAGTAAAATAATAACATAATAAACTATAAACAACAGGAAAAAAAATTTCCCTTTGTTTTACATTCAATGAAGTATCTGTGCATTCTTGCAGCTGAGAGCGGATGGAATGAGCCCGCTTTACTCATTGCTTTCTTCAGTGGACTAAATGATGAAATCAAAGATGAATTAGCCACCAGGGATGAATGTAAGTCCTTGGAGGCAATGATTAGCTTGGCTGTCAGAGTAGATAACAAACTGAGAGAGAGACACAGAAATTTAGGGGCTCCAGGCAGACCTTCCCCCCGGAACTCTCATTCCAGGCTTTCACTCACCTCCTCTTCAGCGCACCCATGCAGCTTGGCAACAGACGGTTGCCTCCTGTTGAACAGCAGAGGAGGATACAACAAGGACTCTGCCTTGACTGTGGATGACCTGGACACCAACTTCAGACCACATAGGGGGCGCTCGCCCGGAGAGAGGCGAATCCAGTTGAGCAAGACTAACTCTGAACACCGCTCCTCCAAACGAATCCACTTAGATGCCACACTCACTCACCAGGGCACTTCACACACACTCAGGGTGTTAATAGACTCCGGGGCTGACGAAAACTTCATAGACCCAGACTTAGTACAACAGTTGGACCTTCCTTTGACTCCTGTTACTCCACCTCGTACAGTTTGTGCTATCGACGGCTCCCCATTACCGCCCATTACTCAACAGACAACCCCTCTCCTTGTTGTTATCTGGTAACCATCACAAACTGATTTTCTGCTAATTTCCTCACTGTCATCTACCATTGTTTTAGGACTCTTTGGACTAGTTGGAGCACCTTTTGCCACTCACACTGTCTTCGTTTGGCCCAACCTGTCTCTCACCCCTCATCTCCTATTATTTCCTCTCCCAATCTCACCTCCGTTCCCACCTGTTACCAGGATTTGGGTGAGGTATTTAGCAAGCACCGAGCACTTTCCGTGCCACCACACCCTATGAGTGCCCTATTGACTTGATCCCTGGTGCCAAATTTCCCTCCAGTAAACTGTATAACATCTCCCACCCTGAGAGAGAGGCCATGGAGAAATACATTTCTTAGTCTTTGGGCTAATTAGGCCCTCGTCCTCTCCTCTCAGGGCGGGATTCTTCTTCGTCGCCAAAAAGGACAAATCTCTGAGACCGTGCATAGACTACCAAGACTAAATGACATAACTCTTAAAAACAAGTACCCCCTGCCACTTACTGATCCCTCATACGAACCCCTGTCTCAAGCCACTGTGTTCACCAAGCTGGACTTATGGAACGCTTACCTCCTCATCCGAAGGGAGGGGGATGAATAGAAGATGGCCTTCAACACACCCCTGGAATATTTGGTAATGCCTTTTGGTTTGACAAATGCTCCTAAAATTTTCCAGCACATGATTAATGATGTATTAAGAGACATGCTTAATCAACTTATTTTTGTTTACTTAGATGACATCCTAATTTTCTCCCATAACCTGTCTAAGCATAAGCAACATGTGCGTCTGGTGCTTCAGAGTCTTTTAGAAAATATGTCAAGGCTGAAAAGTGTGATTTTCATGTTCCCCCAAATTGACTTGTTTTGTGTTGGCAGGAGGCAGTGTGAAGCCAGACCCTCGCAAGATCGAGGCAGTAGCCAATTGCGGGGCAGCCTATCTCAGAGGGACCCTGAGGACCAAAAGCTCCACCCTTGCACCTACTTCTCCCGCAACCTCACTCCAGCGGAGGCCAATTACAACGTAGGGAACCGTGAACTGCTGGCCGTGGTGGCTGCCCTTCAGGAGTGGAGGCACTGGTTGGAGGGAGCTGAGTTGCCATTTTTGGTATAGACTGATCTTAAGAACCTGTCCTATCTGCATTCAGCCTGGAGGCTGAACTCCCACCAGGCCCACTAGTCCGATTTAACTTCGTTCTCTCCTACCGTCCCTTGTCTTAGAACGCCAAACCACATGCCCTCTCCAGAGTCAACCGCGACCCGATTCATCAGGAGGAGACAGATCTACCTATCTTGCCTGCTTTCTGCCTAGTTGGTGCCACTTCCTGGGATATCGAGATGGTGTCCCTAGAGGCTTGGCAAACCGAGCCGGATCCGGGCTCAGGACCTCCTAACCGTCTCTTCGTCCCTGCAGCCACTCGTTCCCAGGTTCTTCATTGGGGTCACTCCTCCCAATTGATGTGCCACCCCAGCATGACCCGCACCCTTCATTTCCTCCGGGAGAGATTCTGCTAACCCTCCATGGCGGCTGACATCCGGGAGTTTGTTACTGCCTGTACCGTCTGTGCTCGGGGAAAGACCCTTCACCGCCCCCCCGGCGGGTCTGCTTTGGCCCTTGCCCATCCTGAGCCACCCCTGATCTCATGGCAGTGGATTTCATCACAGACTTGCCTCTATCTAAAGGACACACAGTAGTTTTAACAATTGTAGACAGATTTTCAAAGTGTGTTCACTACCTTCCCCTGGCCAAACTACCATCAGCCTTGGAGACAGCTGACCTGATACCATGTGACATCGTTTCTGACCGTGGGCCCCAGTTCGCTTCCCAGGTCTGGCAGGCCCTCTGTAAGGCGCTGGGGGGCCACTCCAAGCCTTTCCTCTGGTTACCATCCACAAACCAACGGACAGACTGAAGGCACCAATCAGGACTTGCAATTCGCCCTCCGGTGCATGGCAGCACAACATCCTGCCTCCTGGAGTTCACATTTACCCTGGGTCGGTATGCACACAACTCGCTCACCAACACCTCCACTGTTTTTTCTCCCTTCATGGCCTGTTATAGATACCAACCTCTATTGTCCCCTGCCCAGGAAGAGGAGGTTGCGGTACCCTTAATCCTACAGTTCTGCCGCTCTGTCTGGAGGGCCGCCCAGGCCGCTCTCACCAGGACCGCAGCACGGAACCAGCAGTTAGCCAACAGACACCGGACTCCAGCCCCCGAGTACAAGCCTGGGGATAAGGTGTGGCTGTCAACCTGGGACCTTCCTCTCCAGGTCGATTCTAGGAAGTTGGCACCCAGGTATATTGGACCTTTCGAGGTGGATTGGGTCATAAACCCCATGGCTGTGCGGCTCAGTTTCCCTCCATCACTGAACATACATCCTACCTTCCATGTCTCCCTCCTGAAGCCGGTTGCCTCCAGTAATCTGGCGCCTCCACAGGACCCTCCTCCACCTGCCCGGCTCATTCATGGCCTCCCGGCGTACACGCTCAAGGAGATGTTGGATGTCTGGTGGTGAGGCAGAGGCTTTCAGTACCTGGTTGACTGGGAGGAGTACAGTCCTGAGGAGCGGTCGTGGATCTCTAGGGCCTAGATTCTGGACCCGACTTTCCTCAGAGAATTCTACTGAAGGTACCCAGATAAACCAGGTAGGTCCCCAGGAGTTGCCCTTTGGAAGGGGGGTACCGTCAGGGTCCGGCTTCCTGCCTCTTACTTTGTTAACCTGCTTGTTTCCTGTGCAGCCTTGGTTTGTTTTGTAATTTCAGAAGGCTTGACCTGGCAACCGGGCGGAGTCTCCCCTCCACACACCTGCTCCTCATTCCCTGATTTGTTTGGTGCCTTTAAGAGCCTGGTCATTGCTGCAGCAGGTGTCAGCGCGTCTCACATCCTAAGTGGTACTCATTTGTACTAGATTCCTCGTTTCCTTTGTTTCCAGTTTTTTCCAGGAGACCTGGCCCTGCCAGCCAGTCGTCTCCTCGTCTTTAGTTTCTTCTTATTTTGGCAACATACTTTTGTTTGATTTTTTGTCAATAAGTTATTATCACTCTGTTTTTCAATGGTCAGTTTCCGGTCCTCTTTTTGGTCTAT
The DNA here is from genome assembly GCA_016785285.1 of Brachirus orientalis. NCBI lineage: Eukaryota > Metazoa > Chordata > Actinopteri > Pleuronectiformes > Soleidae > Brachirus > Brachirus orientalis. The sequence goes on along the minus strand of JAFBJR010019393.1, from coordinate 374,516 downwards.
ACATGTCCTTAGCCAAATCATCACAGTATTTTTTTACAAGATATATTATGAACCTGAAATTTTCTGAGAAAGAATGTATAATTTCAACAATATTATGCCTAAATTTACCAATTACATGTGTGCATTACAAATTACACGTCTCTTGGATCTATAAAGGCACAAAACATTAACTCACAAGTATCTGGAACTGAAAAATGTAATATTCCACAACATGATTACACTCACAAATTCACTCTGTGGGCTGTTTTGGACCCTATATATGGCGCGGGCCATATGTTTGACACCCCTGATTTAAATGATGAAAAGGATTCTCATATACACACATACTTAACCACACATCCACAGCCCACCTACCCCTTGACAGGAGAAAGATATACTGAACAATATGTTGACATAGTTATGGGAACCTGACACTTATTTATTATGCACCCATTTCATGATCATCATGATCCATGGTTGTCAAACTGTGGTACTTTTACCACTGAGCTCCCTCTGGTGATACTTAGAGGAAAATCAGAAATATTTTTCTACTGTATATACCAGGTTATATGAATGGAGGGGAGCTGAGGAATTTGAACTGGATTGTGTAAAAAATTAAGCAAATAACAAAAAATAATAATAAAAATCAAATAAATACACTTGTAGTTACACTTAATAACCTCTACACCATATTATTAAAATTGGTGGGGACATGAGATTGCAAACACCGAAAGGTTCACTGAATACTGGAGAAAAGTTAATGGTCACTACCTGTATTTTCACTGCAAACTGAAGAAAGTTTCTGCAATAAAAAGTCGGTCATGATCAGTTTTATTATAGTTGCAGGTTCAAAAAAGCCTACATTCCATTGCCTTGATATTTATACACAGTTTTTTTTTTTAATTTTTATTTTACACTCCCGTGATGGAGTTTGTGGGACATGAGCATCCTCTTGAGCAAGCTCTGGCCCACAGATCGTAAAGCTCCACACATCTTTCATTAGGAGGCATATTTTGGCAGCCGTTTGGTCATGACATTGCCCTGGTAGTCAAACAAACTCTTCGTGCAGAATTTATCAATTCAGTACCTGAAGAAATTGGCTACAGCCGCACCAAACAGTCAGCAGTGGTCTAACAACCTTGACTCTTGAATATATCGATACCTGGAAGAGGTGTTGGGTCTAAACAGCCTTTACACATCAAGTCAGACTGATGATGCTTCCTTACATACAGCCTTGTACTTTCCAAAGCCATTTCTTTGTTTGAGCTCCGGGGTTTTGCAAACAGATTGACTGCTGAGGCTGCTGCTGACAGACCCAGCTACATTCTCCCTGCAGCAGCTGGGAGAGCACAGAAGGACTAATGCGACTCCATCCTCTGGCTGCTCGGAACTGCAGAGACTTCTTCATCTGTTACTCTGGAACCCATAACAAGTCCCTGCAGCTGTTCCTGTCCCCATGCATGCGTGTCATTTTGGCACTTGCATCATTTCTCATGTTTGTCCATCCCTTTGAACAGTAACTAATTGGGTTTTTTTTGTTTGTTTTGTTTTTTTTTTTTTTGTTTTTTTTTTGTTTTCTGCTTCTGTGGGCTATCAAGGTTTTTCACACTGGCAGGTTGTTTCCTAGATTTTAAACGGTGGTGACCAGATTTACTTTGATTATTGCAATATAAGTCAATCATCAACCAAGTTCTATTGCATAGAAACGGGACTTGAATAATTAAGCCGGCTACATAACAGAGGCCCAACAAAAGATCAGCTTTGAAAACACAAAATACATGAATTTGTGCGTGATGTGGGAAAAGTAAGTGCCAGTAACTCCGTCCGTATGAGGCATGTATGTCGGTATTACTAAATCATTAAATAATGAAAGATACCAGATGTTAGTGATGTTCACAATGTGTGTTTATTTAAATATTTAGTCCATATTAAAATTACTAATACTGTTCTTGTTTAACAATAAGAATAAGAACTCTTGCGAGAACAGGGGGAATGTCACGCAGTCCAACAATAATGCATCGGTAAGTGCATCCTGAGAAAACATTATTCTGAATTAATATGAATTGGACAGATAACCTAAACAGAGTACGGGCATGTTGTGAGAGAGCTCAAAATAGTAAAACTAAATATCAGCCCACTTCAAGGACTGCTCTCATATAGGGTTTATAATACAATCTTAAAGTATTGATTTTTATTTAGCAACAGATCACATGTTCTTGACCAAGTGACCCAGTTTCTGAAGATGTACTGTGAAGTCCTTTGCCAACAGTCCAGCAGTTCTGCATGTTGGGCATGTTTCTTTTCTTCGTGACCTTCACTGGGATGATGTGGTGGCTACATTTCTGGGCAGTTTCATACAGATATAAAAGCTCAAGTAATCTAACCCATTTCTTCAATAAAAGTGCAAGGGCAGTGTCTGAAAATGAAAGTTTTCTAACTTATCTATCCATACAAATCCAGTGAAGATGTAGGAAGTGTCAGAATGTGCGGGAAAAAAAAAAAAACTACATTATTCTGGTATGCAAAGGATTCCATTGTTTAATGACATGCTTTGGAAAGTGAAAGGTGCAGAGGAGTCGTCTGTTTGTTGTACTCTGCACACTCAACATTACATCTCACTCATTCTTACACTATCAACTTTCTGATGTATTTTTATTTAGTTATTTCATGATGTAGGCGCAGGATGAAATCATGCAAGTGATTCACAGAACCTCAATAGCTGAGGTTCTGTGGCTTCATTTTTGCAAACTCAGAAACAGTGGTACAAGGCACGAACATTTCTATACCTGAAGGTACACATTTGGAGAATGTTTCAAACACATGTTTGCTTAATGCCAAAAATGTACCTTTTGAGTATCAGAAGGGCTACAATGGGAACTGAATCAAAAGAATAAACAAATTTATACCATTTTCACCAAATGTCTACAGACGCACACACCCTAGTTAAAATGGGAAAAAGAAAATGTGCCCTAGAAAAGTTACGTTCAAGTGCCACTGCATTGTGTATATTGCAATTTTACCAAAGTAATTAGATTTTTTATTAATTGAATAGATACTCAAACAACCCTATTTGTCAACGATTGACTTAGCCAAGGTAAGTCAATTGCCATTGTCTGTAAGTTACTGCCTAGCCAAGTCTTTGTACCCTAACCTTACTCCTTCTGTGAGCCGTATCCCTAACATTTTTACTTAAGTGAGTTGAAAAATACTGGTGACGTATCTCTCCTACTGCTGGGAGTGGTACATTAGGAAATGCTACTGTGGGTCGTATTTGGGTGTTAACTCAAACGACCAATAGGATCTTTCTGGCGGGTAAGGTAAATGTGAAAAAAGAAGAGATTCATGAAGGTTAACAACAATAAAGGTCAACACTATTTTTAAACCACAACAGTTGTTATTACATTCAAGCATGTGGAAATCATGTCTTAATATTTAACGGCGCGGAGTATCTCTGCTTAGTTTTTACTCAATTTATCTTTTGTGAAAAAATAAATCCACTGATGAAAAAAGGCCCTGAAGTCTTAATCAACCATAAAGGGCTGCAGAGGACTGTTTGGATGCAGCCTGCATCCGTGTAGAGGAAGAGAGGTTTTTCATTGCTTCTTTAAAGAGATTTACTTTATCTCATGCTACATACAAAACTGTTTTCATCATGGCTTAACTCAGAGGACTAATGCTTCTGACAACAGTATGTACCAGTTCACATTTCACAACTCACTTTTGCATCCTGCTGATTCTTAGCCGAGTTTTATATATATATATATATATATATACATAGTATTTTTATATAGAAGCAGATTAGAATTAATGATTTTGTATTTTTACTTATGCCTTCCTTGTATTGTTGTCCTTTCTTTTTCTGTCACATCCTCCCCTAGATGGATGTGTAAAAGTAAACAATATTTTTTACTGTGTTGCTCTACATGAAGTCTTCCTCCTCCTCCTCCTCCTCCTCTATTATCTGGTGAATGTGGAAGACTACAGAAACTGGCCTCCCCAGAGAATTGAGAGCATCTCTCATTTTCAGAAAATCCCCAAAAAGAACACATGATTGTGTTTGACTGACAAAGACTTCAAGCAGCTGCGGGAACTGTGACTTTTTGTTGGATCAGGGTGGTTGGATCAGACTCTGTAATGGGGGACTGCTGTTCATTTTCGATTTCCAACAAACATCTTACCCATGTTGTATTTTAAAGAACACATTGATATTGTACATAAATAACATTATGCAGGTTTATTCAGATGTAACACAGTGGTTATTTTAACCCAAAATTTAATGTGGTTTATACCACATATATATATATATATATATATATACATCATATATGTCAGGAACACACATGATCTGAGATTGCTTACAAAATGTAATTTTTATAATGCAGTTGAAGGTCCAGTGTGTAGGAATTAGTGGAATCTTATGGTGGAACTGTAGATTGCAACAAACGGGACTGATCCAGGTGCATCAGATAATTACAGTGGCTTTCACATATAATAATATAATTTCAACTCACTCTATCATTGTCTACCACTTTATCTTCCACATGAGGGCTGAGCAGGAGCCAAACCCAGCTGACATAGTGTGAAAGGTCACGCCCTGGACAGGTCACCAGTCTATCTCAGGGCAAATATACAGAAACGAACAACTCACATTCACACATTCACACCTATGGATAATTTAGAGTGTCCAATTAACCCACGCACACACAGGGCAAATATGTAAATTCCATACCTCCGCTAAACTTGGATTTAAACCACTGCCATGTTTGAGGGATGTAAATACTCACAGTGATTCATGCATCTCGTTTTTATGGGCAAAGATATTCTTTGTTTGAATAATGTGTTTTTGCTTGTTCTTGTCTGACCCTGTGACTGTTTTTAAAGATGTACTGCAGCGAACTTTGCCCACAGTTGAGTGGCTCTGCATATTGGACATGGTTCTTTCATTTGTGGCGTCCATTGGGATGAAGTGATGGCCCGTGTTAGGACTGGTTCTTACATCTGCAGCAGCAAAGATCAGTGGTTCTCAAACTTTTTATACCAAGAACCGCCTGACAAAATATTGAGCTCTCCAAGTAATATTATTATCACCAACGTTAAAATACAGTGGTGTAAAAAGGCCGAGCAAAGTCAGTCTTTTTACAGGAGGCAGATTTATTCCAAATAAGATAATCTGCTCTCTCATCATCATCCTCTTCCACAGACACTGGTATCTAAGATGGGGAGAGAAATAAGGTGACTTTTATTATTATCATTATTATTATTATTATTATTATTATTATTATTATATTTGTTTCATTTTCTACACACTGGTCGAAAGTCCTCAGCTCCACTCCACGATCACATACCCTTGTACATCCTGTGCAACAGTATTTCTGAGAGGACGCTCACGTACCACACTTTTGAGAACCATAAGCTTAGATAATGTACTCTCTCGCTATAAAATTATTTGTTTTTTGTAGTATGAGTAGCATAAACTTTTTTTTACTGTTTGTACTTTTTTGCATGGACCTCTCTTTACAGAGGCTGCCATCATGTGCCATCATTTTTCCACAGCACAACGTTTTGCAGCCAAAGCTTGCCACACAAATGAAAACAAATGGCTCTGCCCATGCCAACTCGATACAAAATTCAACAAAGAAGGAGGAGAGAGTTAACATCTAGTATGCAAAGGCGACTACAGTTGAATTACACTACTGGGAAAAGGAGGAATTAGCAGAGGAGTGGTCAGTTGCACTAGTTGAAGTTAATTAATGAAAATCAAATAGATTCCTGTTTCTTGGAAAAAAAAGCAACTTTACTTTCTTTCACGTTTCATCTGGTTTTGTGTTTTTGTTAATCGGAATATAATTAGCTTTGAAACTATATTTTATATTTAGTTTGATATTCTGTTATAAGCTCCCCACTGAACTTCAAATGAAGACCCCAAGTTTGGCAATAACAGAAAAAGAAAATACATTCTTTCTTTCTTTTTTTTTCGCCTTTTTCCTTCATGAAATTAGAAAAAGCGAAAATACAAGAGGAACCAAAGAGGCACAGATCATGCAACATAAAATTCCACAGGCCCTTAAAAAAAAAAACAAAAAAAAATTCTCCAGCTTCATTGATCACATTACATCATAAATCACATTTGAATTTTATTGGCTTCCTGAGATCCATCTTATAGAAGTTAGTGCACTTTGTGGTCACACTGGTGGCAGTAAAGCAGTCCTCTTTATTGTCAGTACAATTTTAACTTTTACTCCATGGTGTTTCTTTGGTTTCTGAATAATTCAAAACTCAAACTTGCAGGGGAAGACCTATCCCGTTGTGGATAAATTAAAAGACTGCAGTCAGATCACTACGTTGCCATATGCAGAATAATTATTCTTGTGAGCCGGTAAACAAAGTCATTAGTGAGCCTTTGTAGACTTCTGTATTCTCTGTCATATGGCCCACTGATTACTTGTAGTGTCGTTAGCAGAGACATCAACCTTTGAAGGATATTGGCATTAGTGCTGCATTGTACCAGGTCTGATCAATTCTCTGTTAATGAGCTCTGTCCTCTTTTTCCTCTCTTTCTTTCGCTCTTCCTCTCTATAAACTGTCTTCTGAGCTTGTTCTTCTGAGGGAGAATGTAGAAGTGCCACACTGGTTCATTCATGAACCTTTAAAGGTCACATAATAACTTGGCAGGCAGCCGCAGAGCATTAAACAGATACAGAGAAGAGTTGCATTGTACTTTTTGAATTTTTTTTTTTTTTTTTTTTTGGTATGTGTGTGTAGAATGGGAGCCTTATATTTTCCTGAGTGATCATCATTTGAAACAGCATTTACGAGGAATAATGTACCCTCTCAAATACACGATACAAAACATGACCCTTAATTCCTTTTTCTTCCTCCCGTTGTATCGTTTTTCATATGTTGACTGGTTATTTTCTGTGAGGGATACGAAAAAAAAGCATTTTCGCTCTTGCTCTCTGACAGCACACACAATGTGGAGAAGCTGCATTCTTACCATTCATGGTGTCAAGAGTTTAATGAAATCTCAGCTACAAGGATTTTTTTTGGGGGGGGGGGTTTCCTATTATTTTTTTATCAGCTCAAATTTCTTTCCTACCTTTCTTACCATATCTCACAGGAATACCTGACACAGTAGCTGTTTTCTCCAGGCCTCTTAGCATTGTGATGTGAAGAGTGCCGCTGGAGAGCAGAATTTTTGTTAGTGATACATGAACAGCATCCCAGCATCTTGGCGGCCACCTGCTCTGAGCTCCTGTGGGGTGTTCCCATGGGGGGAAACTGATGAGGTTGACTTCGGGGTCATCTGCTCCTCCTACAGGACGCTGCTGATCATCCGCCCCTGCTCAGCAATCGAAGCACAATAACAAAACTGTGAGGTGAAGAAACAGCAGCCCTTTATCACCCACAAATCTGCCTGCAGGATGGCTCAGTTTACTGCCATATACTGTGTGTACTGTATAAAGCAACGGCATGAATATAAACATGGAATGCATTCACTGATAGATTGGACTCCCCTCATTCCTGTCATTGTAGTCATGGCAAAAAAACACTGTTTTATTAAAATAGTCCAGGTACTGTGCTGAAGGTTGCCCGGCTAAACACGGGTGGTGTGTGTAATAGTTTAAGAAATATAGATTTGATGTACAGTATATTGCTTTGCTTAAACCTAAACTAAATATAAATGAATGTTTGTAACATTCAAGCCATGTTAACTCACTAACTGATCGTCTACCATTTTATCCTCCACATGAGGTTCCTACCAGTCCATCGCAGGAACAACACACTGAGAGGAATGACCACTCACTCTGACATTCACATTTATGGTCAATTTAGAGATTCCAATTAACCTCTGCATGTTTTTCGACTGTGGGGGAAACCTGAGTACTAAAATGCACACGTCTCTTCTTGCTGTTAGACCTCTTATTGCTGGAAAATTGAGTAAACCACTCACTGTCCTATGCCAAACTCCATAGAGAAACCATGGCACCATTGTTGCTAATCCACTGCTGCATCTATCAGTAAGTTTAATTGTGCCATATTGTGACTTCACTGTATGATTCACCTAAGTGTCACAAACTTACCAAATTAGGTAACATTAGACCAGAAGTATATATTTGCCACTGTCAGATTTAAACATTCAACAATCCATGCCATGACAGATTTAAGCATACATTTCATTGGGTGAGGCTTTTGTTAAATTATTTAAAGCCACCATGTTTTCAGTGAGAGCATGTGTGTGTCAAGACTTTATACAACCACACTGCACGCTTAAATGGGTGTTTTCATCTGTGCTCAAAGCTTTGGACTTTTGATGGGGAATGTCAATTATAATTTTCTCTGAGTTTAGAAATGCTCTTGGACTTCCAGTCAAAATTAACTGAGAGAAAGTTAGGAGTATACAGTACGAATGCATGCATGGGCTAGACCTTGCACGTGTACAAAATGTGCTTCATTTTAGGGACTCAACACCACAAGGAAGACCAATATTGAAGACCAACCTATCAGCCTACACAATAAAGAAACAAACCTCTTTGAATTTTTTCCATGACATTTTTATAAAAAGGCATCCTAAAATAATTTAAAAAGAAAACAATCACTGCCCAGCCATCAGGAGCAGCTTGGGGTTAAGTGTCTTGCCCAAGGACACATCGAGCCAGGAATCCTATCCACAACTTTCCAACTGAAAGACAAATGGCTCTACCGCTGCTCTACTATCGCCCGATGGTAGTGTTTCATCTTAATATGTTAACATGATTTGATTGACTAGTACCTCTGGGATTTGTTTGATAGGTTATGATTTGCGGGCACTTGTGGTGTCACTTGGGGAGTTGAACATTCCAGATGAACGGTTGTTGCAGGTAAGGGCAGAGCGAAGCAACAGACCAACAATGCAGTTCATCTATGCTTGACGCTGCCATCGTTCAAAGGTTTTTTTTTTGTTTGTTTGTTTTTTTCTTCTTTTTTTTTTTCAATACTAAAATATCAAGCTGAAACCCCAAGTACAAAACCAGTAGCACCAGTTTCTCTCTGGTGCTTTGGCCTCGACTGGGACTGTCGACAAGTCAACCACACATTTGCCAAACTCTGAAACATCCTGAGCTATTTGGTTGAAGACACTTGAGGGCCATTTAATTGACTACTTCATCTGTTTGTTTTTCCGTGTTCAATCTGCCCAGGATTTGCAACACAAAAGCAAACTCTCAGAGCCATCTTGTAGCACCCCGAGGCGTTTTGCCAGTCTCTTCCAAGCTGTATTTCACAGAGTAATTGAGTCTTGAGGATTTCATAATTCAGTGAGTCTCATAACAAGTAAACCAACTTCCTCAAAACTTGTAACACCAGATAAAAGGCACGATACAGGTGTTTGTTACTGCAGCTCAAGTTTAAGTGCAGGAAACACGATCCAACGGTTAGTTGATCAGCTGTCAGTGACTGTCGAACAGCCCTTTGTAGGAACCATGTGTATTGGTATAAGACAGTAATTAGCTGTTATTAGCTGCTTAGTTACAGCCAGTAAAAGAACCATAATAAACAAGGAAATGTATACACATTCTTGATTCAGTTTGTACAAAAATAAAAGTTGATATGGCCAGACACTGTAGCATCACTAGTCCCATGGTTCTCAAACTGTGGTGCATGTACAACTAGTGGTACGTGAAATTGATCTAGTGGTACTTGGAGGAAAATCAGACCTCGGCTGTTAACACCACTGTAATTTATGATTGGCGATAATCTTGTTACTTTGAGAGAGGTCCGTATTTTCTCAGGTGGTACTTGATTTCGTGTAAATTTATTACACTAATTGGGGCCTAAAGTAATGGACTAAATATTACTTTAACATTTCAGAGATGGTGGATAGAGCCTCAGGTCATCAGTCGCATCTGTGGGTTGAACCAAGACAGAAAGTCATGATCCCACAACATTAATATTAACAAGATTTAACAATCTTGACTTGAGACTCAACAATACATTTTTGTTTGTTTGTTTGTTTGTTTGGTTTTGTTTCTTTTTTTTTTTCCAATGCTCCCTACTACAGCTTAAAAGGGTCAAATAGTCAGCGTCTTGATTAAATGACCCTGAAGAAGATGTGGGGATTCAATGTAACAAGTCATTGCAGGTCACTTTGAATGAGAAGCTTGGGCAGCTCTTTGAAGTGTTGTGGGCGAATGTTTCTCGTGGGTGGTTTCGAATTCACCCCTGCTCCTCCAGAGAAAAATCACTGGCTGGCTGGTCTTTTAACTTGAGAAAAATGTTACCAGTAAAGTTTTATTCAAATACCTTTTTATTCCCTTTAAGCTATTCACACTCAAAAGAAATATATATATATATATATAAAGACAGTTCAACTGTTTCTCTTCTGCTGAAGTTTATTGTATCCTTGATATGATGTGACTTAAGTCTCCTTCTGTTAACAGTCACACTGGATAGAACCTGCCTTTGCTTTTTTAAAGCAGCTTCAGTTCTTGTCATGGCATGGATTGTTGATAGATTTGCATTCATTCTGCCAGTCTCTAATCCACCCTAAATTTGTTCCTGTTGAATTCAAACTCAGTGACCCAGGAGGTCACGGATGTTGACTGAGGTCATTTTTGCATTAATGCTTATGAAGTTTATGTTTGTGACACTGTGCACTGGAGTGTGCTGCAGAGAAAAGCAATTAGACGGTGAATAAATTGTGGTCATGAATGGTTTGCACACGGTCAGCAGTAATACTCATGATAGACGCTGTGGCATTAATCCCCATGACTGATTCAGCGCACAATTACACCAACAGCAGCAGCTGCTGCTGCTTCCTGGACTGTGGACACGTGGCAAAGGCAGGTAGGGGTCTTGGATTCCCCAACATCTGAATGCTTCAGCAGACGTCAACATTAATCAGAGCATGCTGTGTTTTTCTGTTTTCATGACCACTGTAGCCTCAGATTTCATTTTCGTGACTGACTCAAGAATTGACTGTTCTTAGCAGCTTTTTTTCCTGCTGCGGTAAACCTAATTTGTTCGACAAAACCATTGTTTTATTTTTAAAGTATTTTCTATCCATCCTCCTCTTGTTTTTCTTTCTTTCATTCTTCTTTTTTTATTTTTTTTTACCTCCCTTCAGCACAAGTGCAATTAATGGCTTATACTCTGATGCTCTTACATCATGAGGCTTTTGGCAGCCTGCTAGTGAAACAGGGCCCCTTGAGTGGGTTTTCTCACTATGGTGTTGTTCAGTGACTTGCACAACCCATATTTGATCCAGAAAATTAAGGGGTTTTAACAAGACAACTCCAGTGCATGTTTTTATACTCGTCTCATTTGCATACTGTATGTCCGGATTTATTCTCCTCACCTGAATCGACACTGTCACTTCCCAGCTATCACTTCCTGGTAGCTGTGTTACTGCCATAATCAGCTGTTCATCAGCTGGTCTCATCTGTCCTGGTAGTACTGCAATGCACCTAACTTAAGCCAGTCATCTTGTTGTTGTCTTTTTAAATGTCTTTCTAGAAATAATTTGAGATCGCTCTAATTTGAACCCATTAATAAATCCATTGTATAATCGCGACACATTACATGTCATATCATGAAAAGTTGATTTGATATGTTTTACTTTACCTAACATGAAATTTATAATATAATTGTGATACGTTCTATGTTGTAACAGTTCATCGTGTAATTGTGATGCATTTCACACTATATCATGAACAGTTTACGGTAAAAATTATATGTCCCAATTTATATCATGAAAAGTTTATTGTATAATTGTGACAGGTTTCACATATGATGTGAAAGGTCTTGTTTTACCTTATAACATGAACTTCATTATATAATTGTGATACATTTTATGTTGTAACAGTTCATCATGTAATTGTGATGCATTTCACATTATATAATGAATAGTTTATTATAAAAATTGTACATTCCACCTTATAACATGAAAGGTTTATTGTATAACCGCAGTACGTTTCACAACATAACGCAAATTTAATTGTATAAATGATACATTCCAACTTATAATATGAGAAGTTTATTGTAGAAAGTGTGATGAATTTCACTTTATACCATTAAAAGTTTATTGTAATATCATATTATGATAGATTAGATTAATATTAAATGAATTTATTTTTGGGGGGTATTTGTTTCACTTTCAACACACTCGGAACACACAGGGGAGATGAATTCCTCATCTCCCCTCCGATCACATACCCTGGCATATACAGTAAAACAGCATTAATTTACCACCAGAGGAAGCTCTACATGAATTAAATCAGATCATGTAAATTTCTAAAATATTTATGAAAGAAAAAAAAAATGTGATATATCACTGAACACATACATTATGTGTCACAACACATAATGTATGTGTTCTTGTATGAATTTCCAATGGTCAAAGAACATTGTAGCCATGAAAGCCGGAGTGTGAAACTTTCAAATAAAAGTCCTTGACATTCAAGTCGTTGTCAAAGGAGTTCAAGCAGTGTTCATTTGGTCTCAGTGCAGCAGACTGGCTTTGGAGCTTCAGTTTCTCAATTACAAACATCACAAAAGTGTAAGTAACTTTTCCACAAATATAAGGGTTGGCAAAAATTGACCAATTAGAGCATACCCACCAAGCTAATAATAAGATGTAGATGCCGCATTAGCTCTGACCTAAAAGAAACAACAGTTCTCTGTGCCATGTTCTCTTAGGCTTGTTTCACCCTGGATGTACAGTATGTGCGGTTGTGTCGATCTGCTGAATATCATGCAGCTCTAGGCTGCTACGGAGCTTCTGCCTATGTTTTACATAGGTTTTACATTTGAAAATAAATTAAAAAAAATACTTTTAAACAGTCTTACTGCTCAAGTGAATATCAGGATTCGGCATATCTGTTAGTCCTACATGTATTTTACCCTATTTGTTGCGTGGGGGAAGGAACTGAAACACCTGGAGAGTTTTTACTTTAGAACAATAACAGTTGTTCTAAACAGTTGTTTGTGATGCACATAATGTGACAGCTATAGATGCTGCATATGTGATGAATTACAATTTTCACTGTATATCTTTGCTTGTCGTGTGGAGAGTAGGTGTCGAGATCTACTCCATGGGAATGCTCTAATTAATTAATATGTGTGTCTAACTGAGAAGAGAGACACGACACAGCTGCCATGCACTGCACACGCATCCACTGTGAAACAGGTCTTTCTTTCTAAAAATGGATTTTTAATGCGACCTCAAAACTGAAACATAACATAATATGTTATACCAATATGTCCATGTAGTTCAGTTGTGATCTTGTGATCTTCACAGTTTCTAGTCAGACATTTATATTTTGAATTCTACCATTATTTAATGGTCACTCTTATCAGTTACCATAGCATTTATGTTCAGTCTGTACCATCCCCGCCTTTCCTCTGCCTCCTCCGATTAACCTCTTTTCCAGTGTTTTGATTTATCTGGATTTATCTGTCCTGTCTGGAGAAAAAAAAAAAAAAACTGGAGGACCAAAATGCAATTTAAAAATGAAGAAAAGCTTCTTTAATAAATAAAAGTTAAAAAACTAGATGGAGCAGAAATACAGGGAACACATGAAAACCAGAGCATGAAACTAACAAACAAACCAAATCAGCTGTCCAAACCAAGTCCAGATAAATAAAAACACTGGAAGTAAATCAAAAGTCCGGGTCAGGATCGTGACACGATCAGTGGATGTTCTTATATGTAAATGCTCACCAGAACACCAAAATTATATTAGTATGTATTAGAAAATATTCATCAAAGTGGTGAAATTACTCCAGTTAGAACAAGGTTAGGTAAAAAAAAAAAAATGAGAATATAAATTTAGAATTTATAGTACTGAGGAAAAGAGAGGTAACATCAGACACAAGTGTCAGGATCTGGCTTCCTGCCTCTTATTTTGTTAAGTTTTTGTATTTCCTGTGGAGGCTCTCTTGTGCTTTGTTTTTTCAGGAGACTTGACTGTGCAGCTGGGCGGAGTCTCCCCTCTCGCACCTGCAGCTCATTTCCTTATTGAGATCCATGCCTTCTTAAACCTTGATCTTTGCTGCGGCAGGTGTCGGCACGTTTCAATTCCAACGTGCTATTTCACTAGGCAGAGCAGCTTGCTATCTCCGCACTACACCACATGTCGTGCTTTTTCCTTCCTGTTTTTAATTCCACGTTGTTTCCCTTTCAGTTTCTCTTGGGGACCTTCGCCCAGCCAGCCAGTCAGTCTCCTCGCTTTTCGTTCAGTTTCCTGTGGCTAAGTATTATTTTTGGATTTAGTTTTTGTAAATAAAGACTCTGTTTTTTATGCTTTTAACCGACTTGGCTTCCGCTCTTTTTTGGTCCATCGTTATCCTAAATCAAATCATCACAACAAGGAGCCTAACATCACCTTCTGATGAGCAGCTTCCACCTCATGACATTTAACTTATTTCATTCGAACCTGGAACGACACAAACTATGTCGAGAATGGTTTGCTATTGGCTCCTCTTTTATGTAAGGGCCGCCGGTGGCCAGTTCTGATGTCAGTGGAGACAACTTTGAATAAAGTCTAATCATCTTCCTTCAAATAGAGTTTAGGGAACAACAGACATTGTGTGTGAAATTCAGTATGACAAATGTAAACCTTTAACTTAAAGTTAGCGGAATCAGCATTTAATAAGAGAGAGAGAGAGAGCGATAGTCATTTTGCTCACATTTATGACACAAATTAATCTTATTTTAATAAAAAAGTACATACGTGGGACCTTTTTCAGAACAACTTTTCATGAGCAGTCAATCCCAATATTTATAGAGAGGAACTCACAGTCTGCCTGAACTGCTGACAGCAAAATTAGTGATTCTCAAGGAGTGGAGCTTTGCTAGCTAATTTGCATAATTGCATCTGAACTATTAATGGAAGTCTAATTCAATCCCGTGTCCTCTTCCCACATGTGCTGATGAATGCAGCAAACAGATGTGATGTACCACATATTGTATGAGGTTAAGGGAAATGTAATGTAACACATTTTCCTGTCGCGGTAACCAACAAGAATTTTCACAATACATAACCAGAGCAATGCTTTTGTCAGTCTCATGAGATTTCATGAGATTTGCCCAAAACTGCTGATTAAAAGAAAAACACCCACCACCAAATTAATCAAGGACATCAATCCTCCTGCCCCTTGACGATCTAGATTACTTGCAGCATTAACCGGTAGAAGAAAATCTACACATCATCAGAAGCTTTTGCCCTGAGGTTTGAGACATCTCACTGGCTCTTTAATAAAAGAATCCTCCCCTTGTTAAGCTACTGCAAAATAGATTTTAGGGGTAAAAATAGTTCTGACAGTTCAGCCAGGAAAACAGGAAAAATCACAGAACATATTTTCTGCATCTTAAAGCCTCATTACCATTCACCCGCCAACCATGACAAAACGCTGAGACATTTCATGGCCAGTGTGACGTCAAGATGTCAGTCAATAAAATCCTTTTCCGTCAAGTTGACCACTCGGGGCCATTAAGAGACAAACCATCAGACATCAGTTATCTCGAAAAACACATTGAGCTTTAAACCATTTTTCCATTCTAGGGAAGTGCTCACAGACATTGGGACCCCACTGTAGTTAAACTGGCTGTACTGTATGTAAAATATGTAAAACTGCAGCCATTAGCATTTGAAATAGGCACTGCAATCCCCTCAAAAACACTGGAGAGCAGTGGCTGCCAGGAAGTCCTTAAAACATGGACTAATGCCCTGCATTATCATGTACTTTGTTCATGCACCTACACAAATAACTATCTAATACACTGTTTTGTTTTATAAACACTGAACCTTGTGTTAGCAACGCTCAGACATTGAAAGGGAACGTGTATTTCTGGCAAGCAGCTGCAGAGTCACCACAGCGGAGAATGATCACATGATGGGAGGAGGAGTGACCAACATACATGAGCGTATTAGTGCCACTCCACAAAAAAATGGAATGAGTATCAGTTGATGGAGCCGCCCGAAGCCAAGCGGAAAAAGAACTTGACTTGTGACCGAATGGTTCAAGTCCCCAACGGGTCAAGTGCTGGGGTGCCCCTGAGCAAGGTACCTAATCCCCATTGCTCATTGTCAATTGCTTCAGCAAGGGAATCTGACTTACAGGTCTCTGCCAAATCAAATGTGTGGATTATTCACTGTGGTGACCCCTGGAGAGTGACAAAAATAAAGTATCACTTAATACTGTGATGCATTTTACACTATAATGTAAAAAGTTTATTTTGTAATTGTGGTACATTTTACATGAAGCCTTTTGTAAAAACGTAATAGGTTTTACATTAGAACATAATGTAAATATGTAAATATTCATTATACATTTCACATTATGTTTTCAACCAGAGCATTTACCTTAATATTTTGTACAAACCCTGTAACACAGCATCCCTCGGCAGCTTCAGTCCCTACGGGAGCATGTACAGTACACCCGTGCATGTTCACGGGAGGAGCTCTGCCCATTTCTTCCTGATGCCCTCTCATGTGCTTTGTGCTTATGACCCCCAACGTCCCTTGACAAACTCCTGTTAAGATGGAAAATGTGAGGAGCTTGAGGTTTCGTTGGCTTTAACCAAAGGGAGGAGAGAATGATGAGCCAACTTTGACAATAAGTAATATTGACCTCTTCTCTTGAGGAAAAGAGGTGACGACAGAGACAAACTACACATTTATGAACAACTGGTCCCTGACAATGAGTTTAGACTCGATTAATGAGTCTAGTTTGTTAAAAGTTAACAGATGCACCTCTTAAATGCTCTGTAATCAATTTGTTTGAGGATAGCATCGAGCCTTATTTTGACCATTTGTCCACGTAGAAAATCCATCTCCATCGTGACTCTGTCCATGTTTGTTGGTGTTTGTTGGCTTCATTTTATCATTTCCACTTCAGATGCCCACAGTTTCACATAAACACTCCAGGACATCATGTATTGAAGCTCACGCAAAAGAGATGATTTTCTTCAGTTCAGATGCCTTGCAAATGTCGCATCACAAATACACAAACCTTGCACATACTGTAAGATATAGCCAACTCTAAAGGACTTAAATATTAAACATATGAATAAATTCCAGAGAAATATAAACCTTATACCTCATGTAACATGGAACAGGTAACCAAGGAAACCGGAGACTGGGAATTGTGTGCTAGTAGGTTTCAGATTAAGTAACAAAAAACAGTTTGTGCAGAAAGGATTGTGGTTTCTGCAAAGTGGACCATTTTTTTCCCCTTAGAGCAATGTGTTTGGACGACAAAAGTTAAAAAATTAATTACATTTTTGGGTGGAGGGAATTATGAGTATTTTATTTTAATGTCATCCCTTGTACTTAAAATCTGTTTATCCTCCACTGAAAAAAAATTGAAACAACAGAACCTAGAAAATCAGTAGCAACTGAAGAAAACAAATTAAATCAGCATGAAACTATATGTGGTGAACTATTACAAGACTTGGCTGCATCAATATACTGTATGTATAAGTACAAGGAACGTCCATCTGACTGTTAATCAAATACCTGTGCAACAGGTCACTTCACTGGCTTCAAACTTTGCAGACAACTTACTAAGTGCACTAGTGTGTGCAGTGAAGACTTTAATCTTATTTGGATGGGAAATGCAAGAGATATTAAATGAAAACAGAAATATATCTCTAAAAGCATCACTTCCACCTATTATTATTATTGCTGTTATTATTAAATCATTATTTAAATAGCTGTATTCATGTTTGACGTAAAACATAATAAAAATATAATTGTGTACAATTATAGTATAAGTGACCATTTTACTTGGTAGTTTGCTGACTTGCTTCTTTGTTTTTTCTCCTTTTTCTCCATTTGTTCATTTGTCTAGAGTCTAACAAGAGGTGGACAGTTAATTAATTTATTATTCAGGTTTAATTAGCTTTAATATTTTTCATTTAACATGGGTTGTTTGTCAGTTTGTCTTCCAGACTAAGCAGACAGACAGACTATTCAGGTAGCAGGATTTAAAGAAGAAAGCCAATTTCAGTAAAACATAGGTTTGGCTGGTATACATGAAATATAAAAGCACATAGAGAGTGGACTGCTTTCACAAAGTTTCACTTTAGAGGGGATGTTTAAAGGCAAGGATGTCCTCATTCTCCTTCGTTTTTTTTTTTTTTTTTTAAATACATTAATTAAATTGCCAGCCGTGTGTCAAGGTGAAAATATCAACTGCACGCATACAAAGAGCAAAGTCTTATAATGGGTTTTTATTCCTACAGGACCCTGAATGCCTCACTGGAAGAATTCTGTACAGTCATAAAATTACTTGCAGACATTTCTATGAGATATGACAGCCCAGTGGAGTTTGGGTTGGCAGGCCTCAGACTATAAAACACTGTTTAATAATGGATAAACAATGGAATAATAATGAAGTGAACTAGTCACAAGGAAAGCAGCTGGTATTTCTGCTTCACTCTTGGAAAAAGCAAACCTGCTCCCCGTACAGGTTGCCCTCTGTGGCTTCATGTGCTCTGTTGCCATATTCTAGCGCCCGCTCTCCTTCCACAAATTCAGCCCCCCCGAGATAGCAAAAGGTGTCCGACTCCTTGGACCCTCAGTGCTGCCACAACAGTGATGAGCCCCTGCACAATCCGAGCTGACAGAAACACGAGGCCGGGTGGAGAGGGGGAAGGAGGAGGATGTTGTCATGTGCCTGGAGGCTTGTTTGCTCCTCTTTTCACTGCGATCTGAGGCTACAAAGTGTAGCTGCCAAACACCTTCTATATACAGTATATCTGTTGAAAATGAAGATGCTGAAAGCGGCACAATAAACTTCCAATCTGACAGTCTTTCTGTCCATGCCTGTATTTACGATTTTTATTTTTATGCTGTTTTATTCAAATTTTATGGCCATAATTTCATCTGGTTTTAGCACCACTTACCAGGTTTTTATATACACGTCCATGTTGATTTTATAATAGTTATGTTTAATTTTCTTTCCTTTTTCTCTAATGTTGATTAGATTTATGTTTTTATGAGAATATATTCTACAGTTGCCAATCATTTCAATCCCATATCTGTTCATGCCTTTCCAATATTTCGTATTTAATGTTAATATTTAGTATTTCTTTGATGAAGTTTGAAAAGTGCTAGATGAATCACATAATCCATAATCATTCACTGTAATCATGATTACAAAGCATTGGAATGCTGCATTGATGTCAAGTTATACCCATACTAACTTTTCTTCCATAGTCCCATTTTTACTCTGTTCTTGGCTATTTCTTTTATCATTCCATTTTTATTGAACTTGTATTATTCTGTACTTGAGATGCTGCAATACACAGATATCCCCCATGGGAATCAATAAAGGGTTTTTATTTATTTATTACCGTTGTTATGTGCCTAGATTTCTTATTTTCTCCACCATTACTGGTAAACAAAATGATTGAAGCACTTGGTGCAGTTGTGAACAATTCACTGCATTTTACTGTTTTCCTAACGGTGCGTTCCATTTACATTGGAATTAGGGAAGCTGGGAGTGACTACGTTGAAAGGGCTGAAACAAACCCCCATATCTACCTAAATACCCATAAACTGAGTCCAAGCACCCCTAAAAAATAAAAGGCAAAGTTTTCAAAACCATAGACCATGGATTGTCAACTGGCGGCGCACGGGCAGAATCTTAGCCCCCAAAGTTTCCAAAATTCCAAAACAGAAGAATATATTTTGTGGTCTAGGGTTTGGTGATTGAACAAATGCAACTGGTATTGGCAATTGGCCGAGTCCATCACTCGTATCTTGCTAATTTAATGGTCTGCTAAGGATTCAGTTATAATCAGAGCTTTGTGGGGGTTTCGAACAAAACTAATAGGTTGAGATAAATAAATATATAATAGCCTGACGGGTGCACTCAGAGAGAGAGCGAGAGCATGAAAGAGAGATTTCACTGTTCGTCAGATGCACATGGCAATCAATCCATAGATTTTATAACATTTAATTTATGACATAATAAAATGTTTCCACTGACTAGCTGCTTCTTCTACATGGGTTTGTGACTAGTGCACTCTCAAAGTCCTCAGCGTTCATAGTTTCAGTCCTCACTTTTTCTGTTACATAGGAGTTTTTGTTGTTGTTGTTGTTTGTTTATTTTTAATGTTAGGGGTTGTGAGTGTGAGAAGTTGCTCTTGTGTCACTGGTATGTGTTGATTGACTGTTAAAACCAAAGCGCTAGTGTCTGTAGCTGTGTCTCAATATCATCCTCCAAGTGTCCAAGTTCGTCATCTGGATGAGGTCAAACGGCTGTCCCAGTTGTCACACAAATCGTCAGCTCTTACTCATGTACCCATTTGCCATTCTTTGAAGGATACATTTGTGTATCCTTCACGGCCGACCACACCCCAGAATTATGGGTGGTGGTAATGCACCTTTCAGCTGTTTTGCCAAATGCCATTTAAACCTAAAGAATAATTGGCTTTTTTCTTACTTTTCTTACAGTTTTTTTCTCTCCCCTAAACCTCACAACAACACAACTGAAAAGTATTTTAATTATGATAACTCATATTTAAATTTAACTCAGGTCTTCAAATGGTTGGAGATTCTAAAAACCATCTTACCAAAAAGCCTGAGAGGAGGTGAAGTCACAGGACCCACTCTGGGAATTATAGGAATGGGAGAGCTTGGTTACAAAATAGCACAAAAAGGTGCTGTTTTTAATTCTGCAGAATCTTTTCCTGCCACCATGGAGGTGGAAGCAAACTGGACTTGACCTGATGTCACTTGTTGCACTCACTGCCTCCTCTGTCGCGTCACTGAGTTTGCGGTCTTCTTGTTACTTCTACAACATGCATCTAAGTTGCATGTTTTGAACTAGACCAGGTTTTTAAGGTTCAAATGTGACCACATTCAAACAGATATTCAAGTTCCACATAAAAGCAAGAGCCTTACTGCAGTCTAAGTCTATAATTAGCCTTCAACACAGATGTGCTAGTTGTACCTGGTAAATTGCTACTTCCAATTGTGGTCATGCATGAGGTGTTCCTCAGTGTGAGATGTAACCTTGGTTACAGTATATATTGTTTTTTAATTATATTAATTTATGATGCCTTTTGTTTAGTTGCACATAATTACAAATTAAGTTTATTATATCTTCTTATAGGCTATTAAATATAACAGTTCTGTGCATTGCATTATATAGAACATATTAAATATCTAATAACTTGTAAACTGATATGTATATATAATATGTAATATGGATTATATAATATATGGATTATTGTAATGTGAATTTATGTTTTATTTACACCCCTTGTGTTTTTGTGTTCCTGTCTGCGTTGTCAGGGGGGAGAGTTTTATGGGAACGTGTGTGTTGTGCGATGCACGCGTGTGAATAAAAAATAGAACATCGGAACTGTCCTGCCGTGTCGGTATTAATTCTGTCAGTGTACGAACTGTAACCCGTCTATCACCCACAGCCCCGAGAACACTACCTATCAAAATTCAAGGTTACATTAGATATATTCTAGGATGAGGAACCTCAAAGCAATGACTCCCCAAAGAGCACAAAGAGCATTTGGATTTCATAGGTTTGATTACAAGGTTCCACAAAAAGCAACACAGAAAAAAAGAAAAAAAACTCTGTCTTTTCTTTTCAATCAGGACTGTGGGGAGTGAGAAGACAGTGGGAGCAACTTACTGCAAGAGCCTGGAAGGCTTGTTGAGGATGTCAGACTGTGTCATGATTGATCAACATCAGCAGAAGTGACATAAATGTATTTCTAATGCAGATTACCTGTGTATTCTGATTCTTCTACTCTTCAACCTAACTATGATCTCCTACATGCTTCCAGTCATGTGTCAGACCATGATGCCTTAGTCACAGCTCTTCAGTCTGGAACAATCCATGTAGCAGCATTAGATGTGACTAATCCTGAGCCTCTGCCAAGGTCTCATCTCATTATCTCTTTATTCATAAAAGAACAAGTGTACACACATACAGGAGTGATCGGTTTGATTAAATGTGGAAAGGATTCTGTAACAGATCACATGTCAGAAAAAAGTCTGTCATTATACTCTTACCACAAAGTTACAGTACACTGATGCCTTTCCCCTCCTCTGCCTCATGTTTTGCATGGATCATCCTCTCCTTGATCTGCCTAACGTGCTCATCACCACTTACATTGGTGGAAATACTGACACTACAGTAAACAAGACGCTTCAGACAATGGCTGACAATGCCCTGGCTGTCCCAATGAATTCAACCTGAACCAAGAGAATTAAGGGCATCTCACCCAGGAACGAGTATGTGATTCACTGTTGACTCCAAATGCTCATCTTACACTAATCCCGATTGCAAATTTCATGTAGCTGATTCACACTTGACACTGCTGTCACAGTTCAGTCAGCCTGTTCCCCTTCAGTACTTTTCCATTCTCTCCGCCTCTGCTTCACTCAGCCATCGAGCCACTCCCGCCTCATCTGGCGACTCAGCTCACCTGTGAACACACCTGCTCCTCATCCCCTGCAATCAGCCCAGTATATATTTACCAGATTGTTCTTTGTCATGCAATACTTTCTAGCATCACTGTGCCTGACTTCCTGGTATTGATACACCTGCTTCATCTCCTTCCTGCCCAACCATTTCAGTCTTCTGTTCCTGACCAAAGTCCTGCCTTTGCCCTCCATGTTCCTGTTCGCCTGTGCCTCTTAGGTGTTTTACCACAGCACAGGACCAGTTCACTGAGCCTGTGTATTGTTTGCCTGCTGTGATTTCCTGAATGAACCCCCATGCCCTCATCATTGATTCTGTGCTTTTGGTACTACAATTGGGTTCATACACCACCTGTTACAACTGCACTTCATGTCCCCTTTCATCTCTAATATGTGGGATTCTGGGAATAGAAAGTGCCATTACAATTGAATTATTCCTTTCTTAATGGTCCAGTGAATAAGAAATACTGATGTAGTGATGTAGATGATTTCACAGCTGTAAAATATTAACTCCTTTAGGTTTTCATTCATTTGTTGTCACTAGATATGTCTTTGTTTTTTTCTCCTCCATAAGTTCAATTAAATACACAATTACTTATTTACAACATCATAAGGGTATAACTACAAAGTGCATTTTACTACAACTGGTACATAGGAAATTTAAAGCGTGGCAAAATGCTTTGCGAAAACAATAATAGCAAAGAAAGAAAATTAAACCAAGCATGAAAGCCCAATTTTGACCATGAAATAGTCGTTTGACAAAGCAATCCCACTTTGAGGTTCAATTGTTAGCTTTATAGATTAGTATTGTAATGATTTTACCGAATGATAAACCAATAACAGGGAATGTAACTGCAAAAGCATCTCCTCGAGATTGCGTTTGCACGTATATTACCAACCTTTCCTTCCAATTGCATTGTGTCTACGTCTGCCTCCTTTTATGTGATTTTAAATGAATAAGTTACTGAATTAATGACACAGGAGTCAAAGCAAAGGGGTTGACGGTGGGCATGCAAACTGCATCAGCGTCTGCGAATTTCAGAGCACTGAGCTCACTCCTGCAATCGGAAGGTTCACTGTTACAGTTAATTTTAAAACCGCACTGTGTCTTTAGCAGCAAATTAGTTCAGACCTTTTCTTTGTCTTTACCAAAAATGCAACCAAAACTATGCATGTCACATATGATGTTTTTAAAAACAATCATTCTTTATGCTAAAGCACATCTTTGGGTGTACTTGCAATTTTAATGCACATTGCTGATAAAGTCTGAATTCCTGGGAAACACTTTCTGTGAATCATTTACTGTCATAAGGCGAATAATGTTCCCCTGCTGTGCCTTCACACCTTAAAGCAAAGACAGCCAGTCTGGTCAGTTTTAGTTAATCTTAATCCAAATGTTACATCTGCTTGGGCAAAGGGTCAGAGGAAAATAAATAAATTCCTCCAACTCAAGCTTCTATCAGTCTGACGAGTGAGAAGGGTTGCAAGTCAAGTTTGGGTGAAAAAGGTGAGTCTTTCTCATAAAATTTACAGAGAATTAAACATGTTAAGGAGACTCATGTTAAGGAGACAAACTCAAAGTACTTAGCGAGCATGTCAGTAATATATGATAGAGTCTGGCTTTTATTTAGAAACAATAAGAGGTATTTTAAAATCAGGCTGTTTTTTTTACACGGAGCTGGTAAAGAGAGGCCAAAACAGGGATGACATGATTGTATTTGCTGTATTTGTTTATACTCTGGCTGCAGTATTCTGAATGTTTTGGAATTTATTTAGCTCCTTATGGGACAGTCTGGCAAAAAGTGCATTACAGCAGTCATATCTAGTGGAAATCATAATTCAGCTTTTGAAGGAGATTTTGTAGGCTGTTTTGGAAAGATAGTTAAATATGTGGTTCTTTTTACACACCAGGTGATGGAGACAGAAAAACCATGGGCACTGGTGAAAGAGGTTGGAGGTGAGTTTGGTTACCTTGAAGAGCTTGCAGACATACTGAAACAACACTTCCAAATTATCTCCCTCAGGGAGCTTCTACAAAACCCAGGGCTACATGGCCCAAAAATCCAGGTCCTGTTCATATGGAAGTACCTCCCTGCAGCTGAACCCATGTTGCTCAAAATGCTTCCCTCCCTCAAAGTGGTAGCTAGCGGAGGAGTGGGCACTGACCATTTGGATGTGCCATACATCAGCAGTCTCGGGGTGAAAATGGCCAACACGCCTGGTGTAGTCAGTGACTCCACAGCGGATCTTGCCATGGCTCTGCTTCTGGCTTCAGCTCGCAAGATCCTTGAGGGTAAGATGAAAGATTAACCCATGCAGAACAGAGACTACAGCTCTAAAACAAATGCTATTTCAGAGATTTTTTGTTTTTACAAATCCTATTAATGTTTTGTAAATGATAGCACAGACAAATTCTAAAGTGTATTTCAATGACCTAAAGAAATTAGGTCATTGAAATCTAGGGAAATTTTATTTGTATAGCGCCAAATCACAACATACATTATCTCAAGGCACTGTACATAGTAAGGCCAAAACCTTTACACTATTACAGAGAAAAAAGAAACCCAACAATTCACACAATGAGCAAATACTAGGCATCAGTGGATGCCTAGTATTTGCTCATTGTTCTGTCAGAGATTTCTTCCTTTTTAACAGGAAGAAATCTCTGACAGAACCAAACAGAGGTTCAGAGGAGAGGTGGGAAGTTTAGACACGGTAGTTCTGAATCAGTTATGTCATATTTACTTATACAAGCAGCAGCAGAGATCGTTCATAAGAAATGAAACTGATATCAACTTTTATTCATAGCATAATAACAATGAAAATACAATGAAAACTGTGATAATGATAGTATCGGAACTGGATCTGGATCCTGCAGCCTGCAAGATGAGGACAGAGAGAGACAGAGGATAGGAAGGAAAGGCACAATCCTGGGAGAGAAAGAACAAGGTTATTGACATGACATGAAGTCATTTTCATTCCCTGAGTGAGCTGCCACCTTGTGCATGGCGGCAGCTGCCACTGGCTCTCATGTGCCAAATCGTCTATGGAATTAGCAGAGGCCTGCATTGTTTCTTTTCACGGAGTCTTATAACAGTTGCCTTTGTTATTAATCATTATCATCATACCCCGCAAATACAGCCCTTTTAAATGAGCAAATAGTACCAATAACTCATACTTAGGCTTGTAGTAAGATCTGCTTCTCAATGTGACTGAAAGATGACTATATCTTAGTCAGGTTCCACCAATGCTGATATGTTGCAAAATATCTAATTGCAGTCAATTCATTTATCAAAATGATTTAATGATGTATCTATTGCTTCCTCCTCAAAGGCCAACAAATAGCTGTGGACCCAAAAACTGTTCAAATCCCTTCAAACCTGATTGGAGTCGAAGTCACAGGGTCGACCATAGGGATTATAGGAATGGGAGATGTTGGTTACAAAATTGCGCAGAGATGTTCTGGATTTCAAATGAAGATACTGTATTACAACAGGAAAAAAAGGTACATAACATTCAGTCTCTTATACATGTGTATTATGTGTATGATTGCAGTTAAAATTTACTCCTTTGATCATGAGGTTCCTTGGCACCCGACAAAACCACGATCTTTGTATTCTATTCAGGTGTGAAGAAGATGAACAGGCAGTGAGAGCAAGTTTCTGTGAGAGCATGGATGACCTGCTGAGGAGGTCAGACTTTGTTGTAATAGCTGTCATGCTGACATCAGAAACTATAGGCCTCCTTGGTCACAGAGAGCTGTCCCTCATGAAACCCACGGCAACGCTAATCAACATCAGTCGAGGTGAGGATGATGCATTTCCCGTTAATGCCTCATTATAGGATTAAAACAATTCTATTCTTGTCTCAGGTCAAGTTGTGGACCAAGATGCTTTAGTCAAAGCTCTTCAGTCAGGATCTATTCGTGCAGCGGCACTAGATGTGACTCATCCTGAACCTCTACCAAGGTCTCATCTTTCAGTCAGATATAGAAAAATGTACTCACTAAGACATTCATTCCTAACATCTTGTGCTTCATCTTGTGCAGAGATCATCCACTCCTGAGCCTGCCCAATGTTTTGATCACCCCCCATATTGGAATAAACACGAAAAGCACAGCACGCCAGATGGTGGAGAAGATGGTAGAAAATGCCATGGCTGCAGTTAAAGGCTTACCTATTCCAAATGAAGTCAAATCACAATAAAGGCCAGTTTATAGTGATATAGTTTATAGTTTCCACATTGGCTGATGTCCACAATAATCTACCTGATGAATATGACAATCCATCTGTGTCCAGAAGCAGAATTTGCAGACACCTACTGTATGATGACCATGTGGAGACGTGGAAAGTAGGGAGCTGTCTTAACTAGTCTAGCTTTGGTCAGATGGTTGATGGAATTGTAAAAATAAAATGCAAACATTTATACAAATCATACTGTCACACCTTGTGCCTCACTCAACATGTTCTAAAATAAAATTGTTAGCAATCCACAGCTGTCTATTGTGCTTATGTATACTGGTATATTGACATGACCCTAACCCATATTAGCAGGCTGTGCTCACTCAATACACCACAGCACTTTCTAATTCAGTCGGTGGTGTGTATTAATTTGGGAGAAGATTACACAAGGACGTCCACTGGTACCCCCCACCTGAACAATCCATTGCTCAAAGAATATAAGGATGTACAAACTAGAATGTACCCTGAGTGACTGACGCTGACCCTTGTTTTAGTATGAATGGAACTGTGGCCGTGTAAGCAGACATGCAAAGCATCTTGCACTGCTGTCAGTGAACGTCAACAGTATGGATACGAGAAAGATACTGACTTTTTTGTTTTCATCCTTACAGTCTCAGCTGACATTGGGTTGGAGGCAGGGATCACCCCGGGCAAAGAAAGAAAAAGTTTTCTTCTTTTATTGCCCACAATCCTCTGTATCTGCAAAACCAATAAGGACTGATAAACTGATAAATTATACATCTGTGAAGCCACACTTGACTATGCTCCACTGTCTGAGAAGATATTAGCTTCAGCTCTGGGGCTCAATAACAGCAATCGCATACTTTTTACACCTGGTATATTGAGTCAGTATATTTTTAACCTTTAGCAACGCACTAGTCAAATTTTTAAAACAAGTTGTTGTCATTGTTGAAAGGTCAATCTGCTGAATTTTAACAGAAATACTAAATACTTTTTGTGTTCTTAAAGTGAATGAAGGGAAGCATTTTTTTTTTTTTGTTAAATTCTAAGAATTTAAAAAGAAGAAATGACCTGAAGCATGAAAGTATATAATATTAAAATTTAACTCCAGCTACAATGTCTTAATAATATAAAGTAGTAAAGTCTGGTCTCTTATGTTAAAGTCTTGAACTTCGTACTGCATATCCTCGTTCATCCTGTTAACTTCCCCTGCACTAAAATGCAACTCTTCCTTAATCATCTACTTTCTGGTTTGGGTTATGGTGCTATAAGGAGTTTGCATGTTTTCTCTGTGTGTATGTGTGTTTTTTGGACATTTTCTGACATAAACACTGACCTTGTCAGGATCAGTAGTCCTTATGAAAACCAAAATATGGTCCTAATGAAGAAGAACCTCATTTCTGAGGAACTGGTAAAACTTAGGGCTAAGAGTTGAATTGTGCAGGTTCAGGTCAGGGTGCAAACCTTCAGGCACATTAAGTTAAACTATATAGTATATGAAAATGTTTGGTGAGAGAGTTGGTTCAGTTGACATACTACACACTCTATTTCTTATATAATACAATATTTACACAATACATAACTAAAGATATGCAAAGATTTACATACTGTAATGTGTAATTTATATGGACTCAGAGCACCATGTTTTTTCCAGCTCCCTCTAAGCTGCTCGGAATTTTTTCATATGCTAAGAAAAAGGCTGATTACAGCGAGGAATTGAAGGTCATGTTTGCAACATGAGGCCTAAGCTACGGTGTGTCCAAATGAGGCTCTGGAGGCCAATGTTAGTAAGGGAATGTAGCAATGAGGACAGACAACGCTAAGGGTGCCACTCACACCATATCTATGATCGTATTTTAAAAAGGGCACGCTGTCTAGAAATGAAGGGCACCCTTTCAGTGGGCAGCCCACACGAGCCTCCCTGAAGCCCACAAAGAGGCTGACTCTGGCCAACCGTTTCCCACAAGGCTGCTCCTATAAACTGTGAAGGTGTCCCTTATGCTGAGAGCTACATTAGTCCATCACAGATGTGACCTCTCACAAACATAGAGGTGCCCTTGAGATCTTTTCATCGCCAAATGCCTCTGTGAAGACAATTAATCACCTTATCACTTTTTTAATATAGACTTATTTGCATTTATAGTTCAATCATTTACAGTACATTCAATAGGCCCATTTGTATAGGATTAAAATTACAAGGGGAGGTGGGGAATACGATACCCATCCTGCGCTCCTGTAATGCAGCTCATCATTTCAACCATTTTTTTAATATCATGAATTACATGATAATGATGGTAAAAAAAAAATAAAAAATTTCCCCTGTGATTTGCTATAACATTTTGGCCTCACATAAAACTAAGATATTGCACCAACAGAAAGACAATGGAGTAAAAACATGCAATCCAGACTAGCAATACAAGGATTGACCAATAAAAAAACATCCTGGAAATGTAACTGTAAAGGCTCAGCTGCACTGACAGTCTCTGGCCACACGCTTAAAATGGATAATTTACTACAGTGCTTTTCTGAGAACAGCAGCAGCACAGTGAGGGAAATTCCACACATGACAAGTTACTGCAGACGCAAAAGTCTCGTGCAACAACTTAAATTGAGCTCTCCAGCAGAGAAGTTGGGAGCCACAAAACTTCAGCATTAATGCTTGTTCCCACCCGACACTGAATTAACAGCCAGCTCCATAATGGCCAAGTACTCAAGTTTAGTCTCCACCCAAAAAAAAAAATACCATCCAGCTGAACATGAACAAGTGAAAAATAATAAACTCTTTATGAAAAAGTTGCTTAATGAAACATACTGTGTAATAATTATATTGCTGCCCTCACAGGGATGTTTGTATCTACCCCAGAGTTGGTGACATCACTAAAAACACATTATAGCTTGTTGGTGGTGAATATCCTGACTTGTTGTAAAATGGTGTTACCATAGCAATGGTACAAATTTAATTTTTACAAATTTAAATTTTCGCATGCTCACAAAACACAATTTTCAGTCTGATGTGGGTCACAGGACTGTTTGTGGCAAAATGGCTCCACAGCGCCACCTAGAAAAACAAACTCACACCTAGTTGCACCAACACACCTATAATTTATCCCACATCTGTCAGAATAATAAGATAATTCAGTGCTGCATGCAGCTCTAGTTACAATAATAATGCAATTTGATTGTGAAGCCATGGATTTTCTTCACACATTAATCTTACCATCAAAATATTGTATATAACCACTGGATCAATTGTCTGGATCAGTTTAAATGTCAAACCTAGAGTCAATACCGTGTTAAACATCGTCAATCGTTTCATTCGGACTGCGTGGATTGACTAACTGGTTTGCATGTATGTCTTTTTGTAATCCTGCTTTCGCACCACTCTTCGCAACATAGAAGTCAGCAGTCACTCACTCACTCATTTTCTACCACTTTATCCACTAAGGGTCGCGGGGGGCACTGGTGCCTATCTCCAGCTAACATAGGGTGAGAGGCAGGGTACACCCTGGACAGGTCGCCAGTCCATCACAGGGCCACACAGAGACAGACAACCATTCACTCTCACATTCATACCTACGGGCAATTTAGAGTGTCCAATTAACCTAAACCACAAACCTGCATGTTTTTGGACTGTGGGAGGAAGCCGGAGTACCCGGTGAGAACCCACGCACCACGGGTGAACCCGGGACCTCTTGCTGCAAAGGCAAGAGTGCTAACCACTTCACCAACCGTGGGCCCAAGTCAGCAATCAACTCCAAAAAATTGGCACAAAATGTGTAGCCAAAATTCCCAGTTTCGCTATAGAAAATAACTTCCAGTGTTTTTGGGGCAAAGTTTTGACAAGAGGACAGTTGGGAGGAGGTGGGATGTACCTGGCTCATTTTGTCAGTGTGTAGATTTCTAGAATAGCGAGCATTTTTAGACTTACTAACCCTAGATTTAAGATGTTAAGAGCAGGCGATTTGTTGGACACATTTCAACACATTTACGATTCAATCTCTTATCCCTCTTCTTTTTCTCATGCATGTCTGCTTACTTAACTGAACCACTTACTAATACTATGCATTTCTCCATCCTTACCAGACTGCACAGTTCACTAATGGTCTTGATTTGGACCTGCAGACACCCTGTACACTTGGACCAGAAAATCATTTGCATTTCCCCCACTGCTCACACCCTGCTGAGCTGACACAGTTTCTCCGTTTCACTAATGAAAAGTGGAAGAAAGAAAGTAGAAATTCCAGCAGAACTGCAGGACACCATATGAGCATACTGTACATATATTTTTTCTTTTTTTCTAAATGTATTTTGAAAATCTAATTAGGTCAAACCATCACTTTGAGTCTTTTATTTCAAAGCTGTTTATGTGCTCTGCGTGTTTTGAGGGTAGAGGGCCTATGACACTGTGGTTTCTTTCTTTTTATTCTTACCAGACAAATTGATGGCTATCCATACATGAATTGGATCTCTACAAATAACACAACACAATAGAACACAAGTGTCACAGGGACAAATTATTGACCCAAGTACTGCACAGACATCACACTGCATTGTATGGTAATGAGTCACCCAACAATATGATGCATGAAGCGTTTAATAATTTTGGTTTATGCTCTGGCATTTTTACCTGTGGTTTAAGAGGCAGTTACAAGGATGCATGATATTAACTGCAGAATTTACTTGGCTGAAAGTTTGCAGAGTTTCACTTCACTGCTTAAGCAAAGATTGTCTTTAAAAAAAATTATTTGTTATAAATTTCAGTGATTGACACTTGAATAAACTGCTGATGGTATGCACACACATAAAAAGTTTTGTCTGTGCAGTTACGGGTCACAGAATCAAACAGGTCAGTGGATCCTGTGTAACACCAGCATGCAAACCACTCATCCATCTCAACTCTAAAATACCATGTTTTTCCTTTTTACATGTTGAATGTTTAAACAAAGGTCTTGTCATTCTTCCCCATCGCCCCTGACTTCAGAATTTTTAAAACTGAGTTGTCTTAATTGTGACTATTCAACTGCTCCAGGTAACGTAAAACGTGTTACAAAATGTGAAACATAGCAGTTACATTAACAAGGAATCACATGATGACTTTGGTGATTTATACTGACGGAATCACAGAACAATCACTTTATTGAGATCAAACAAACAAATAAATAAATAACACTGTAATCAGCCTGCCAGACAAAAAAGGTGGAGACAGACACAGTTAACACTTATTATTACTTATTAACATTTCCCTGTGGAGGAGAAACATTAAACAATTGCTAAAACATTAGGACTAAACAGACTTAACAGAAGTGTGACTTTAAACAAATGATAATAATCAATTTGAACCAAACTTTGTTTTACAGTACATGAACAGCAGAGGGAAAAGTAATGTGATATTTAAGTATTTTTTTGCACTTTGGACCTGGCACTTATGGAGATGGAGGTGGGTTACAAATGTTATGTTTGACATCAACAGACATGAAACATGAAGTCTTCCTCGTTACAGTATGCAAGTTGTAAGGCTCAGTTTAACTTTTTAAGTTTTAAATTAAATCAATGTCAAGTTTGAAAAAAGACTAAAGGCCCATTTATACTTCATTTTAGCGTTTTATCAGCCCCAATCTCTGTCGCTACCCTACATACATTACCTCCATGCATTGCTGACTTGGTTTGGACATTTACCAAATACCAAATACCAAGTTGCAGGCATCAACAAACATGGTGACCATTGAAGAGGGTATTTTGTAGTGGTTGATCTGAAATGCAAGCTGATTTTGCAGCAGTGGAATGTAAGACCCCTGAATGTAAGTCGTCCCATTAATGTGGAATATCACTCATTGGTCTTATGTCCACCGCGACTTTTGACAACTTGCCTTACTGGATAGGCCCTCCCAGTTAAACATGCCACATCCCACAGTTCCCTGCCAGTAAGTGAAGCTGAACACCTGGCAGTCACTGGCTCTGCTCTGGCAGTCAGTTTTGAATATACTCCTTTTCAGTCATTTTCCTGACTGACTGGACTATTTATTCTGTAGTCCATTATGTCCAGTGCTATTGTGTTGTTTCACCCATCCTGCACCATGCACAACGAAAAACAAAAAGTAAAGAAGAAAAGGAGAAGTATGGAGCAAAGGCCTGTCTGTCTCCGTCTCCATCTTTTGGTGTTTTTTTTTTGTCTCTCTGTCCTGCAGTATGATTTAGATTTCTGTGAAATACAGCCTTTCTAATGCATTGGGAGTGTGCTAAAAGAACATGTCTTGACATTTTGTGGTCAAGCTCCCCTTGAGCACTTGTCACACACTTGAACACAGGGATTAGAAAGAGTATATTATTATAATCATACATTATCTGTGGTACTCTCTTAAACTACAGGGCTCTCTCTGTCATGATGAACTGACAGTTTGAGAATCCATATGTGAGAGTTTTCCTCAGAGGATATTTGTTGTTTCGGACATGCAGATGTTCACGTATGAGCACATCAGCTTTGATAGTCTGCCAAGAGCAGATGGTGACTCTCACAAAGTTATATTCACTTTCTTTTCATAATGTTTATGCTACTTGGATCATGTTTTCTATGTTTTTAGTGGTATGCCTGGCAGGAAGTGCTCCTCTAGGGGTTATTACAGTATCAAAGTCAGAAATGTTACCTAAACTCCACGAGACTGTCAACTCTCTTTAGTGCATCAGTCTCCAATATGCTTGATGCTAATCAAAAAGACAGGTTTTGATGTGCACATAGGCGGATAGGCCTCTGTGGGCATTTTGGAACACACTGTATTTTGTAATGGAGGCTTGACAGAGCACTACATCACACCAGTCAGAGTCTGCAGATTAAAGAGATATCCGCTGCCTCAGACAGCGGTAAAAAGACACCAGAGTAAAGGCAAAAGGGCTTGAATAATGTGGATTAACCATCACTCATTCATCTTTATTCTGTCCCACTGACAATGATGCCATAATTGGAATAGCAATTTTATGTTTGCGCGATAAAATGTCAACGGAGACAGAAAAATCTACATCGGAAGTGGAGAAAAAAACCCCCACAAAATTCCAAAAACATTAAAATACAGAAAAATGCCTGTGAGCAGTGATGTTACAACGCACCTTTAAATATTGAATTTTTCAACTTCCTATGATATATACCAAATGTGTCAAACTCAAGGGTGCCACATCCTGCCCACCGTACATTTGTATTCAGCCCGTGATATGTGTTATGTCTTTATTGCTCCTCCATTGACCCACTTATTAGTACCACACATCAAGTTATGCCCATAAAAGAAATAAATGAAATGTGGACTTTGAAAACACAGAGCCTTCTTCTACATTTATGTTCTTTTATGAGTAAGTGATGTGTGTATGTGTGTGTGTGTGTGGCTATTCCATGGGTAAATCAATACATTATATTTAGTGAAAAAAGGATCCATTGTGTACAGCATTATTAACATGACACATCTTTAATTTCCAATTTGACCGCTTGCTTTGTTCTGATTTTATTTTTGTTTGACCTAGTCTGGCCCTCAATTTGGACACAATTTTAAATTCTGGCCCCCCTCTCTAGTTTGACACCCCTGATATATACCATTACAATATATATATATATATATCACTTAATATTCTATAAAATCACAAACAAAAAGGTTAGGAGTCTCCTTGTGCCCATAGAGATAGCTTTCATCAATATTTTGATCATCGCTGATGTTTATGTGAATTAACAGTGGTAGCGCGTCTACTGACTTCATATAGCAATTCAAATGAACAACATTTTATATAACTTTTTAAGTTTAGGTCACTAAGTAGTACTTTACTTTGCCAACCATTTCCTTTTTACTGCTACTACCATATATAAATATACAAAAAAATTATCCTCTCTGTGATCAACAATACCAGTTGCACAATAATTCTAAATACGAATTGACAGAATTAAGACACCTTGTTGTATTCTTTCAAATACATGAACAATAAAAAAAAACTCACAAAAAGTAAAGAAACAAGGACATTTCAAGTTGTTGGCTGTGTTGTATGAATGGATTTACACAGAATACTGTAAATCTTGGATAACTGTCCTCAAAATGAAGTATTCCCCCCCCCCCCAATTTTCTTGTTAGGACTCTGTCGTGAAAACAAATAATGTGTTGGTATATAGTCTGATCTGAATAACCAGTTGAAGGACATCAGTAAAAAGGTGTAAAAAGCGCCATGATCAGTAAAAAGGTGTAAAAAGCGCGATGATTGCGACTGGAGTCTAAGACAAGAATCTTTTTCTGGTTAAATTTTTGAGAAGAAAACACCTTTTCCTTTAAGTTGACTCTCTTTATTAAGGTAGCGCAAAAGGTTCTGGCTCAAAGTTCAACCAGCTTGAAATGCTTTTTGCTGTCTTTCATGAACCCAGTAGAACACAATCAAAGCCTTTTCACCATCTTTACTCTACCTTGTGTTGCCTCTGCTGATGTGAGGGAAAAGAAAAATCCCACTGGAAACAGCAGGGTTTTAGCCGTATTTTGTTCAATTTGCCTGAAACCTTTGTAAAAGAATTAAAAGGAGTCAACTTGAGGGATTTGTCTGTAGAAAGATTTGTAGGTAATATTTGCCGGAAAAGGCAGATCAAAGTTACAGGCATAATAGTGCGTACACACCGTGGGGATCCACTACTCCCAAATCAGTTTGTAGCTAATACTTTGATAACA
Organism: Brachirus orientalis; assembly: GCA_016785285.1. Taxonomy (NCBI): domain Eukaryota; kingdom Metazoa; phylum Chordata; class Actinopteri; order Pleuronectiformes; family Soleidae; genus Brachirus; species Brachirus orientalis. Next base: position 339,224 of record JAFBJR010019393.1, on the reverse strand, counting down.
CTGGAGAAAAAAACTGTTTTTTTTTTTTGTTTTTTTTAGTTTAGTCAGGGAATTTAGCCTCATGTTTTTTACTCTAAAGAGATAACAAACGTGCATTGTGCATTTTGTTTCTGATGCTAATTACCACATTTTGGCATGCCAAGCTGTTTCCAAGGTGGTGAACTTGGTAAATATCACACATTAGCATGTGTTCTCTTTCATTGTGACCGTGTTAGTGCACCATTTAGCATTTCACTTCAAACCACATCTTTATAGTGTAGCACTGTAGTTCCAGAATTGAAATTGCCTTTTATTCTTCATGAAAGTCTCGTTATATGCATCCAAATTGTAAACCAGTGTCTTAAAAGTCAGTGACAATTTAATTGTACTGGACGCTGTAGGAGAGAGGAATAAAATGGTGTGAATTTTCATGTATACAACAAAAAAGGTTGTGCACAAATGAAGTCATGCCTGCAGCTGGTCAAGTAACCTTTGTTGCAATTAGAAGTAGCTGCATGTAGATACAAATTTGCTGTTGCAGGATTAAAAGTTCTTTTTTTTCCTCTTGCTTTTTGTGGAAGTTTGTCGGGGGCTTGCTCTGTCAGTGAGAGGCTGAATAAATGATGATAAAAAAAAAATGATTTCTTCTTTTAGCCTCCTTTCATTTCAAGGCATTTGAAGAGGAAAGGATCCAAACACTGCTTCCCATCACCTCTGCATCTCATCAGCTTACAGTATATAACCTTTTTATATATTATTTTTTCCTTTGAAAAAAGAAAATACAATGTGGATTTTAAACCTGATAAAGCCTGGCTTAACTGCCATTCGCTTGCCATACTGCATACTGTGGTATAATGTGTTTCCTTTCACCTCAGCTGTCACTGCTGCTCGAAACAATGCGGTGACGTTCAAATCAGTAAGGGACTGCCGGTCCATTTGGCCAGTCTTGACCTTGGGTTGTTTGATATTAACACCACATCATTGCTGTCCATATGAGCCTAATATTACCCTAGTCTGATGATGAATAGACTGCTCACCGGACTAACCTATGTGGGGTGAGACACAGTGGAAAAAAAGGAGGTTAACCTTGCATTTACTGTAGCTTCAGGGTGCTTTCACACCTAACCTAAATCCATCTGCTCATCGCATATAGGGATTTTCCTGGAAAGCTGTCGCAACAAAGGTACATTCAGATTGCGTTTTGTCCTTCTACACGTCCTCCGTTTTTCACAATACTCTTAGATTAGTTGCGGTCCTGATATTACAGTATTGTTAATGTGCTATTTGGGATTAAGAGGGAAAAAAAACAGGAAAGGTGAGGTTAAGAATAAACATTATGTTGAAGGGTATTCACTGTGTCAGTCCTTCTGTCTTTTCTTCTATACATTTTTATATTTATTCTTCATTACGTAAGCATTACTCCATTATTTTTAATATGCTACATGGAATGAAAAGACTGTAAAGGTGAGAATAAACATTATGTTGAAGGGTATTCACTGTGAACATCTGTCAGTCCTTCAAAGGCCATGTTTCTTCTGTACATTTCTATTTATTCTTCATCACGTGAGCGAAATCACATTATTTTTATTATGCGCGCCTTTTAAGAAAGGATTGTAAAGGTGAGGTTGGGACTAAAGATTGCAAAGAAGAAGAAGAATGTTCACTGTGAACATTTGAAAGTCGTGCCTTCTCTGCTTTCTTTTTTGGTTTCTAAATAAAAGCTTAACTGTAATATTTCTTGTTTTTTGCTCACTCATACACAGTACACAGTAGTTATATTTGAAGCCGATTTGAGAAATTGACAAAAGTCCAGACATTTTCCTGGAATTGTCTGATCTGGGCTGTTACTGAGAACACAAATGTCAGAAAACATTGCTTTGGACATTTTATAGAACTTTCTGGATACAATGCAAGTGAATCCATGTGGGAATACAGTGAGGGAAAAGGATAATTCTCAAGTAGGGTGAATGTTCGAGCCATTGGCTTTGATTGGACTGGAAGTTCTGGACATCAGTGTCATGAACAAGAGTCAGAAAAATGTACACTGTCTTTATATGTAACCATAAGAGTATATAATTTCTTTTGTGACACATTTGCCTAATATTATGATAAAAACATTAATGAAAATGTCTCTTTCAAAACTTCTCCAAGGCATGTTTTATATTCATGATATTAAGAGTTATTTTATGTTATATTAAGGGTTACAATTGTGCCTTTTGAAATTCACTCACAGTGAATACATGTTTCTTCACATGGAGGACAAGGCTGAGTGTCTTTGGACAGCTGAAAAATCAAAGTGCCCTCATGTGTTTTTATGGAGAAATCCGGGCTGAATTGATTCCGTTGAACTGAAACACTGGGTGGTTTCACCAAACCACTGGGTTATTCTATAGGGTCTGTTTATACAGCTTCATCAGCGAAGCCACAAAAACAACTTGCTCTCTAGTGCTGCTTTTATTTCAATCCGAGTTGAAAGGATGGGTTCACAAAATATCTTGTTGCAATCAATGAGTATCGAGCAATTCCCTGAAATGTCTTTATTTCATGTATTATGTGGACCAAGAGCAGAGTGTCCTTAATGGACATAAATGGTGGACAAACAGGATACTGAGCTGCGGGAAGCTGTTTTGTGTTTCTCCTGACAATGCTGAACTCTCACTGCTGGGTTAGTTAAGGAAATATAAGATAGACTCTCTAACAGATAACAGACTTTCAGGAATCTAGATATCGAATGTAAATCCTGCTGTATCTCATTTTATAGGCAGAGAAGCCGGATACTTGTATTTTTTGTGAATTAAATGGAAGCTGGATCTAAACTGGGAGTCAGAGGAAACTGTCTTAACAAACCCTGTTAGAGTTTATATTCTTCTAATTTGTTTTAGGAGCAAGAAGTAATTGGTGTCTATTTAATGTGACCCTGGATGAGGTCAGGCAAAAACTGTGGTTCTCAGTAAATTAGGTAAACATGTCTATGTTGGGCATCAGATTCCTACAAATGTTTTATTTACAGTATTTATCCAAACCCATGGTCTTTACCTAACCTCAACCCAGCGCCTTGGGTGCACTGACTTTCCATTAAATACAGTATATTTAAGGGCTAGAAGCATTTCCAGTGATACATGAAGTATCAAAACTTAAAATTTGGTAAATGTGGTAAACAGGGTAAATGTGTCTTAGAGCAACATTTTTACAAATGAATGGTTACCAAACTAGTTCCCTAGAATAAATTACCTTCTTGTTTTCCCATATATGTTTGTGTTCTTGTATTTGTTACCTTTTGATGAAAACTGACCTTGTCAGAATAGTCCAGTAGTCCTCATTAAATTTATCTTCTACTTAAATGGGGGAACAGAGACTCTCTCTAGCCCTTACTCGACTGAATTAATAACATTATAACATTTCCTTAACCTAAACGAGAATAAAACAGTGTTACAGTGTTCGGTTACCCTGAACGAGTGGATGTGTGTGCATTGGGCCCACTGGCTTCCAAATTCCACTATTCTGTTAAAAGCCTTGGTGTCTATTTTGATTCTCAGTAGTTGTTAAGTCCAGCTTCTTTCAATAAAGGCTCATTGCCAGGGTGAAGGCCTATCTCCTGCTCAGAGTTACAGACACTAATCCATGCTTTTATAACATCTCAGCTGGATTATTGTAATTCTCCGTTGTGGGTTTAGATCAGTCGTCTATCCAAAGACTCCAGCTATTCCAGCTATTCCAGAACTTCACTGCTCTCCTTTTGACTGGAAAAAAGAAGAAAGACCATATCACACCTGTGTTGTGCGCCCTCGGCTGAATTCCTATTGATATTAGGATTAATCTTTAAAAAAATATTGTCAGTTTTTAAAGCTTTTATTGGTTTGTCACCTCTCCAGTAAGGTGAACAAGCCTTTTCTGTAGCTGCTCCCAAACTTTGCAACAATTTACCAATTGAAATCTGCCCCCACATTTTAAATCACTTTTAAAGACTCACCTCTTCTCTTTGGCTTCATTGCCATTTTATTATTTTACAATTTTACTGTCATTTTACTGTCAAATTTAGTGAAACTTAAAGATCCTGTAGATTAACAGACAGCAATATTCTTATTTAAAGGAAAACAAACAATCAAACAAACAAACAAAAAACGATCTACTTTCAGGAAATATTCAGAAAGGGAATCATCATGTTAAACCATTTTTTGACTGAATGAAATGAAATTGCACAGGTCATTCATGTATATTATGAAAAGCAGTGGACCAAGAACTGAACCCTGAGGTACACCATGTGTAAACAGTTATGAGCTTGTGTTGTTGTAGCCCTGTGATGGATGGGCAACCTGTCCTGTGATCTGCCTTTAAATCACTTGAGTGAGTGAGTGAGTGAGTGAGTGAGTGAGTGAGTGAGTGAGTGAGTGAGTGAGTGAGTGAGTAAATGATTCCAGCAACTGCAAATCTTTCATAATGGTACCTAAAATTTGAATGAAGCTGGCTGAACATTCCAAACTTCTGGGCAGTGTTCTCAGAACTTTCTCTTTTAGTTGTAAACAAAAGTATGAAAATAAAACCAAACTGGATCATTGTGTGGAGACAACGGTGCAACTACAGGAGAACACCTTTTAAGGAATGTTCGGCTTCTACATAATCCAGAGAGAATGTTCTCTAAATGTTAGTTTTGGTTTGTTTCTAACTAACCTGTGGAGAATCATGGGTTAACGTTCTCCGAATGTTTTGTGTTAGTAGGTTAAGGTTAAGCACCTGCCATGTGCAATCTGGTTCTTTTTGTTATTTTCCCCTGTTTCCCCTGTTTTTCTATTCCGTGTCTGGACAAATCCTCACCTAATCCTATCTTTCCATTCTTCTGGTCTTGTACGCAGCCAGGCCTCACACGCTGTCTGAATGAAGAGTAAACATAACACAAGGATGTTATATTCCAGGACAGTGTTTATTTACATTGTCAGTTAACCCAGGAAAGGACAGTGTCGGTTAACCCAGGCCAAATTTACGAACTAGGAATACGCAGAGTCCAAGCTTATTAATTTCATTCCTATACAGCAGTAACATAAAAAGCACCCAATTTATTTGATTACAAGACTGTTAAATTAACACACGAGTGTTCCAAATAGAAATTTTTAGCAATGTAAATCAATCAAACGGCTGAGATATTAGATATGTAGCGTAATAAGAGGATGGGGCACGGTGAGAGCAGCATGAAATTAGATTTCAGGGAGGCGGCACCAGTGAAAGTGACTGCCTTCAGTCAGAGTATTGAAAAGAGAAAGACAGGGACGTCTTTCTGAGCCCTTTGTTCCATGGTCTGTTAGTCCTGAAAAGAAACTGAAACCTACTAAACTGCCAAAGACTTAGTGTCGTGCGCTCAGGATTTAGCTGAAGAGGGGAAAAGGCATTTCCCTTGTACATTTTACGAGTTTTGTACCTCACTTGATTAATGTCACTGTGTCTTCAACCAATAATATGGCTTTTTTTGGTCCCTGATATTGTAACCTTTTTTTGTTTGTTTTAGATTTTTAGATCTAATATTGATACCTTTATGAGAAGTGTAATTTAATGCAATATGAGTGCCTGAATAAACCAGGTGAATACCCATTTAAAAAATACTTAAAATGTATAAATATCAGACAAAATTGAAAAATATCATTCAACAAAATAACGTTTCAAAGGACAAATAAGTGAAGCAGTCTGATATTCAATGCTTATTTAAATAAAAGATCTAAATCTTTGTCTGAGGAATGTCTCATACATTTACAACAAATACTTGTGAAATTGTTAGTATATTTTACATAATTGCTAAATATGCAATTAAAAAGAATAAGAAAATAACACAGAACAGAATAATAACATAGTTGACGGAAATATGGACACACCATGTTTGGTGTCTAACCATGTTTATATGCCTTCTCTGCACCTTTTATTTGACTTTCTATTGCAATCTCATAACATCAAACATCAGCTCCTTGCACTATATGTGATCAGGTTTATTTCCAACATAAGATTTATGCAGTTGCAGTGGACTGAAAACAATATTTTAACAAACAATATCTCTGTGATGTATATAATGTATATTCCTGTACATCAGAAGTGCTGGTTCATTTGAATTTAAATTATATTTTCTTTTAGGACAAAGAGGAAACCATGTTCTTGGTTGGTGATATAATGTCTCTCCACTTATTCAGTGTTAACTACAGATATTGAAAATCCATAAACTAATGTGATTCCTGTTGCCAACAGTCATGAAAGTGAATTCACATCACCGGACTAGGCAAACAGTATCACGTTTGTTTATTATATCAGAAGCCATTAATTTTCTGCCAGCTTTATATTGAATATGTTATCAGAAACCTGGCAAGCAACTTCGAGCGAAGACAAAATAAGCCATTTAAAAGCTGTTTGGCAGAAGGAGTCAGATTTCACTCCGATCTGCTCCCTGGCTTTTTGTCTGACTGTGAATCTCACAAACTAAATTTGTTCAACCTCATTCTCCTGAGGTGTTTGCATGTGTACCTGAATTTTATCTGTGCTGCTTCCCATTAGCGCTTCATGATGCAGAACTGCACCACTGGGTCGTTTAATTTTCTATTTTCTGACAAGGAGACTCATTGTGTGTTAGCGTGTTCTCTCTCCAAGTCAAACACTGTTGGGTTTAAACAACACGAAAACACGTTTCCATTTGTTTGATGCCAGTTTTTCAAAAATTAATCTCCATCTTAATTTTGTTTTGCTTTGTTTTGTTCCTTAATGCTTTGCTCGCTACTCAGTACAACTGCTATTTATGTAAATGATTTCTTTCAAAATAAGCCCCACAATGCTGCCACTCAATAATTAATCCAATTGGACACAAACTGAAGTTAAATGGATTTTATGTTATATATGTTTGATATAACTTCTTAATCATTTTTATGATTCTTGTTCAAAGATGAAAACTTAAACAATTCAGAGATGAGTTTCTAATAAATATAATAATAAGTAGTGTTTCACCTGAATTCACATAAGAATAAAACTGGAATTCCTTATTTTCCATTGCATATTTTTAATTATTTGCTTTTTTGTCAGTACGGTCTCCCAACAAAACATTAACATTTTACTTTTCTACAAACATGTGCGAAATCTTACAAACAGTGGGACATTTGTGCACAGAAAGACATGGCTCACTGTTACAATTTATCATTATATTACAATTATTCATGTCATGTCAATAACTAATAATTAAGTGTTTTAGTTTTATTTATATTGGAGGATTTTTGCACTATGACCTAATCTAGTGCTATTTGAATCTAATCCAATCCTATTTTATTTATAAAGCACTTTAAAAACAACAATAGCTGAAACAAAGTGCTGTACATCTCTTAAAAATAAAATACAACAACATAAGAACAAACGATAACAATAAGATACCTCGTAGCATAACTACACGCTATACGATTGGGTTAGTCATCATCTTATATTTCCTCAGTTCTGCCACAAGTGCCAAACACTATCACATATCACACATGCACATCCATCAACATGTCAATAAGTAACGCCATTTTGTTTCAGAAAAGTGAGCTATAAGGTAACCGGTGGAGGCAAATACTGCGCTGTGAAAGGAGCCAGGGCCGGACCACAAACTCTTTGGGGGGCAGTCACTGTTTAGTATCTGACAGAAAGTTCATAAAACAAACAAACCAACAAAAAACCAAACATGTCAGACACACGTGGAGCCCCTGTTTCCTGGCGTATCACAGCAGAAATGGCCACATGACAATAGGATGTAAAACATACGTGATAGTAAATGCATGAAACAAACAAAATAAGTTCACATGTGACAAGGAAACAATATTATGTATAAATAAGCTAAGACACAAAACATGAGGGCAGTTCCATGTTTTGTGTAATTATACATGATACATATTAGGAAAGAATGACTTGACATTTTTGCAGTGACAGAGTTTGAAAAAAGCATCAAACAAAGCGCAGTTCAAGGCACCGAGAATAGTTCAATGTGAACTCCCCCTCCGTTCACTGAACCATCTCTTAGTGGTTAATAAGTGGGAGGTGATCGATAAGAATAAGAGTCAATATTGAAGGAGAATGCCTCTCACGTTATTTGAAATCTATTTCCCCAAAAGGACTCTGTTGTTTCTGTGCTATTGATTGTTACTTTCTTTTCCTAGTGATCAACACTGAGTCGACTGCTGCTTCACATTCTTGGATTACCTCAGCTAAGATTTAGTGACTTGTGGATGAATCGCCTCCGATCCGATGACACGCTCTTCTCTGAGGATGTGGATGAGGGTGTTTCACTTTATTTACACATATTTAAGGAACAAAACAAAATCAGATCGAGAATCTTCAGCTGCAAAGATGCCTATTGAGTTGACAGCAAAACAGATTCCTTCAGTACAGTATGGAACCGTCAGGCGGCAAGTGTACAGCTGTATATATCAAAAAGATCAGCACAGAGGATGAACTTGCATGAAAAGCAATATTTCAGGGAAACTGTCGTCTTTAATAATTCCATCTGATCACTATTAAAGTCTGCTGAATGAGGCCACGGCTTCTGCGAAGTTTGGACTCTTGACATCTCCCATTAACAAACATGAAATGCCCTTTGCAGACTCCACTTGGATGGTTAAATATGACTTTTTTTTTCTCAAAGTCAGTCAAATACAGTCTGCCTTTTATTTATTTTTCATAAATTTATTTATTAATCTTTCGGGGTGTGACGCTTCACCCAAAGAGTCAGCTCATCATCTATCATAACTGGAATCTATGCCTGTTTCCCGTTCAGAGCTAAAATGGAAAAGGACGTGAGCACTTGTTTTGTGCTGCCACTATGAGCTCTCTCTTCAAAAAGCTAAAAGGGTTTCCTACTTAGGCTCACCACCTCCTCTGTGTCTTTCACGGTGGGAGCAATGAAGGCAGAAAAGTATTAACGCTGACTTCTATGATCATCCTACTGTGCAAAGCAATCTGGAAAAAGCAGAAATAAATAATAAAGAGAGAGGCTGTTTTCTGTCGTTATAGATAATGTATGTGCAGATCATGACATGTTAAATCTGTCTGTGTGTGTGGGTGGGTGTGTATGTGCATGGGGGGGGTTACAGTGGAGTTCATCCATGGCAAAATATATGTTTCAAGTGGAATTGGCTAGTCTGCATATAAAGCAGATTAGACTAATATCAGTAATCCCCTGGCTTTTCATCTTTGCCATGATCGGGTTAATGGCCTTCAATACTTTAGTATAGTTTACCTGCAGACATCTGTTGGGTGAATCGCTTGTTTAAGTGATCCCATAATCTGAACACATTTTCCATTTTGCCCGATACTGACTTAAATCCCTTGGATGAGTACACATAGATTGTTAGTGAAACTGATGCTGACAAAAGCATGAAATATTTAAAAATTTTACAATATTTTGGTAGGCACTGGATTTCTGAATGAATGTATGCGAGTATGAATGAACATGAGTCCTCGGCTGTTAAGTCACAGTCACTTCTAGTTGGAAGTTGTGCTGCAAGACTGACAGGAAAATACATTGTGAAGAGTTTACAATGTTCATTATGAACAAAAGCTGGGATTTCTTTATGCTGTGGGAAGACAGTTAAGTCACATACACTAGTTCAACCCAGTCTTTATCAAACTTAACTCAAATTTAACTTTTTGCATTTCATGATTTAAAATTACAATCACATGTCAACCAAATCTGGGGCATCATAGTAGCATATCAGAGCCATACCTCAAAAAAATATAGTAAAGAAATAAAATTAATCTATGTAATGTAATGTAATAATAAAGTACAAATATTTTGTTACTGTAATTAAGTACAAAATTCACATATTTGTACTTTACTTTGTCATTTATATTTCTAGCAACTTTTACTTTTACGTCACTACTTTTTCTCTATAAATTGTGTACTTTTACTGCAATAGTCTTGATGACACTTTCACACACATTCATACATCCACATGTCGCACATTTTTTTGTCAAAGGTGACTTCAACTTCTGCCCAAGTATCTTTTTTTTCTGTTAAGATAATTGTACTTTTACTCAAGTTTCCTTTTAGGTACTTTATACAAGCCAAGTGGAAAGGGAACTTGGCTTGTCACCGGAAGGTCCCTCCAGGTCAAGGGCTGGGTTTTCTCTGAGCAAGGTACCCAATCCCCAGTCCCCAATCCCTAAATTGATCCCAGTGGGTTGCTTCAGGAAGGGCATCCGGTGTAAAAATCTGCCAAATCTGTGTTGATCATCCATTGTGGCGACCCCTAAAAAAAAATAAAATAAAAAAAAAATAAACAAAATACGAGACAGTTAAACACCAAGTACATCGTGCCATTAAAAACACAGATCCCATTTAAAATGAACGGGTGTGGAACATTTGTTTTACCATTGTCTGGATATAAAAAATAGACAAAGTCTTTCTCTTCTTCTGACAACATTGACGCTAAAAAATATTGCAGAGCCACTTGGGGGCATTTTGTGAAAATGAGTATGTATCGCACTTTATGTCACTAAATAAATACCTGAGGAGCTAATAGTCTCAATGTAGTTTCAGGTAACTGACAATGATATGTCAATTTTGTAAATTATGCTCTCATTTAGAGGAGTGGGCTTTTCATCTTCGCCATGATCAGGTTAATGGCCTTCAATAGTTTAGTTTAGTTTACCTACAGACATCTGTTGGGTGAATCGCTTAAGTGATCCCATAATCTGAACACATTTTCCATTTTGCCCAATACTGAAAAGCATAGTTACCGGTGACACCTCCGAACTTCCATTTGCATAAACATCATGATGTCACCAGCCAAATCTCGGTTCTAGAGGCTTCAAAAGAAGAGTTCCGATTCTTATGAGTGACATTGCAACCGGTTGCCGTGTGGGTTTTTTTTACTGACAGCTCCAATAAGCACCCATTTAAGTGAGATAACTTTTTGACCTGCCATCGTTCTTAATGGTGCTTTTGCGACATCATAAATTCCCACCATGTTTCCACCCATTTTCAACCTGACCAGGTCTAATCATCAGAGTAATTACGAGCACCTGTGTGGGTGTGCAGGGGCTTCAAGCTTTGGGCAGCCACTGTCATCCCCCACGCTGCAGGCAACACCTCAACCATAACCTCAGTCTGCTGCTACAGTACAGCTCTGCCCCACTGTTCCCACTTTCAAGCAAAACTGAGCCACAAGGGGAACAAGATAAGAGCGGGAGGAGGAGGAGGAGGTGAAGCTGAGAGAGGGAGAAAGTGGGAGGAGGCGAACGATGGCGAGAATCCAAGTCGAGCTGATCTGACATACTTTACGATAATCAGAGTTAGAGGAGTAAATAACAACAGCGGATGAGAGGGAAGACAGCAGACAAGTGTCAGTGAACACAGGATGGGTAAAAAAAAATGAAGCAGAGGGAAGAGAAGGGCGGGAAGAAAGGACGGATGGGGGAGGAGGAGCTTTGATGTGCCTTACTTTTTTGCATGAATGGTTTCAATCAGGAGGACAAATGTGTGATGTATGAGGCGATGACTAGTATTCAGGAAAATTATGACCATGTTTAGTTCCAAAAAGAGGGGATGTGAGCTGGATAAAATCCTCACACTAACCACCTTCTGTTCTGTCACTGTGGTGCTCTGACTGAGACGTCAACCAGAGGATCCAGAGCTCCTCCTACTGCCAATGTCTGGCACTGCACTTTTCTGTGAGGCGCAGGAGTAGAGATCGCAGTGATGTGAATGACAGTTTGGGAGAAAGCACGAGTCACTGTGGGGTTGCTTCATGTCCACTGAGCAGATAAAAAATTAATCCAGGTCCATTTGGAAGGCTTAGTCACAAAGACACTGCATCATTTTGTATTCAGCCACCACAGCAGTAATACTTCCCTCCTCCATATTTGATGCTTATGATGCTCAGAATCAGCTCAATCAATCCTTTTAATGCTTCTTTTTTTTTAGATGACTGACAATATCATAGTAAGACAGCAAAATGCACAACAGCTAGAGACATTTGCACAAACATCCAGATATAGCTGCTGGAAATATAAGATATACACTACTCACAATAAGTTAGGGATATTGTTATTTACATGAGTATATATATAGTATAATGGGTTAGGGTTAGGGTTAGTTGTCAGTTGCTTACTGACAATACCAGCTTTTTATACCCACAGAATGTTGACATTTTTGCCACATTGAAAAGGGTATGATGTCCACTGAGTCTCTCACAATATCTATAACTTATTGTCAGTAATGTATATGCAATTATAGATGACAGAGGACAATTCTTGAAAACATTAAACATTCATCTGCTTTTTACAGTGTGTGACAGGATCCTTTAATTACAGATTAATAATCATCATCATCATCATCATCATAATGAAACTTATATTGTGTTCTAAATTTGGGATACAAGGAGCAAAAATACAGAGCAAATCTATAAAAGGCACATAAGGAAAAACAAAGTGCCAATTATCAAAAAAAGAAAATACAAAGAATATATAAAAAATGTGAAAAATAATACAAAAACAAGTCAAGTATTAAAAGGTCCACTGTGTAGTGACATCCAGTGGAGAGACTGCAAAGTGCAACAAACTCAGTCATCTGCTCAAGCCTCCTTCTCATCCACCTTCTCTCTCTCTATTCAGTTTCTCCTTCCTCGCTCACCGGTTTATGTGGGCGGAGCCATTCTTCACCATTTGCTTAGTCAGCTGCCACCTCTAATCACCAAAAGATTGTCTGTTTGAGCTGCTGTAGGAACACAGTGGTGCAAGATGGTGGCCACCATCAAGCGAGGCTCATTAAATGACTAGGAAAACACTTATAAACACATACTTATGGAGAGTATATTCCATTGGCAGTAAATCACCCTAAATGTTACACAGTGGACCTTTTAAAAGCAACCAGGGGTTGAGCATTTAAAGTGATTAGCAGTAGTTTAAATGGATTCTAAAAGACAGGACTTGCCAAACGGAGAGATTTTTAAGGAGAGAAATCTTTTGGGAGTAGTCAAGACATGATGAAATAGATGCATGAATAACCTTCTCCAGATCAGTGAATGGCAGAGTGGGTGATGATAATGGTGCTGCCATGTACTTCCACTCAGCTTTTTATCTTCATTAAAATCTAAATCTTTTCGTCTTGGTCGCTTCCACAAAGGGCTAGTCAGAGAAATTCTGAACACTGATTGCAGTATCAAGGGTGACCCACAATCAGCTTTCTCTGAAGTAACACTCCAATTAAACTCAGTGTGGCAGCACTCTACGCCTCAGATAAGGCGCTGGCTGCAACAGCAGCTGAATGAGCAGAAATAAATTGCTGCAAGATGCCAGGAGAGATGCCAAGAGAGCTGTGAGTGGTTGCTTCTGTTCAGGAGTGCTGAGGCATGGCTGGAACATGAACCCAAAAAAACCCACATGATGTCTAAATAAAATATGTTTCCTCTTGGTTTAGCGTCGAAAGGTGCAATAACAATGGAGATACAAAACAATGCAATCATTTCACAGCCACTTTCTTTATCATTTTGTTTTTGGTCTCTTTGTGGGTTTGTGGGTGACTCCGAAGATCCTCAGCCGGATCACTGATCCTTTCATCTCTCTGCAGCTTTTCTAAAGCTTTGGAGGATTCTGGTACCTGATGATGCAAGCCCTGGCAGGCAGAAATGGCAGCTGAGAGACTCCACACTGGAATGTGAATGTGTGTCAGTGTGGCATTTGGTCTTAACTTAATTCTGTTCTTTTAGCAGCCTCAAAGAGACATGCAGTTTTACTGCAATGAACTTGCTCCTTTCTGTTCTCTTTGTACATCACCGACTTTCCTCTCCACCAAGATCCAATTCTTTTTTTTCTTTTTTTTCATTTTGGACACAATTTCCTGCAGCTGACTCACACTGTTAATATATACCAAGGTGGTGGTGCTAAATTTCGGTGCCAAATCATTTCCTGTGGCTCCACTGTATTGGGATGTTTATCCACATCACCTGCAGTTTCACAGGAAATAGTGGCAAAGATAGTTGAGTGTATCATGCAAGTGTGGAATGCAGTTGTAAGGCGAATTCTTCATGTCGCAAGTTTGAAAGAGTAAGTCGTAAGCTGCGTTCACACAGGATGCAAATTTTCTCGTTGTGTCGCACCAATCACATCTTTCGGGATCACTTTATGCATTTTTGTGAATTTCACATCACTTGAATTCTGGAAGTCTGCATATTTTGGCAGAGCACTAAGAATAATCCTTAAATTCAGAACTTATCAGGTCGCTGAACACTCTATCCTTCTTGGTTTGATTCTGGTACATATATCAGTCCCCAATTCCTTTGATTGGGACTAAGTCAAGTGTTGCCAAACTGCAATGTCAGTTAATAGTTGTGTTGCGTGCAGGTTACATATCACACAACGCAGAGATCTTTCAGAAGTGTGGCAGGTAGGTAACATTTCTACACTTACAATTTCACACTTGCTGTTTCTTCTCAATAATACTTAAACTCAAAGGTAGTACTTTTTTCAGATTTCAAAGGACACACTTTTTTTGTCCTTAATTGTACTAAGCTTGTGAGTAACAATAGAAGATAAGAAAGTCTGGTCTAGTGTAGAATGAAAGGAGTTGCGAGGATGAGCTCGAGCCATGTTTCCATCAAGAGCAACAGTTCAGTTTGGTTTGGTTCAGTACATTACATTCTGTACCAAAATAACCAGTACCTACCGCTTAATTTTTTTGGCACCCTTGTTGAATAAAATGGTATGGTATGGTCAGGGCAGAGCCAGTCTAGCTCCGCCATGTCCTTACTGTGCCAATATACCGGTAAACAGTCAGCTGATTCAGTTACAGAAAAATGGCACTCCCTTGTGACATGTTTCAATGCCTGCAGTCTATTCTCATGCAAAGCAGTCACAAACCAAGCAGGGGGAAAAAAAGAAAGCTGCTGGATGTCGTCCATTGTCGTCTGTACGATACGATATAAGATAGATGGTCCACGATACCAATATCATGACAATTCTGTCATGATATCTGCTTCACAGAAGTAAACAAAACGTCTGTGAAAAGTTAAAAGTGCAGGATTCCTCTATTTATTCACAACACAGAGAATAAAGAGCATAAAGTCTATCTATTGAGCACCCCGTCTACCAAGTAATGGTACCGTTCTCAGTTAAAAAACAAGCCTGACCCAGGGCTTTACCATTCCAAACGGTACGGTACTGTACCAAACCAAACTGTACCATGATGGAAACCCAGCATAAGTGACCTTGTGGAAGAAAACAGGACCAGAACATTGGCAATGTGCTGCAAAGCTTGAATTTTAATACCATCATCAGCCAACTCTGAATTTGACTGGTCACCAAAGCCCAAATTGAGTTGAAAGAGTTCACAGGATAACACCAAGTCACAAAGGAGTTTCTGAATTCTGGCAATTGAAGAGCCTATCAGACAGCCCAGTGTTCCGTTCTACCTTGACTGAGGTCACCTTTACAGTGATAAGCATACAAGGTTACAACTGCCTTAATACATTTTTTTAAAGATATGCCAGGCTGTTTGAACTTGGAACAAGCTAATGCATTATTACAAAAGCATCAAACTTTAAAGGAGCTTCAGTGAGGATTTTCTCTATCGCTTAAAGTGGTTTCTCGTCTGGTGGTGAAGACCAGCTTCGCCATTTTTGCTTTTAGGTGAAAAGATGTAATTCTGAATTATTCTGAGAAATGTGCTGCTATTTCAGGGCACACTGGAGGCACAGTGACTTGGGTATAACCACAACTTCAGAAAGATATAGGAACAGAAGCTAAATGAGTTGCTTTCAGACTCTCAGTGTAGTAAAGGGATTAAGTTTAATGTTAATGCCTAAATATTTCTGTTAGATTCGTAAGAAGTTGACTGTTCTCACTCCATTGAATGCAGGGATAAGTCCATTCAACAGTTTCCATAAAATCTACTGGGAATGTTTGTGGTTATTAATAGAATGTTTTAGTTTTTTTTCCTCAGTTGGAATAATATTGAATTTTCACAAGACATAGTAACAATGAGCAAATGTCTGAACCGTTTTTAAAATCGTCTTTCCACATGACCCAAATTTCAACTGTACACTCTAATTTTCAAGTTTTAATTACACGTTAAGGCAGCATCTCTGGCCCTAAAGTACACAGAAACACTGGCACAGATGTGTGCTACCGGTCCCCTGACACTCCAGGAGCTCTGTTACTCAGTTTTCCTCTCTTGTGTTTTCAAAGGAAGCCAGGAACTAAGGCAGGGATGTTGACTGATTGCAGCGTTTGTGGATGTTTCCCCCGTGGTTATATCCAACCTTTAAAAACAAAAAGGAAGTGTACATTGAAATTTTCACAATTTAAGGTAAAAATGAAGCCAAGCATCTGTCATTAAAAGAAAAAAAAAAAAAAAAGCAAAGTTGTTTAAAATGAGCTCTGACAATAAAATTTCATGTTGTCTTGTCTCAAGCTATTATTTTCCCAAATCGTCTCTGTAATGCAAAATTAGAATTAACATTATAACCTGAGTCGTTTTCAGAATCAAACCTCATTATTGTAATGCAGTCCTTGAGGCGTACCTCTGGGGAGTTTAGCCAGAGGGAGGCATTCATTAGACATATGTGCATGCTATTACATCAGCATGGTTGATGTGCAGAAGGCTTTGTTGCCGTGTTTACTGTTGTGGTTCCTCCTAGTGCGGGGCAGAAATCAGATATTTTGATTCTAACTTTCTAAAAGACAAATGCAAAATGTAAACTGGAAGCTTGACATTTTATTTTCACTGCAAAATGTATGTGCGTGTGATTAATAGCTTAAGTCTTAATTTGCTGACTTCACAGTTGAAGCTGTAAGCTGTATTTTTTTTTAGCAGTTTTACAGGACCCATAGGTTTCCAGTCTGACTAATACAGTTAGTATTAGCCATATTATTCATGCTCCTGCCTTGCAATTAAATCTATTATACAAGTTTGGGAGAAAAGTTATCTTTGTACAGTTATTCAATGCAGCTTGGCTTCTTTTCTGCAAACTATGGGAGAGAGTTAGAGTTTTACAAAATGAAATTTGTGATATTAAATTATGAATCAGTCAATTTAATACCTGTTATTATTAGCTTAAAATTGTATAACGATATTCCATCGTGATATTCCGGTAACAATATCTTTGATGAGATTTCACAGATTGATCTCACAGTTCTTGTCTTGATACGGGACAGTAAGTCTTCCACAATAAAAACATTTATGATCCAAAATGAATCTATTATTTAAAAAAAAACTTGGCTGATTGCACATGCAATCAAAAGCATGTGCTTTTTGTGCCATATAATTTCATCACCATTTTTTCTGCCAAAAAGCATCAAAAGCATTTGAAACTTTATCGTGTTGAATTGCATGTCAGTAGACTTCAAAAAATAACGTGATTTTGGTAAAGGAACATAAGCTCGTTTGTATCTATGGTTTGCAAAAACACAACATAACATAACAAACTTAAACACTCCAAGAACACATAATAAAGACATACAGTCCTGGCACTTTAGTCACAGTAATTAGAAGTATATGCTCAAACTATATACATATGATATACTTTGCATCATTTACTGTAAATGTGGAAACTCACATTTGGCACGCACATCCGAGAACTTGTTTGCAAGTCCTTTTCAGGATCCATTAAATTATATGCATGCCTCAAAAAAATCATTAAAACCTTTCTAAAAAAGATACTCTGCAAGAGAACAAAAAGAAAGGGCCAATTAAATGAAAAGTGTGACACTCACAGCTCAAGACTTTCCAGTAATTGTGGTGGCACCATAATAATAATAATAGTAATGAAAGGAAAGTGTTGTGAGAACATGCCCAGTATAATTAAACACATTCACCTAAGTGTCAAGGCAACAATGTTACCCACAATGACTGAAACTTGGTGATTAAATGATTGCTTAATTATAATTCATACGTTTTATTATTTATTTCTTATTTATGTTGTTTTCTGACACATAAATTGTGTAAGCACCAATTAAAAGTCTTGTAACACTGAACAGAATTACTGCAAATTTCAATTTTATGATTAAAATAATGATACTTTTTCCACTTTTATGGATGGCCCTGAACGATTTGAGTCCAACACAGCAAGAAACACCAAGACTCATATGCCCCCTAGTGGATTATACCTATTATAACTATTTGAATTGGGCTTTACTTCATAAAGTGATATTCTTATTTGATCTCCTATATTCATGATTAATATTTTGAATCTGCCCCTAATACTGCCTGGGGTGGATGGTAAATATATAAATAGCTTATTGATAATGGTTTTTGGTTGCATGCCACTATAGAAACAACCTTAATTTAGATTAATATGTTCAATTGCAGTATTATTTGTAGCACATGTAATAATAGAATTATTAGTAAATTTAACCCAGGAGAATCAAACCTTATTATTGTATTAAGGTAAAATATTAACTAGTTACTAATAATAATAATAATAAATATTACTCTGAATGTTGTTGCTTTGCTGTTGTCAAACCCCAGGTTTAGATTACAAATTGTTACAAGATCAAATGTGTGTGTAATGTAGCGACTCATTTCAAACTATACAGAATTTGTAACAAGAAATGATTAGTAAATTAACTAAAATTGATCTTGGGCAGGTTTTTAAAAAATAAATAAATAAATACATAAATCTTAACTGAAAAGTTTGGGAAAATTCAGCAAATTTGCATGGGGACCCCAGAAAAATCTAACACAACCCATCTATGAGCCCCAAACCAGGCTTTGAGCAAACAATGGCCTATAATATCTGCATTTTGGTAGTGTCCACACATCAGCCAGTCTCCTGACAAACTGCCTGTTATTAGCATTTCATTTCAAATTACTAAAGGTAACTAAAAAGTACTATGCCGTTCTCTGGCCCCTTCTTTGCTCAGGACACCAGGCAGATTGAAATTAAAATTTTAATAAGAGGGTAAAATTATATCATTGACGGGAAAAAGCATCCATTTAGTTAATGTTAACACATTGCTCATTTCAACTACCCTGCAGTATGTTTAAATTATTTCTTTGCTTTAAATGTCACACCTCTATGAGAAACGGCATCTGAGCACGAATATACAAAACCCATTATCACTAAAAAGCCTGAGGTTATTGGTTCAAACTGTAAGAAACAACATTCTAATTTACATACCAGACCACACACATGCACGCAGCTGCTGCTGTAGAGTCGCCACTAATTGTGCAGAATAATTAATGGTGTGTTCACGTCCACTTAACTTTGTTTTGTTATGCAATGCAATTTTTCATCTAGAGGAGCAGGGGCCCGTGGCTGTTCATATACAGTACAGGACCTGGTAAAGTACAGAAGCCTATATGGATCACCAAATTTCTGTCAATTCATTTTTCAGTACAAATTAACAAAAAAAAAAGGGCCCTCAATGTCATCATTACTTTAAACTTCAAAGTCAAAAGTCAAAAAAGTTGAGCTCTATGAAGTAACACCATTATCACCAACGTTACAATACAGCGGCGTAAATAGGCCGAGCAAAGTCAACCACAGACTTTTCCCAATAAGATCATTTGCTCTCTCATCCTCCCCCTTTTCTTCACATACACTTCAGATGCTGGAACAGAGGAGTTAGATTAAACTGGAGAGAGAGATAAGGTGTCTGTAATTATTGCTTTTTTTGTTGTTTGTTTAATTTTCTCTGCACCCCAGTCAAAATTCCTCAGCTCCACTCTGATCACATACCCTTCGTATATACAGTGGAGCAGTATTTCTGATTTTCCTCCCAGTACCACCAGAGGAAGCATGTGTACCACTGGTGGTACACGTACCACAGTTGGAAAAATTCTACAGCTTTTATTTTAAAGTAATTGTACACTCATTCAAACATCCTCAGTGGTGGTATATTCCATTTGTGAGCGTAAACTATTATAAGTGTTACACACATGACTTTTGAACCAGTTGGTTTTATTTGAACATCAGTGCATTATAAAATCATCATGTTAGCTACAGTATTTAAACTGGTTCATCTTGGCCAGGGTCACCCACAGTGGCTCCCTGTAGCTCTGAAAAATAAAGTGTTTATTTTATTTTCATTTTTTCCTCAAAGTGAACACTTCTTATTGGGGATATGCAATATTCAAAACCTGAGAAAACGTATGTATAAAATGTGGAAAGCCATTCCTTGTCAGGTTTTTACACTGGGCATGTATGGATAAAACGGAAAACGGAAGCCAGGTTGCAAAAGGCAAGGTGCGAGGGATTTATTTACAAAAATACAACGAAACAGAAAGAGTCGAGCCAACTAAAAAAAGGAACAAAAGGCGAGGAGACTGACAGGCTGGCTGGGCGAGCATCTCCCGGGGTAACTAGGAAAAAGGGGAAAAATCACAAATTAGAAAATGAGAACAAAAAACGCATGGAGATAAGCAGAGCAGAGTAGTGACTAGTACGTGCGAGTACCGGGTTACATGTGTGACGCTCTGACACCTGCTGCAAGGAGAAACCGGTAGATAAAGACCAGGGTGGCAATCAGGGAGATGTGCAGCAGGTGTGTGAGGAGGAGCTACGGCCAGCAGCCTGGTCAAGTCTCCTGAAATTTCAAAACAAAGAAGAAGGTTGCACAGGAAAATGACTGTCAAAATAAAGAACAGGAAGCAGGGGAAACCGGACCCTGACATTCCTAGCATTAAGAGTCCTGTCCATCTTTGGCGCTGCATCATTTTTTTATAAATTTTTCACAAACAATGAGACTCAAATAGGTCTCTAATAATTCTTTGTGTTATTTCTAAGTTCTGTAGGCCAACATATGCACAGTGGTTTTTTTTTTTTTTGCCATTTCATAAGAGTTTGGTGTATTTTTGTTTAACAGGTAAAAACAGTATGTTTGAAGTGTATTTATTTAAAAAGGACAATGCACATTAATGAACAAATCATTGTAAATATGCCAGAATTAGCCAAACAGCAGGTCAAAAAAATAAGAAAAATACCATCAAACAATGCACAACAGAACAGACACAACATGAATCCACAGTACAATAGGAACATAGGAAAATTAATGATCACAAATCTGGTTCCTCTTTAGCCATTGCTAGATATTGGTTTCACTGCATTAAAGGTAGTAGCAGTTTCAACAGTTTTGAATTTACAATTTATTTATTTATTTATTTATTTATTTTGTTTATTTGTTTCTAACGAAAAAAAAGCGTCTTTGGATTCACAATCAAGAACGACAAACCAATTCAAACTGGACAGTTGTTCGTTTTCGTGGATTCCCTTTCTCCCTTTTCGTCTTGAACTGAAGAATGAATTATCGATGGGTTTTTAACGTACACCATACACGTGACCCGTACGTGGTCGTATATGTTTCAAAATAAAAGTCTTCGGTGTTCCGATTCCATGTACACTACGTTTTCCAGCTAGTGTACTGTTTGGTACTGTCAAATATTATGGGTTATAGTTATATAGTTTGAGCTAAGTAATTATTGTGTGTGACGTTTCGTAAGAAATGATATTTGATTCGCTTTCCACCGTAATGTTTCTGTGAACACAGGGAATAGTTGATGTTCATCGTTTCTACCACTGGATGGCAGTATGAGTGTATTACTGTCAGTGAACCCTTACTGATTGCAAACAATGACAAAGCATTAGTGATTCAAGAAGTAACGATTCATATTAATTAATTCACCTACTATCATCCATTTTAATGCCCCAATAATTTGGGGCATTAAAAGGAATGTTTTTCATGTTTTATCTCGTAAATTGAGTTGCCGGCTCACCTGTGAAAATGATTTAATCTAGTAGTTTAAAAGTATAATAATAATAATAATAATAATTGAATAGTATTTAGATGTATAAAACAGACATGTAGGCAACTAGACAGTAATTTTGCAATTATTGTTTGAATAAAGTGCTGAGTACTGTGGAGACATTAAATTGAAGTGTCCTGATGCTGTAAAAGTGCCCCAGTGTCAGAAGACCAATTATTTTTATTCGCAAATGCAGTCTAATGTCATGCTGTAAAAATAATCACAAGAAATAACCATAAGAAAAAAACAAGTCAGGCTGCATTTAAAATAATAAACACATTAAGCATATTACACTGCCAAATTTTGCACGGACTTAAAACTGACAGACGCATGGACGTCTTTCAAACATGAAATGTCGTTTGTCCAAAAACTCTGACTTGAGAACACCACTAAAAACTCAGCTCAGTTTTTCTGCTTACATCTGTCAGCAGTAAGTAACCATGACATGTTTTGAGTTTCCTCTGAAATAGTCATATATACATCATATTTCTCTCCATCATTCAGTCGCCATTTTGTTTAATTATTTGACATTCCCACTAGAGGCATTGGTGTTAGGAGAGTGCACATTCAAATAGAACTCTCTTGTTTTTTACTTATTTAATAAGGTGAATTCGCTTAATGTGGGACAATTTTTGCTTTTAAGACTTCTGGACTCACAGTCTGAAGAAAAATAACAAATCCACAGCAAGTGCCACCCTGGAAGACCAAGAATGTATCATATTCCAACCAAAAGAGAAAATACTGATATCACAATTATAAAAAAAAATGGTACAGAGTTTAATGTTTTGAATGCCAAGTTATCTGAGATGTTTTGTTTTGTCTAATGTGGGATATCCCTGTCGAAATGTAGGACACCGAAATGCCTATTGAAAAACATGACCTTAGTTTATGCAACAACAGCTTCTCAGGTCAGTCAAACTCCATCAATGCTAAATATGTATTCCCAAATATGTAATCCCATGTTCAGTAATTTTACAGTGTTGGTGTTATGAAACTTGGGCTTGTAACCCAACTTTTAAATTATTATTCAGTTTGAGTGTTTTTTTTTTTTAATAATCAAAACAATTTACCTGCTTTTTTCAGCTTCTTGAATGTGAATATTTCCTTTCCTTTTCCTTCCACGAAGTTGTCCAAGAATTTAGTATTTCTAAATTCTTGGACATAGTATTGAATAAGTATTTGCCTGAAGGTCAAAAGGTCAAGACATTGACTGACTGATATTTTCAGGTGTTGCCAGAAATAGATTTATGAATAGACCTATGGACCAAATATATATATATATTTTTTTGTCCATGCTTGTGTTTTGTCATCATGTTGGAGTGTTCTGTCCATCCACTCGGAATCCTCCACTCACAGATCCTCAGAGTTCTGAAAATGCATCTTTTCAAAAAGGTCCTATTAGCCAAGAGGAGAACGTGTCCACTGTGAACTCCATTGCCTCTGAACATTTTTGATTCCAACAAGTCTCTAAGCTGAGCTGCTGTGCATCATTGCCTTGCCTTGAGGCAATGATGCACATGTTGGGCTTTAATTCTGGAATGAAAAGAAAAAAGAGGCCTGGTGTTTGGGCAGACGGTTCCTCCAGCCTGTGGGTTTACCTGGTGCAGACAGGGGCTCCCTGCTAATAAAGGGAGAATGGCAGACTTGTGTCCAGGCAACACCATAATGATGAATTACCTCAAACGATGGAGTACAAGGGCACCTTCATCACCTTCATTCTTTTCTTAATTCTTCTTTTCTTTTGAAGCAAGGTGTATTGTATGCTTGTGCATGTTGTCAGCATGTACGTTGTCAGTGTTTACTTGGTGTTATTGATACTTTGTAATTCATTTTCAATTAAAAGACGAATGAAATCCAAAACTTCTTTTTTATTTAACAAAATAAACAATAAATATCCCAACAAAAACAGCAATTTGCTGCTTTAAGCAGTTGTTACCTTTATTTTGAAAGAACAGCAGACGTTGTGATGACGTAACACGCGCCGCAGTTGAGGCTTTTGATTTTCTCCAGCGTCACAGCTCGAGCTCTGACAGCAGTTGCTGGAATTTCACCTGGACGAGCACGGTAGGAATACACCTCACTTTCTTCTTTTAATAACTGAACTTAAAGCTGTTAACTTTTACATGTGAACTGTTCCAGAGAACTAGAATTTTCATGGAAATGTTTCACTTTCCTGGAAACGTTTGGGAGACACTTTAAGTTTGCTAACTCACAGTAACCTATTGTGTGTCTCTTTAATTTTAACTCACCACATTGTCCGCACAAAATAATTAAGCAGTACTTGTGTTGAAGTATGTCGCTGTCGGAGACATTTATCACAGTGTTTTGCAGTAAAGAGAGATTTACTTCCGTTTTAGTTTCCCAGCAATACACAGACATTTCCTGGTGTGGTGTAAGCGCTGACCCCGTTGGGACTTGTAGTTTTATAGGGACCAAAGCTGGTCCTAATGAGGCAGCACTTAATTTCTTAGGCATTGGGTAAGGATTAAGATGTAAACTGGTTAGGTTGAAATTATGGATAGGACATACCTGCTTAGCATTAAGGTTTGGGATAAGCTGGTCCAGCTGTCCAAAAGAATGGAAATCAATGCAGTGTCCTGATATAACTCTTATAAACCACAGGAAGTAAATCCTCATGTTCTGTCACACCTTAAAAGGTCTGATTTGGTTTTAGGGTTAGTGTTAGTGTTAGGTTTAGGTTAGGGTAAGGTTTAAGATTAGGCACTTAGTTGTGATGGGTTAAGGTAAGGGGCTAAGGAATGCATTATGTCAATGATGTGTCCTCACTAAGATATAAAAACAAATTTGTGCATGTGATAAGTTACCTTTGGGGACAGATTTCAACAAAATTTGATTGGCTTCAGTGACACATTTCAGACTGATATCAATCATATGAGGAATGTTTGTCCAGTTGGGATAATGCTAAATGTTGTGTGATTTCTGATTAGGTCACAGGTAGAATCAGTCTACCTGTATCCAGGAAAGAGAGTCCAGGAAAAAAATGCCAAGATATAAAAAACATGACACTTAATGTATATAAAAACCTTAAAATAAGTTGTTTTTGGTTTATTCATCCTTCCTTACAGGCATGGCTGTGTTTGAGAACTGCTCTATGCTTTTGGACCTGAAAATTTTGTCTTTCAAGGAGAAGAAGAAGCTGAAGTCAGCAATAACAGAGAATGGGGGCAACATTTCCTTTGTGGTCAATAAACAGGTCAGTTGATGCGATCATTCCTCCTCTGTAGGAGGTGTCTTAGTACCATGTTAGACTAGAAAGTTTGTAGAAATAACTGACTGCCACATTTTTTTTATTAGATTGTTTTCTGCTTCTGTGGAACCTCTGCTTGTTGTGTACATTAATAAAACATCCTTTTTGCCTACATTTGCCTCAGTGCTCTCTGATAGTGACCAGTGATGTGTCGACACTGAGCTCCAGCAGACTACGTAACATTAAAAAGTACCAAACCCCTGTGGTCAGGGTGGATTATGTGTACGACTGTGTGGACAGAGGTTTTCTGCTGCCTGAGGATGAATACAAATTGGACACTTCCTCTACTTCAGCTTCTTCATCTCCTCTTCCTCTCTGCTCACCAAAGCCGGTCCCAATAAAATGTCAAGGTATTTTCTTTATATACACTTTCCCCATGCACACTGTAGACATCTGTAAACTGTAACAAACACAATATATATAGACTTGAAACAAATGGAATGTTCTTATCTCTATTCTATTGTGTGTATGTATATATGCATGTGTGTATATATATATCACATTCATAATTTATTAGTAATAGAATGTAATAGAGTTAAGTACTATTTAGCCTCCGCCTGTGGTTGTGATAAAAAAAAAGGAAGTGAAAAGAACTTCATTAATAGTTTTATAATAAAAAAATGGTCATGTCTTCTTCAATAATAAGCTTGAATTAGGACTGGACAACTTGTCGTTTTCAATTTGAAATCACAGTTTGAAACAAAAAAAACAAGCAAATCTCAGAGGCTGCGATTTAGGAAATACTGTACATGGAGTTTATCGGTATCTAAAGTTTATATAATAGTAATCAATTACTTAATGAATCATCAACTGTTATCATATTGACAAACATGACTCAACATAGATATTAGACACAGCCCGATACAGTATGACAAAACATAGGATTTCGTTGCAACTAATGATTATTTTTATTATTATAATTCTTATTTGTTTTATAACCTTTATTTAACCAGAAAAGCCTCATTCAGATTAAAAATCTCTTTTACAAGAGAGTCTTGTCCAAGACAGTTGCACATTCAACAGTGTTCAATAAAAAATAACAGTCAAATTTGCATGAATATTAAATTTAATCATAATATTCATGCAAAGGAAAAAAATTACCAGATGGTAATTTATATATCAAATATCAAGACACACTCCATAAAATTTACAGGAGTCAGTGACAAAACAGGAAAGTGTCATCCAGTTAAAACCGCTACAGCCAGATTCATGTGACTTAATTTAAAAAACTGTGATTAATCTGTCAGTTAGTTTATTTATTGATTAGTTAGGCCCTTAAAATGTTAGAAGATTGTGAAAAATATTGATTGGTGTTAACACAAATTTCAAAATGACGACGTCCACAAACCAAATATATTCAATTACTGTCACAGAAAATCAAAGAAATCAGAAATTTAAGTACATGTAATCAGAGAAATTTAAGTTTTATTGATTATCAAAATAATTGATTAACTGATGCAGCCCTGCATAAGATGAAGCATAGGAAGAAAAAATATGACAAAATAAACAAAGACTATAATGAAAAGCCTTAAGCAAAATGTACTGAGCTTCAGTGCCTTCTTTAAACCAGACCCATTGATAAAACTCCCTTCAATAAAATTGAAGATACCAGGATTCCACCTTTTCTCAACACTTTGGAGGAATTTCATAATTTAAAGTTGACTAAATTTAGGATAACCATGAAGGTTAAATCGGAGGTATGTGATTTTAAAATGCTTAGAAATGACTGTGGACTCTATTGACTGTTATTAACTGGTTACATAAACCTCATCAATAACCAGGACTCCACCTAGTTCACAGCCATTGCCTGTCAGGTCTTTTGGCAAAGATACAATTCATGTCTTTGTTACTTTTCTTTGAAATCTGACTCAGTAGTTTTTCCTTCTCTCCCTCTTCTCTTTCAACATTGATGAAGTGAGTGTGGACATTCTGTCTTCAGTTCAGATAAAGGTTGTGTTTGTGTATCAGGTGTGAACACTTTTGTCTTTTTTGTTTTACACATTCAGACTTTCTTCAGTGCTTTTTCAAACCAGCTCTTGTGGCAATCCTTTTTTGTCACAAGATTCATGACACGTGAGTCATGACTGTGTGTCTGCTGTGTCTTTACCATTGTTTGTGTACAAAAGAGCCAATGAGCACGGTGGACTTTAAGCAGCCCAAGGTCCAAGCCAAGCCTGTGGACCCTGCCCATCCCAGTCAGTGGCTTGAGAGTGTGCCAAAGTGTGAGATTGTCCTGTTAAAGTACAGGTGAGAAGAACAGTCGTATTCATGACATGTTGGATTATAGATACACATTGTACATGCACAGAGTTTAGCCCATAATTTGTTTAAATTTTAAATAGGCATCAGTAAATATAGTCATTTGGGGAAAAAAGGGTGAAGTTTAACTCTGGACAAGCTATAATCTGCAACAAATAAAAACAAAACAAATTTTATTTGTAAAATTACAAATAAAATTGAAATTGAATTCTCAACATATAAACAGCCATTGCTGGAACATTTAATCTTATTTCATTTAGGTAAATCAGAGGTAGGTAAATTTAGGTAAATCATTTTTTTAACGATCAAACATTGAATACATGTATATGTACTGTATGTGAACCAAAAAAAAAAAAATCAACTTTAATTTGGCAAATTTAGCTGCCATTCCAAAAAAGTCTCCTGTAACCGGTCTGAGGGTCTGAGGGTCCTGACCCAGTCTATATTACAATATATTAGATAACTGTTATACTGAAGACAGTTTCATTTGCACACTAACAGGCAGGGCCCACCAATGTAGGAGTAATTTTGAGAGGAAATATAGCTATTTTATGTATTTAGGATTAGGAATTTTGCAGTTTTACAGTTTAAAGACACACCTCTGGTGATTTAACATCTGCTCTCATATTTCTCATGTGACTGATCTCTGCAATTTTGTGTGATTTCTTCAATTTCACAGACTTTATTCTGAAACTGATCCTGATCTTCCATCATATCCAGAAATTTTTCAAGTGGCCAAGTATGCCATCTATAAAAAGGTGAAGCTTTTTTTTTTTTTATCACATCTGCTGTTAAAGTCATACTATGATTACTAATAAGTAGCTTTTTGTTTAATTGTTTTTGTTTGTATTTCTAGACTAATAGCAACACTTGGTTTGTTGTGGAGCTGCAGAGCTGCAAAGGAGAGAAAGGACAGCAGTACCGTGTGGTCAGGTACTGGAAGAACGATGTAAAAACCAAGGTAGGAGGTCTGTAGTATGTTACTGCTTGTGCTGCATGTTAGGTCCCAGAGACTAGAGACGTCTGTAGTACGCAACGTGACAGCATAATAGGTTTTGTGAGCTAAATTTAGAAAACAGTTGGTTAGTTTGACTTCTTGCTTCTTCCCTTGCGAAACAAAAGAACCTTCAATTTAAATGGCTAACTTCAAGACTTTAAAGAGATCCTTGAGTAGGGATGACTTGATATCATTTTCATGTACACTACCGGTCGGCAGTGTATGAAACACAGTAGATGCTGATATCACAACCTGGAGTGTCTACCAATACCAATATCATCCCAATACAGTTATACATTTTTTAAACTACTTTGATCTTAAAATCACATTTGGACTGATGCATTTACCAATCATTTCAAAACATAATTCTCCAAATGTTTCACTGTATATTTGTCTTTTTACAGTATGTGCTAAGTGAAGCATTTATGGGATATTTAGGGTTTAGTGATCATAAGAGATTTTATGTTTTTTTTTCAGTTATCAGATCCATATTCTTTTTAGATTATTTTTCAGGATTCCGTCAGGTCTTTGAAATCCTTGAAAGTTAGTGAATTTGATTTATTATATATAAAGAGATATTGCCCCAAAAATTATCTCTCTCTCTCTGCCGTTGACCTGAGATTCCATGCAGAACAATGAGTGAGTAACATTAAGCAAGAGAGAGCAAATTATGCCTTGGAAATGCAAATTCCAAGATCTCTGTCTCACCAAAGAAAATTACACAGACTGGCTTGATCAAAATCTCAAGGACAATCACTTGTTCAGATGCAGAGCATGTTGTAAATTAAAGTAGACGCCATGGGCAAAGCAGCTCTTACAAGTTGCCCTCCCATCTTAAGCTGTGTCAGCGCATTCAGTCCTCAGATTTGAGGGAACTGGTCCTGGAAAGTCCTTACAAAGTCCTTGCCCTAATTTTTCCTTTGCCTTAAAACATGCTGTCTATATTATAGGGCTATAGAGATGGGGAATTTAAAAGGTATTTACTTAATAGTCAGTGTTGAAGTCTAATGTCTTTTTTTGTGTAACAAAATGTCCTACTTTGTAGATTAAAAAAGCTTTAAAGTGTGGCACTCTCTGCCCCTCAAGCAATTTATTAACTACACTTTATCTGCCATTTGTCTGTGACTCGGTCATTAACTTGCTTGAGTGAAAAACGCCTCTTCAGCTTGACTTTGATCATGTTCTGTGAGAGCAGGGGCAGACATGCTCTCAGATTGGCAGTGCAGTTAGTGACAGACAGGTACATCAGCCAATGATTGGATTCCAAAAAATTAAGATCAACACTGTCTTAGAAAGAAACTACATATACTAGCTTTAAAAAGAAGACATATAACCACATTCCTGTCTAACCCTACCAACAGACGGAGGCGGTCAAGGACGTGCTAGTGTTTCCATCCACTGCAGAGGAAGCTTTTGAGGTCTTTGTTGCAGTGAGGGACACCTTGCAGTGCAATGGTCTGCAGGGGGGCTACATCAGGATTCCACAGGCCCCGGGACTCGGTTCAGCACCCCTGCATCAGGTCCAGCACTCTTTAATAGTGTAAACATTTTGCTAACAGGCTTATCAAAAACAAAGAAAATGAAGCTGTAGGGATTTCGTTATTACCAAGGTTTTAAGCATCATTACTTAAGTCTATAATTTTCCCATCAATGTTTTTGCAGAATTGCCTGCAAAAACATTGCAAATAATAGAAAGTTCACAGTCAACACAATTCAACATTGAGATAAGCTATACTATGAATTCATGTAGAACTACAGGATTGTGCGTTGATTAGTACTGGTGCCTCACAGAAAGTCTTTCAGTGTGGATTTGTTTTTTGTTTTTTTGTTTTCTTGAGAACACCAGGTTGAATGGAGACTCAAAATTGACTGTAGGTGTGAACGTAGTGTGAATGGATCTTTCTTTTTTGCTTCTTGGTTAGCTTGACATGGCTCGTGCTTTGTCAGCCCTATTGGACTTTAGATATGCACACACTGCACCAAACACACACAGAGGAAACACATGTGACATTAATAATATGTTAGGATTTTGACCTGGATATTGTGTAGTTGCTGGAGTTTTTGAAACTGTAGCTGAACCTAATTTTCTTTATCCGACTGACAGCTGCTGCTGGAGGAGAAACTGAGCGAAGTAAACCTATCACAGGAAGTGGCTGTTTTTGTGGAGCTGCTGTGGACTGAGGCCCTGGGTTACCTTGACAACATCCTCTTGGTTTCAATTGAAAATCTCAGCCTCAATGATGTAAGCTTTTTCTCCCAGGACTGTTCTGTAATTAGCTTAACCATCAGTGTCCCATTTTTTTCCCCTTAAAAGGTTTTTTTTTGTGGAGTTTTTCCTCACTCGATGTGAGGGTCTAAGGACAGAGGGTGTCACATGCTGTACAGACTGTAAAGCCCTTCAAGGCAAATTGTGTTTGTGATGCTGGGCTATATAAATAAAATTGACTTGACTTGACTTGACTTGACTTGACTTGACTTGCACTGTACACTTTCGACTTGGAGAAAAGACATTTGCACTTGTTTTCCTTCCCCGTTTGTTTGTAGGTGAGCAGAGCAGAGGGCTTGATGCTCCAGGCTCAGAGGAACCTAAAAGAGAAAAATCAGACTGAACTATTACCTCTCCTGGTTGACTTTTACGCCTTGCTGCCACACAGAGTGCCCAATTTATATCCCGACGCCAAGGACATCTCACAAAAACTGGACCTCTGTCAGGTAGCACAGAACACACAAATACACGATCATTAATACTGTTAATTATTACCGTTTTGTGTCTTAAAAGCAATAATAACTGTCTTAGTTATGGTTTTGTTTACATATCGATGGATATAGTTATGTTTATGTGAATCTTTTTAGGGTCTTATAAGGGGCTTATTAACTGTCAATTACTATAATAGTAATTACTAGTAGTCAGGTTTATTCCGGGGACCTTAAAATAAAGGGACCCATGGCCGAGCAGAAACAAAAGAAACAACTTGAAACAAAAGGGTTACTGGTTGAAGTCCATAGTTCCATAGCAAAAATGCATCTGATCTGCTGTGGAGACCCCTTGAAATGGAAAAGCCAAAAAGTAAAAAAAAAATAATAATAATAAATAAAAATAAAAAATGTTTATCTCACAATCATAAATGCAGGTCACTACCTTTACCCATTTGTGTATTCTTACTAAAATGATTATTTTTGTTTTTGTCAAGTTGATTAGGGATGTTCTGAACGTGACTGAGATGACACTGAGAAATCCAACTACTTCCTGTGTGGGGAAGTACCGTGCACTCAGGTGCTGCATTGAGATCGTTCCCCCTCAATGCTCGGAGTTTCACGCCGTGACCACCCTGCTTCGAGACAGGTATCGTATCACCTCAAATTAAATTTGTATATTTTATGAAAATAGTATAAATAATAACTACATTCAAACTGGAAGGATCATTGACAAGGTGACCCCACATTTACACTGACTTCAAAATAAAAAGAAGAACCATAACAACAAGTAAAATTAAAAAAAAAAAAAAAACACTAAAAATGTGTGTCTCATTGTTCATGTCTTTTCTTCAGAAAAATGCTGATCAAACAGGTTCTGAGAGTTGGTAGAGGGCTGGAGCTTCAGACGTTTAAAAGTGAGCTCGGGAACATTAAGCCACTTCTTCATTCTTCCAGCCCCAGTAACTTTGTAGGAATCCTGTCTCGGTGAGGTCACACAATTTGTTAACTTTTTTCACGCTGTTTCATCCTTAATGACTATCATAAACCCACAGTTGACCCTGCTTTAATTTTAATTTAAAGTTTAATAAAAAACTTTGATGCAACAATGGATTCACTTTGAAGACAATAAATGTGTCCTTTAATGGAGGAAAAGATTGCTACCTCCAGAATATATAGAGTATTATAGTGTGTGTGTGTGTATATATATATATATATATATATATATATATATATATATATATACTGTATATAGAGTATGCACATTATGTATGCATAGTGTCTCGTCACTCTTGGTGTATTACAGGTAATATGCGTGTTTTCTCACGTTTTCCTTCTGCAAAGCCCAATTGTTGGATAATCTGAGGTGTTCTTATTCAGAAACCAAAGATATAAAATGACTGAGGTTATAACTACCATAATATTATTTGAGTTGACTTTTAAAGTCGTCAACTGCAATTACGACCTGTAAAATTGTCTTGAACTTGTACTTGAACTTTCTCCGTAGTGGTCTGCTGTTGCCTCATACTGGAGTGGAGCATCATGGGATTGAGAGAACAGATATTGGTAATCTGGGCAGTGGAATCTACTTCACAGATGCTGTTAGGTCAGTGAAATATTTGAAACTGACATGGGGAATTCTATGCTTCACACTAACTTACTTACAACAATAGACACATGAGTTCATTTTTCTTTTACTTACAAAATTTACAAAGAACAACATAAAACAACTCAAAAAATGCATGACAAATAATTTATATGACATTTACAGAAATTAGATGTTGCATTATTGAGGCTGCAGTCCTCAGGTAAAATCCAGGAGCTCAAATGGTACGGCTGTCTTTCTTTTACATTTGACAGGACCTGTTTGAAATACTCCAAGCCCAGTATGACTGATGGCTCTCGGCTGCTGTTGGTGTGTGACGTGGCATTGGGAAGTTGTAAGGACGTCACTGAAAGAGACGTCGCACTGACCGAAGCCCCTGAAGGACACCACAGCGTGCATGGAGTTCGCTGCACCCCAAACTCTCACTCTGAGTTTGAGGTAGGAGTGTGAAGGTGTTTGTGTTTGTTCCAGTTAATCTGAAATTGATTCATTCAATTAATTTGATTAATTGTTGCAGCCCTAACATGTGCACATAAATGTGAATGTCCCGTACATGTCTCATGTAGACATAACCTTAGGTGGTAAATGTTGTCCTCAAATTAGTGCCAGTTTGTCACTTCTTTCATTTTACTGACATTATAATAATTATATTACACTTGTTCTCCAGGATGATGAATACGTCGTGTATAGCCCTGATCAAGTGAAACTGAAGTACGTGGTTCAGTTCGGCCTCGAGGGCGACCAACTGAAGGAGTTCAGCCCTGAAGTCAGCATTTCCCGTGAAGCTTTCTCTCAACAGTGTGAGCACCTGTGTACAGTTCACCAAAGGGTCAACAATTCATAGTTCTTAAAGCTTAAAACGACATTGATAAGTTGAAATCCTTTTGTTACCAAAACACTGCCAAATTGCAATATACACTGCAAAAATACAATATATTTTTTTTGATATGCATTAAGTTCCAACAGTTAAGATTACTTTAGTAACAGAATCTGCTGTCGTTTTCACATTAGTGTATGAAATACTTGATTTGAATTAGTTAAAATTCTCAATGTTTTTTTTCTCAAGATATTGTCCTGTTTGTATGTGTTTGTGTTTATGTATGTGTGCAGTGATCAATTTGGAGGCTGACGGAATTGAAATCATTAAAAATCCAATGCAGGATGTGACGCCTGGACTGTTAGACAGCACTGGTCAGCAGCTCCCTCTGCAGGCCATTCATGTGAAGTGTAAACTTATGGATTTGGTCTCACAGGTGAATTTAGGTTACTGTTTACTGTGTTTTTTTTTTAATTAGTTTGTCTTTTTTTAGGTTAGGCTTAGTGATCAGATCCTGAATCAGACATAAAAGTGAACTACCTGCTGAGTTTAAAAAAAAAAAAAGCACAAGTAGGATCCTGTTCATCTCCTCTCTGTGTCTTCTTTCCTCTTGTAGGTCATCATTTTCCAGAAATACACCAACATGAGCACTGTGCCCATTGAGGCGAAGTATGTCTTCCCATTGGACGATTTAGCAGCAGTTAGTGGATTTGAAGCGTTCATTAACGGGAAACATGTAGTGGGAAAGGTGGGTCATGTCCTCTTTGCTCAGGCTGGAGTGATTTCTGCAACAACTATTTTGATCATCAATGAGTCAGCTTTACTGTTAAAGAAGATACAAATCATCTGATTTCAGCTGCTTTAATATGAATACATCTTGTTTTATTTGCTGCTCTGGGGGGAGGTTTGGGAAACCATAATTTACATTTTACACTATTTTCTGATATTTCACGACTGAAACAATCCATAGATTAACAAAGAAAATAAAAAACAGATTTATTGATTGTGAAAACAGTTGTTGCTGTTGCATGGGGTTTGCCCCACATACAGGTCAGCCAGACCACCTTCTGAGGTCAGAGATGCATGGTGAATCCGAGTGTCCATCCTCAGAGACTCACAGACTTTGAGATGCATTGATAGAGAGTCAGTAAGAGTTCAGGGCTGCCCCGCTGTAAAATCACCACCTCTGTGATGAAGCTCTTTTGCACCCATTTTCAACACTTTAAGGCTGTTTTCTATAAGTCCGTCTTTTCTGCTGACTTTTTCTGAGGAAATTAAAAAAAGGGCATGGAAGCAGCATCTAACCTTGATGTTGATAATAAAAGAAAATCATTTTTGTGTAAGCCAAGTAATTTAAGACTATAAAGGTTATTATTCAGTAATTCATTACAATTTTTGCAGTAGTGACACATTTGTCGAAAAGCGTGAAATAATTATTTTCAAAATAAGGAAAAAATGTAAACAGAAATGAAACGTTAAAGATTACTTTGTCCTTGGGTTTCGGCGTTTTATGAAAATGTGAAGGAAACACTGTAGCAAGAATGATAATGGAAATCAGTTTAACATCATTTCCACTTGGTTCTCAGGTGAAGGAGAAATTGGTGGCTCGGAAGGAATACAAGCAGGCTATTGAGAAAGGCCATGGAGCATATCTCATGGACCAGGATGCCCCGGTATGTTTTAAGAAAAATAACACGAAGAACATTAAAAGTACGAGAGAGGGTGAGCTAGAGACATGTAGACCATCCCTTCCGATTAAAATGATTCATAATAACGTATCTCTACGCTGGATATGACATTTTGTTTTGTGCCGACTGCAGGACGTGTTCACCATCAGTGTGGGCAATCTGCCACCTGGTGCAACTGTCCTCATCAAAGTTACCTTTGTGGCGGAGCTGATCATCAGGGATGGGAGCATTCTCTTCTCTCTGCCTGGGACTGTGGCTCCGTGGCAGGAGCGGTCAGCGCTCAACCAGACCACACAAGTAAGGAAAGCCTGGGAGAAACTAAAACAATTACAAATAGTTTTTTTTGTTTTCAACATTATCGTTCTATAACAGGTCAGTGTGGAGAAGGTGCATGTGACCGGAGAGGCTGCAAGTTCAAGGTATGCAAAAGTTTTTTTGACCATTGCATTTTTCTGTCTTAAATGCATAAGGATTCAGACAAATTTAATATACTACCCATATGTTTGTTTGTATGTGTATCATCAAGGACCTTGCTATACGGAGGCCACCATCTTGCGTTACTATGTTTCTGCGGCAGTCATAATGGGCAAACCAGCCAGAGCATGAGTTTTACATTTTGAAGCGTAATGTTGAACCCTGTGTAGGTGATCTGTTTGGATTTGTTGACTAGCTTTTCCACAGCCCAGTCTCCAGGACCATATTTTGCCTTTGTGCATTTCTTCAAAGCGCAGATTAGATCTATTTTATCAATTAATTTAGTTAATGTAGTTAAGATGATTCCTGGAAGATGGGACATTTTTTGAAGCCAATATGAAGCTTGCTGAAAAAAAAGCTATATTTTTGCTGTTGTTCACAATGACAGTGCCAGCAATCTTGTTTATATGCTTATTTCAAGGCTTCTTTTTCTTGCACTTTAAATTAATTAAAATCTCAAAAGGGAAAAGAAGAAGATAATAAAAACAAAAGTTTTTTGAATATTTTTTTGTTTTTAATAAGGCAAAACTTGGATTAAAATCAGAACCCAAATGTGTTATGAGAAAACTGGAAATTTTATGTTTAAGCCATAAGGCCCAGCCTTTTTTTTTTTAAATCACTTAAAACTGCTGGATAGATGAAAACTTCATTGCCTTTTTACCCCCCCACCCCCCATGATTTCCATATCTTTCCTCCAGAGATTTCACTCTGGACATGTCCATTGAGATGCCATTTGTAATCAGCAGCCTGCAGTGCATCACTCATAAAGTCAAGATGAAGGTAATTTGAGTGTTTCTCAGTCTCTCTCTCTCTCTATGCTCTGTGTGTATATATATATATAATACAGTATATCTTGCTACTAGGGCTGGACAATAAATCGATACTGTCGATTAATTAGATTTTTTTTTAATCGATTTGTTTTTCATGAAAATCAGTAAATCACATTTCCTCTTTTGCTACCAGTTCCAGTGCTCTCTTTGGGCTCCCCCGTGTTTGATCCCTCCCCCCGCCCCTCCTTAGATGTACGTAGCATCTTAGCGAGAAGAGAAGCATGGCAGCTATTAGCTTGTTCCCAAAAAAGGCATCAGACCACGAACAAACCACAGCTCACAAGGTTTGTTTGAGAGCTGTTGCAACAAAAGAAAGCAGCACAACAAATCTGTTCCAGCACCTCAAACAGTGGCATGCAGCCGCATGGGAGAAACACAAATGCCAGAAACACAAGTAAATCAGGAGAGGCTTCTGAATGAAGGTTATTTTCCCTTTGATGGTGCTGTGTGCAGCTTGGTCTCAGCATAGACTATTTCTTGCTCTACAGTGCTTTTTTTTTTTTTTTTTTTTTTTTTTTTAAACCTCACAGGTAACAAATGAACTCACAGTGCCACCTAATGGACCACTCATATAACTGTCAACTCACAGTCACCACAGCCAGAAACACAAATGCACAAACACCAGCTACAAAACAGCCTTCAGTAGTCGAGTCATTTTCACATTGTGTCACATAAGGCAAGAAAGGAACCTGGTGGAAAGGTATTACTGCTGTCGCATTGTACATTGCAAAAGATATGGTGCCAATTTATACTGTGGGAAAGGCGGGATTTATCCACATACCCAAGGTATGTGATACCAAGTGTTTTGCTGAAGTTGCTTTGCCTCACATTTACAACTACACATGGGAGAGGATAGCTGAAGAGCTAGCGGAGATATCGTTTTACTCCAGCACAACAGACTTATGGTCCAGCCGAACTTTGTAGCCCTATGTGAGCTTTTCGATCAAAATAATATGATAAGAAAAATATGAGATTTTATTTTTAAGCCATATTGCCAAGCTCTAGCTCAGACAAAAGCGTCTTCACTACTGTGACCAGACATCAATAGCACCTGGAATTGTTCGGGACACAAAAATTGTCTTCTACCTCTTTCTTCTGTGTTTCAAATGGAATTAGGCTCATCATTTCTTTTCTCTCTTTCTCTCTCCGTGTGTGTGCACGTGATTCTACAGAGAACAGACTGTAAGGCAGTCGTGAGTGTGCTGCCAGGACAAGCCATGGGTGCAGAGGGTTTCCAGTTGTCAGTCGGTCTGTCTGTGGTCCACCTGCCCAGGATGTGGGTAGAGAAGCACCCTGACAAAGACAGCCAGGTCTGTCTGTCTGTCCCTTTCAGTTTCTCTCTGGCACTTATTCCACTGACCCTTTTTTTTCCTCAGCTGATTCCTGCTGAATCCATCATAATTTCTTCTCCAGGCCTGCATGTTGGTTTTCTATCCGGACTTTGATGTTGGTTCCACTTCAGAATCCAATGAAGTTGTCCTGTTACTGGACACGTCTGAGTCCATGAAGGGAGAGCCTCTGCACATGGCCCAGAGAATTGCCCTTCAGGTCCTTAAAGCCCTAAGCAACAACCTCAGAGTCAATGCCATGATATTTGGTGCAGGTCAGTTTTGTGTTCGCTAATGATTTTTATGTATATTTTTATTAAAAAATACCTGTATATGAGGTCTCACCTTGTCCAGCTTGTACTTTATCTCATATAACTGTATATGAGATAAAGTACAAGCTGGACAAGATGAGACCAAGTTGAAGTTTCTCCCCATTGAAGAAGTGTTATATCATATACAGTATCGTAAATGTTATTACTGTTTTCTTTGATGATCTTCTATTCTTTAATAGTGAATAAAAATCACCCACACTTATCATTATCTGCATTATTTCACAGATATGGAAACATTTATTTTTCAGAATAAATAAGAGATTGTGTTATTATTTGTTGTCATTATTATTCATATTTTGGATGTTTCTATTGATCAGTACAATCTTTACAAATACATGGCAAAAAAAAAGATTCCTTATAGATAAGGATCCCATCAGATATGTCTCATTAGAAATAGTGAATAGCTGGGGTAGTCAGTCTTCATTTGTCGGACTTTCACTTTGTTTCTTTCTGTCAGATTATTGGGGAGCGTTCCAGATACCATGCCTGCTTGCTGACATTCGTAGTGTAGCAGAGAACTTCATCAAGGTGAGCTGATTACAAATTTTACACTGTGGTTAAACCTAAAATCCATGATTCCATCTATGTTGTGTTGATTGTGACATGAAAGAAGTGTATATTTGAGATAATTTTATATTTTCTTTCCTTTTCATTTGATGAGTATAATCTCCTCTAAATTCCAACTGTATAAAAAGCTACTGTTAACAGCTTCACAAGGTATCAAGCCTCTCTTAAAGTACTGTGAGCACAAGTGAAATGCACAATATTAAAGACACTTCATGGTTATTTTTACTGCAATACTAAACATGTACGATGTTGTTTTGTACTGAAATGTTTCTGAAACAAATAGGATTTCCTTTGTCAAGAAAAACACCTCCAGAATTCAGTAACTTTCAAGCGGGGAGCAATAGTCAATTTAAGATATCCCTTTTTATGATTTGTAAGTTAGTCTGTGTTGGACACTTATTTCATTTTGATGTGTTATTGCGTCCAACTGGACACTCTATCGCCCTATGTCAGCTGGAGTTACCCCCCCCCCCCCGAAATCCTCATGTGGAGGATTAAGCAGTAGAAGATGAGTGAGAGGTTATTGCATTTTAATTCTGCTTTTTTTAGATGTATTTTTTTCATGGCTTTATTGTTGTGCTTCAGTGATATATTTATAGTTGCACTTGATCAGCCCTTTTTTTTTTTATTCACTCTCCATGTAAAGTGCAAACACGCAGCATAACAATTCCCATGATCCCACGCTGCTTCCTGACATCATCAAACTAGGCTCCTTTTTTCTTTTTTACTGTTTTGATTGCTACAACGACTGAAATTGCATACTGTGCATCCACAATCTGTTCTTCTCCCTCGTTGTAGAAATTCTATCCAATAGGTGGCAGCACTGAGCTTTGGCGACCTCTGCGCACTCTCAGCCTGCTGCCTCCATCCCGTGGCATTAGAAATCTGCTGCTGCTGTCGGACGGCCACATCCACAACGCAGAACTCACCTTGAAGCTGGTCAGGGACAATGTTCAGCACAGTCGCCTCTTCACCTGTGGCATCAGGTTTTTTTGTTTTTGTTTTTTTAACCCTGTTGTCTATGTTGACTGAGAAGTTGCAGATAGAGTAAAGCTTCTTTTTGTTAACAGGCGTTTTAAAGTTTTGTATGTTTCCTGTTGTTTTGTCTTTGTTTCTTTGTCATTTCTTTGTCAGCCCAACAGCCAACCGACACATGCTGAGAACTCTGGCCCAGGCAGGGGGTGGAGCCTATGAATTCTTTGACACAAAAATGAAACACAACTGGGCAGAAAAGGTGAGACAAAAAAAAACAACCACAGATATTTGTTGAATGTTTTCTTAATTTTATTTTGAATCATTGTATGAAGTAGCAAAAAGGCTTATGAATCATTAAACAATTAAAAACTGTAGTGCGTAATTTTTAAATATAAACAAATGTTAGATTCAAACCACTGTTACGTGAGCTCATACTGTGCTGACTAAGCCTTTCACCTCCACAAGACTCTCTCTGTTTCTCAGTATAGCATTGTTTAGCTCTTGTGTCACCTGGAGAAATGATTTTGTTTAAGGACAGGACAGACGTACATTCTTTGCAACCCTAATGTTTGTGTATGAAAATTCCTGTCAACCAACAACCCAGCCACATTTAAAGTCAGTTTATCACCTGTATTATTCAACTTCAGCAGGTCCACATGCCTAAATGTATTGAGTTGCTCTTATGTGATTGTTTGTGTTGGGGAGGGGGGGAAACACTGTTAATTTAATCTGTTTTGGTCACAGGTGGCACGTCAGGTGAAGCGTATGACATCACCAGGCTGCAGCTCAGTGTCAGTGAAGTGGCAGCAGTTCAACCCAACTGCACCCTCTCCTGTACAAGCCCCGAAACAGCTCCATGCTCTCTTCAATAACTGTCACACACTGGTTTATGGTTTTGTACCACACTGCACTCAGGTATGTAGTTGTATTTTTGTAAAAAAAAATTCCAAAGCTCATTGCGACTGAGTAAACCATATAATAACAAATTAAATTGTACATTATGATGGAGCAAATGATGTTTAAACCAAAGCTATGTATATATATATATATATATATATATATATATATAATTCCATGCAGGCCACCCTCCTCGGCAACCTGAGTGGTCAGGAGCTCAAAACCATGGTGTCCACCAGTGAGTTGCAGAAAACTAGAGGCACAGTAAGTCTTCAATACATTCCCTCTAAATCTTAATACCTGAAAAATAGCTTTTTTTCCCAGTGGCTTCATGATTCATGATTTCAGGGGCTTTAAATAGCTCATGTGATAGATCCACTCACTTCAAAACCGTGACAAATACACAAGGCAAACACCCTATCTGTGTTTTTAGTGGACCTCAGTTTTCTAAATATTAATGTTCATATTATTATTATTTTTTTTTTTTTTTCCAATTGCTCTCATGTCCTTTAACCCTCTTTCTCCCATAACAAGTGCAAAACACAGGACATATTGGAATGTTTTGTATGATTTTTTTGTGTTCAGATTCTTTTTATATTAAATTTGAATATATTAAAATAAAAAAAACTGAATATGTCTCTTTTAATTGGACTTCAGTGTTTCTTGTATTTTATATGAATATGAACTTTGACCATGGAAAAAAAAGATAAACCAAAGCCAATTTGTATTATAACCCTTAAAAACAACATCTATTTAATATTTGTAATGTACGTTGATTAACATTTCATCTGACAGCCTGTGTCAATGGAAACAAACAACTTTTCATCACAACTAACTCAGCCAGCATATACTGATGAAGGTTCACTGTGAGTGTGATTATCATGATGATGATGACGATGACGATGATGAGGCTGTGAATTGTTGTACTTCTTTGCGTGTGTTCAGTTTCTTCACAAGCTCACAGCAAGGGCCCTCATCAGAGATTATGAAGACGGAAGCCTGGACATCAGTGAAGCTGAACATGAGGTGTGTTAACACCTGGTTCACACTAGGTGTGTGTACCTGGTATTATGTTGTGGGGACATAAATCTGTCCTACACGGTCACATTATGGGGACTTGTCTTCCTTATGGGGACAAAAATGAAGTCCCCATAACGTAAATTACTACATTTTAATTTGAAGACATGTTTAAAAGTTAGGCTGAGGTTAGGGTTATGTTATGGTTAAGTCTGGGGTTACGGCACTAGTTTATGGTTAACATTTGATTAAGTCTCCAAGAAATGAATGCAAGTCAATGCAATGTCCTCTGAACTCATGGAAGGCAGTTTGTGTGTGTGTGTGTCACAGCTGTGTTCCATCTTGTTCCACATCATGTCTTCACATTGACTCGTCTCTCCACACCACAAATATGATTATGACTTTCTGATTTCTCTCTAAACAGAAAATGTCACATGATTTTTGCTTACTCTCACAGGGATAGAGAAAAAAAGAGAGAATCTCCAAAACTGATAGTTTAAAGCCACAGTTCTCAAACTGTGACGTGTACCACCAGTGGTACACAAGCTTCCTCTGGTACTTGGAGGGTAATCAGAAATACTATTGTATATACCAGGGTATCAACAAGGTGGAGCTGAGGAATTTTGACTGGAGTTCTTAGAATATGAAACGAATAACAAAAATAAATAGATAAATTAAATAATAATAATTAGAGTCACCTTATCTCTTTCTCCATCTTAATCTAATTTCACTATACCAGTGTCTGAAGTATATTTGATGAAGAGGATGATGAGAGAGCAAATTATCTTATTGGGAATAAGTCTGCCTCCTGTAAAAAGTCTGTAGCTGACTTTGCTCAGTCTATTTACACCACTGCTTTCACCACTGCACATACTTTCTCAGGTGGTACTTGGTATAAATAGTTTCAGAACCTCTGGTTTAAAGGACATAATATTTTAAGTATTCAGATTCAGCCTAGACACAAAATCTACTGAGGAAGTTTTTAGTTTTATGTATTTATTCTGTTAGATTGCCTCTATCATTGTCCAAAGAATGTTCTCTTTGTGTGGAAAAATAGGCCAAAACTCAAGTCTCACGCACGTTTTCCACATGCACTAGTTCTAATACTAATCTGTTGACATGGGCAAAGAAATTAAAAACATGTCGGAGCAACACACATGTCTCAACTCCTTGTTTACATGGATTTTTTTTTTTTAATTTTCCCCCAGGGAAAGAAAGCGGAGCTGAAGTCCTTCATCATTAAGTTAAGCAAGGAGTTTTCCATTCTGTCGCAGTTCACCAGCTTTGTGGCCATTGAGGAAAGGGTTTGTGCCATTTTCACCTTCATACAGCTGGTTTTTTTCACTTCTGATAGCCATCTAGGGCGACCAACCCCTAATCAGTCACTTTACAGGCTGCATTTAGAAGTTTTGTCACGTGATGTTCTGCAGCTCCCAACCAACCCAAAACGCATCTACCTTGTTTAGGAATCAGAACAACCAGAGGGGGGTTTCACAGACATCCCAAAGTTGATTGCGGAGGAAGACGTGGACCTCCTCCCTTACATGAGCTGGACGACTTCTTGGGACAGTGGAGAGGTGCAAAAGGAACAGGAAGACGAAGAAATTGGGTTTTTACCTGAGGATGACAAGTGTGCCTTTGTGGAGGTAACATCACACTGTGTGCAGGGTAATCAAAGTTCTTTCTGAACAAATTGGGCTTCACCAATCTTGCTTTTTTTCTCTACTACAGTTCGACAGCTATCAAGTAGGTGGAGGATCTGTGATAGATCTCGAGGTAACATTTTGTTCCTTGATGAATAAACTGCAGCTGCACATGTGGTAGATCACAAATTCATATTTTACTGATTTTGCTAAACTAACAGTGTAGAAACAAAG
This sequence comes from Brachirus orientalis, assembly GCA_016785285.1. Lineage (NCBI taxonomy): Eukaryota > Metazoa > Chordata > Actinopteri > Pleuronectiformes > Soleidae > Brachirus > Brachirus orientalis. The sequence continues at coordinate 295,892 of JAFBJR010019393.1, read as the reverse complement.
TCCTGGAAATATATTTTAATAAATAATAATAGGAGGAAGAGAATGGAAAGAGGATTTCATTTGACCTCTTGCACTGTGATGACTGTCTTGAAATTGACTTTGTGGAGGTAACATCATACTGTGTGCAGTGTAATCAGTGCTCCCTCTCAGCACATGTACTTATTGGGATTCACTGATCCTGCATTTGTATTGTCTCTGTTACAGGAAGATGCAGATGAAACACCATCAGGAGCTGTGCTTGATCTTGAGACAATGGTTTGTATACATATTTTAGAATGAGTTACTGTTTTTGATGCATTAATAGTGTAGAAACTGACTCCAAAAACTCATATACATGTGCATTGTTAATCTTTAACAGAACATCTTTAACAGAACAGTCATTCCTGCATGTTCTTCACCAAAAGTACTATTAAAATCATATTATTTTTCCAAAAGTAATATAACAAAAGGTTGATATACTGTATGTTCATATGTTTATGTATTGCAAAAAGGTCCACACTCAGATACATGACATTAAATTACGCATTTGTGAAATATTTCTCAGTTTGTTCTTAAAATCACAATTAAAGCTACAGTTGGCAAGATATTTTTATATTATGATTACATAATGTAAGTCATATGATCTTAGAGAGAATTACTCGTATATTATACTCATCACCTATGGGCTTTCCCTAAATCTGTAGCATCAAGGCACACTTAGAAAGAGCAGGTGCTTTGATTGGCTGTTCCACTACATCTACTCTTCACAAAAGTCCCTTCATGACATCCTATGCTGGAAAGAAGCCTTAAAAAAAATGAAAGTCTGAAACAGTTGGACAGTTAACATGATACCCCAAAAAAACATGTCATCATCAGAGTTTCAGAGATGGAGAAATAAAAACAAAAAAACATTTGTTGTTCATGAAACTGGTGTCACTGTCCATTTTTATCTGCTGAAAGGAGCTCAGGACAGAGAGCTGTGATCTGGCGGCATGAGTACTTTAATAATTTGTAGATTGTCCTGCCTACTACAGCTTTAAAAAGCAAAGCAAAAATTCTGTCTTTAATTATCTGATATAAATTGTGATAAATGCCAAAGCTGACACATTTGAAAAGCATGAAGTTTGCATTACAGTGTGCATGTGTGTGTTTGTGTCTGTGTGAATTAGAAGTAGCTTTTAGTAGTATCAAACATTATCAATTAATCAAGTGGTTCTGTTGTGATTTGGGAGGAAGTTTTGACTTCTTTTTTGTTTGTTTCTTCACTTTTCTCCCTCTCTAGAATAGCTCTGCTGCATTGCCCAAGAAACATTCATTTGGGTTTGGGGTTAAAAAGGCTATAAAATACAGGAGGTCACTAAAAGGGATGCATGAAGAGATTGATCCTCCTCCTGCAAGAGAGACATTTGACTTGAATTTCAAAGCCCGAAAGATTCCATTTCCACATATGACTGCTCATCCTCCTCCTCCTCCTCCTTCAATTGCCTACGTACCTACATTAGCTTCTTCAATTCCTCCCCCTGAACCTGCACCCTATCCTCAGTGCCTTGATGCCTCTCCAAGCCCTCCTCCTCCTCCTCGTTATCCTATACCTATTCAAGCCATGGCTCCAATGCCTCCGCCACCTCCGCCACCTCTTCCACGTAATATTTTACCTTTCAAAGCCAAGATTAGTGCCTGTTCAGCCTTTTCACCTCTTCCTTCACAACCTCCACCACCACCTCCTCCTCCACACCATCTGTCACTCACCCAAGCTCAGGATTTTGCCTCTTCAGTCCCTCCACTGCCTAATGCTGTTTTCGCTGCCCCCAGAATCATGCGTCGACGAGCACGCAGGCACCTAACATCACTGTCTCCCGCAATAACATCCTCTCTAATTGAAGCAGCACCTTCAAGTAGAGAGGGTGGTGCTTCTGGTTTTGGTGTGTCTCTTGACCTAGAGAGTCACCACCAAGAGAGCATGCCTGTTTATACGGACACAGCCGCAAGTCATGTCTTAAGAGAGGGAGTAACCTTGAAAAAGGCAGTCCACGAGCAAAGCTCTGAGGTTAGAGCAGACTTTCCTGAGACATTATCCCATTCTCTGCAGAAAGATCCACCCATGAGATCACCAATATTATTTGGAGCAGCTAGTCCTCCAGCAGGTGTTCCTTTTGAGACAGCAATGATCCAAGATTGTCTGTATGAAGCTACACAGAGGAGAATCAGGGGGAGGAGAACCAGGGGAGTTGCCCCTCCAATTGAACTGAATTCAGCACTCTTTGTTGAAAAATCTGGACCAGAATATAAAGACCATATTACCACGTTGTTACCAGCCGGTCGTCTCTCCAGGGCTCACTCTCCAGGACTCACTCACCTGTGAGTCCTGAAACATTTCTGTTAGATGTTTTCAGATAGGAAGAGATAGGATATGAATAGGATATGAGGAGATAGGATTATGAAAACTAGATGGTGGCAGAGCTGTTGTTGATAAAATGAAAACAAATTAAGCATGTGAACCGAACATTATTTGTGTTGATTCCATAAAAAACAATGACTGAGCAATTTATTAGGAACACCACGAGAGTACAAGGTTGTTGCTTTATTTGCTTTCAAAAACAGTTCTCCTTTGAAAGGATTAGAATTAGTCACTGCTCAGTGTTGGCATGATCAAATCATACCATTTGTACAGAAATGTACCAATCTGCCACATCCGAAAGACTCTGACTTGAACAGAGTCCACTTTTTTCCTATCAATATGACCTGTCTTCATTTTTACTAATGTCATCTGTGAAAAAGGCCTGTGAAAAAGTTGAGCATTAGTGTATGTGCATCCATGCAAATAAAAATGAAAGCACTTAAACTGGACTTCTGTTAGGTTCTTGAAACCTTCAAGAACAGAAGTTCACTTGCCTTAGTTTTTAGCACTTAAAGACAGCTACTGGATGTTTAGAGTGCAGACAGTCTTGTCCTTTTAGCACTTAAAGACAGCTACTGGATGTTTAGAATGCAGACAGTCTTGTCCTTTTAGCACTTAAAGACAGCTACTGGATGTTTAGAATGCAGACAGTCTTGTCCTTTTAGCACTTAAAGACTACCATGTCCTGCATGACTGAGAATTCTTCACAGACATATCCAGCAGCTGTCACATCACTGTCAATATTCACGAAGCGTGTTCTGTTTTGATTGTGGTGTAGCAGAAGAAAGTCATCAGATCCTGAACTGGTGAAGCTGAAATGGACAAAGATCTTCCAGATGCAGCATTCAGTAATATATGTTCTTTTAATTTTTTCTTTGTTTGTAATTGTGTTATTGTCGTCTTATTTTGATGTTTCTGTTTCAAAAAGAAAAGGACATGACAAACTGAGGTATTTCTTGCAGGAGGGCTACTGGGAGTTAACACCAGAACTGGGTGAAATCATCAATGTTAACCTGGACTTCTTTGCCAACGTGTTCCTGAAGAACAAAGGCATAATTTCTCTAGGTGAGTTCTCTCAAAACATAGGGAGAGTAATGTCATCTCCATTAAATATTGACATTTTCTTTTATGATTAAAATTAAAAAGGTGCAAGATATATAAATAGCTGGGTCCAGTGTGTGAAACAGCAACTAGCTCTGCATTTAACAAAGTTTGAAAGCATTTTAAGTCAGTGAAGGAATGAACATGGTGGTAACTTTATTTTCCACCTCCCTGTGTATGGGGATGATAGGTGTGAGAGCCCATGCAGACATCCTGAGGCTGGTGGCAACTCTTCTGATTCTGCAGCTAATGAGGGTGGAGAAGCTGGAGGAAGGAAAACTGCTTCGCACCCTCTTCTGTCTGGACAGCTCCCCTCAGCCCAGGTCTGTCCCAAACAACACAATAAAGACAGTGACATTCATGACTTAAAAAAAAAGGAAGTTTGAAACTGTGATATTTAAAATTAATGAAGCAGACCTTTCTCATTTTTACTCACACAAGGCTAATGTTCAGTCATATTAAAAACAGTGGGGTTACAAAAACGGACAACTTTTCATTATTGTTTAAATGCTCAATTATTTTCCTGATTAAATAAGTTGTAGTCCATAAAATGCAAAAAAAAAGTCAATGTTATCACATGTCTTGCTTTGACCACAAACCAAGATATTCACTTGACTGCTGATTATCAAAATAAATGATGAATAATTTAGTTGTAGATTAACAATCAACTGTAGAAAATGAGTGAGTGAGTGAATGTTAGGGTTAATTAATTATTAATGGAAAATGGAAAATTAATTATTAATGGAAAACTTACAGGAGGTTGGTTTCCATTTCATTCACTGAATCTTTGTCCCTTGAGCTCATTTGTTTTATTTTTTTATTGATATGGCAACTTTTTTTAACCTCCCTCCAGCATTAAAAATTACAGTTTGAGACTTTTTCAAATCTGCGTTTCTATTCAGGTTTCTTTTAAAAAAAAAACATCTTTTCATACTTGTTAAAGCTACAGTGCGTGACTTTTGGTGTTTTTTTTTTTGTTTTTTTAAATTGCAGATGTTATTATTCTGCCTCTTTGTGAACAGAAACACCAAGCAAAACTATCGGACCTGACCGAGGGAGCGTTTGTGCATTTTTTGGGCCTTTCTTTGTTTTTACAGTCATACTGCAACATTTTAGTAGTCATCTCACTTTACCTGTTAGTGTTACTGATGCCTCTGTCTATTTTGACATAAAACATTTTGACATTTTGACGAACCAGTGATATTTGGCTGAGGGACCCCATTGAAATATTTGGATGAATAAAATGATAGTTGAAGATATCAGGATGGTAGTACAGAGGCTTCTGCTTCAGCGTCCCCTGGGCCCATTCAGTACTCCATCCCTGCATAAAACGAGTCACTTCCTGTGTGCAGCACGACAGGCCTTTACTGAAAAACACAGCAATGGGTGTTGTAAAATGGCAGACATTTTTTAACAACAGTTATGCATTACAGTTTTAAAATATCACTTTATTGTAATACTAATATTTTTCAGGCCAGAGCACTGGGAGGAGGTGAACAGGGCGGTGGAGTGGGTTCGCTGGGCTGACAGACAGTACCCAAGTATCTACAGCCGTCTGGAGTTCGGTTTGAGCTGGGAGTCATCCACCCGTCAGCTGCTGGGCTGCGAAAACCCGCCTCCCTTCTCACCTCTCAGTGGTTTGAACCTGCAGAGGACTGAATCTCCTCTGCTGGTCCACTGAAGAGGCCAGTAACGTAAATGAGGAAAAGATAGTGGGGGTACAAAATCAAAAGTGTTTGCCTTTTTTCAATGAAAACAGTTAAAATTGTCTTTACCAGTGTGCTTGCATGCACTCCAAAAATTATATACAGTATTGTAAACATGGTGGGTAACTGCGACTTCTATCCTACTTTGGTGTCACTTTTCAAACCGGAAGACTACATCCATTTTTATATGCAGTCTGTGGTTAAACCATACAAGTATGACATTTTTTTTTTCTCTGTCAGGCTTCAATTTTAATAAAAAAAATGAAAAAATGAAATAACAGCAACAATTATATAACTGATGTATTTATCAGTCTCCCCGTGGTGCGTGGGTTCTCACCGAGTACTCCGGCTTCCTCCCACAGTCCAAAAACATGCAGATTTGGGGACTAGGTTAATTGGACACTCTAAATTGCTCGTAGGTGTGAATGTGAGAGTGAATGGTTGTCTGTCTCTGTGTGGCCCTGTGATGGACTGGCGACCTGTCCAGGGTGTACCCTGCCTCTCGCCCTATGTTAGCTGGAGATAGGCACCAGCGCCCCCTGCGACCCCTTGTGGATAAAGCGGTAGAAAATTAGTGAGTGAGTGAGTGTATTTATCAGATCTGTTGCTGCAGTATTTACTAAAACGCTAGATGGTAGTGTTGTCATGTTTAACATATCATATCTACTTTTCTTTCACACTTCCTTGACTATGACCTTGTTTTCCTCCTTTCCTTCCAGTTATATCACTTCTACAGTATATAAAAGTAAAAGGTGCATGAAAAAATAAATATTCATTCAGAATTTTAAAAGCAAGATGTATTAGGTAATGATATGCTTTAGTATTGTTTCAGAGTAAGTTTGTCAAATGACATGGGTTGAAAAATTTTTTTTTTTTTTAAATATGTATCATGAAATAATAATAAATTTTATTCATATAAAAGAAGCTGTAGAGATAATCTCTGATACCACAAATAAACAGCAAACTTAAAATTTAAAGGCTTTCACAATTTTGACATTGTGGATTAACAAACTCAGTCATGGTCACGGGGCCCCCCCTCTGTGCCCGGGGCCCCTGGTAATCACCTGCTTTGACCTCCTTGTGAAACACTTGTCAATAGGATGTTAGGGACATTTTGAAGGAGGATTTGACTTTCATTTCATATACAAAGGATGCGTTTTGGTGGTGGTGATGTGTATGTGTGTGTGTGTGTGTGGGGGGGTATGTCATCATTTGCCAGGGTCTTTTGTAGACTGTTTTATAAGCAGCGCAGCAGTCACCACAAGGCACCGACCCAGAAGTCTCCACTTCAGAGGAAGTCAGCGTTCAGTTTGTCTTCGGCCACTTTTGCCTTTGAGAAAATTGGCCATTTGGCTTTTGGAGAAACATGAAAGTGTAAGTCAGTGCTGAGGCCCGAGTGCTGCTTTGTGTGAAGAGGTTCGTGTGTGTGCATTAGAGGGTTTTCTGGGAGGTCGCCCCTCCTGCCAGTCATGCTTAGCCAGCATTAGCGGCCCTTTTTTGTGGCATTAATGCACCGGTACAACGGACATTTTGTCTGTGGGTACGACCCCGCCTCCCACCCTCCGACTCTGGGACCCGATGCCAAAAAGCTGGAAATACCCCCCGCTGAAAACACAAAGTAGAAAGTTAAAGAGTAAAGAATATGCAGATTTTTTAAAAAAGAAAGATTTCTGTCTGACCATGTTTTTTATCTGATGTGTGTGTGCATGGGATCTTCTATTTTTCTTCTTCCACCGTCTGTTTCATTTCAAACAGATTCCCAGCACTTGTATAAAATGGTAATGAATATGAATGAGTGTGTGTGTTCTTGTATTTGTTGCTTTACAACCTTTTCTGGCATAAACGCTGCCCTTGTCAGGACCTAATGGAGACCAAAATCTAGTCCTAACATGGCAGAACCTCCTTTCTGATGAACTGGTTAGGTTTAGGGAAGATTTTAATTGTTGTTAGGTTAAGGTTAGTCATTAACTGGTTGTGTTTAAGGTTAGGGATCACACTTTTGTTAGGTTGTCCAAATGAATGGAAGTCACTGCCATGTCCTCTGATTAACTGCTGTTTGGTTGGTTGGGTTTGAGAGTGAGAAACAGATCTTAGACCCTAGATAGTAAAATGTTTTGGATATTGGGTATCTGACTGGGGAATCTGGCTTAAAACTGTTGAGTTTGAATGAAGCCTGAGGGACCAAGGTGTTTTTGTACCATAAGGTGGGGTGATAATTTCCACTGAGGTCTGTGTTACATAAATTTCATCATCCGCAGTAGTCTTCAGGGAACCTAATTGGACAACTGCTGCGTGCCATTTACATCAGAAATCAGAAATTCAAGTGACTTTGGCTAAGAGTTGAACACTTTTTAGTTAAAAAAAAACAAAAAAACATTCACAGTCAGTCATATCTTGAGAAGCTAGCTGTTTTTAGTTGGTATCTATACCAGTGATACACAGTATTTTTCACAAACAAGCAGTTTAGCAACATGTCCATGGATAAAAATTACAATACTAAATGACAGCCATCTTGGAATCCTTTGTCAGGTTTTGTGAAGTAGTTCTAACTTGCAGTTTGGAAATCCAATCTAAGGGAGCATTCCAGTTGAACTGTCCAACTAGGAACTTGGAAATTCCGGAATGCACCAGTTTGCATTTTGTGATTGCATGTGCTCCTTTTCCAGGCCAGTTGGTGGCGTGTCTTATTTTGGTCAAAAGAGGCAACAAAGAAGATGGTAACTATGGAAACTTGCTTGAGTTTATGTCAGGAAGTCTGCAGGTTCCCAAACATGTTCACCACGCAGTCAGTGCATAAAGAAGCCAGTGGGTGGCATTGTATTAGGTCATCTCTTGATTTGTCTGGACCACACCTTTACTGCTCTTTACACTCATCATACTGATATCATCATTTTTAACACTCTCCACTACCTGCTCCACTCCAGAGCAGACAGACACAGCTGGAGAACAGCTGGTGAACTTATAGTTCTAACAACATTTTAAGCAGCTAAACACCCAGATGTGTCCCTCAGGAGTTGTAGCCCAAAGACTGAGTTAAAGGGAGGGAATAGTAGACTTGGCCAAAACTCCAAATGAACACTAATGCTTTTTCAGTGACAGCTGGAGGTGTGACTCAGCAGTTGCTCACTATGCTTCATTTACGAAGGTGATGCATCAGTGCTGTGTTTGCAACTTTGTCCCTACAGCTTCATGTGTAATGTTTTGGGTGATGATGAGAGAGCACATTCTTATTATAAATAAATCTGCGCCTTGTGAAACGTCTGTCGCTGACTTCGCTCGTCCTATTTACACCAGTGTATTTTAACGTTTGCGATAATGGTGTTACTTCAAGAGCTCAGTCTTTTGTCAGGTGGTACTTGGTACAAAAGGTTTCAGAACCCCTGCTCTATACTAAAAAAATAGGATGGCTCAGTTCCAGTTTTTAAAGTCTGATACGGATATCACAACCTTGAATGTCTTATCGTTGCACACATCATTTCAAGTCTTTTTATAAATGACATTCATCAGGCAGGAGATAGTACAATCATAAAAAAAAAATAAGTGTGAATATTTTATCTTCAGTGTCTGCTAAATAAAAACATTTCACCAAAATTTTACACACTCCACCTTTTAGAGAAGCATTTATATGATTTTTAAGGGTTGTGGATTGACTCAAATTAGAAATGATCTCTTATAGAGCAATATGGAGACTTAATATATCAGCTAATCCTTACTAATTAATAATAATAATTATTAATTATTAACCTTCGGAAAAAAAATTATGTGTAGTAAGCAATTTTTCTTATATGAAATGCAATGTAATAATCACACGTGGATACAGAAAGCTGAAACGTGTGAACAGCGTTCACATTCAGTGCTTGGAAATGACGACACAGTCAGAGGTCAGCGGATTAGGAGGTCAACAAGTGTTTGTGTGTGACTGTGTGTACTTTTGTGAATGCAGAAATACAGAGTCTGCCTGTACGTCTGTGTGTGTCTGCGTGTGTGCGTGTGTGTGTGCGTGCGTTGGTGGGAAAAGGCGTCCTCCAGCTGCCTCACTAAAGGCTCCTACATCCACAGGCTCTTGATATGGTAAACAGCCACATGAATGTAAACAAAAGCATTAGAGCACCTTAAAAACACAGCGGCCCTTTTTCTTCTTGGCTTGGGAAGCGGCTGGCGAGCGGAGGACGGGACACACACATTTTTAACTTCTTTTTGAGGTTTGAACCTTCAAAATGACCTCATAAGTAAACAAATAAATTTTAAGCAGCTTATGTTCACTCATTAAGGCTCCATCCACTTGTACTTATGTGTGACATTCACTCAATCATCTATAGTAAGCAGGAATAGATTTTTACCTTAAATATAAATGTAATGCACCATATTGACATTAGGAGGTGATATGGGACACAAGGGTTTCTATCGAGGCATGACTTTGTAACTGATTTCTTTACATGTCTGCAGCTCATTGCTGTTTCCAGCCCCTGCTTCAACACGCCTAATTCAAATGAATGGGTCATTATCAGGCTTTTGCAAAGATGTTGATGATGGCCTAACCATTTGACTCAGGTGTGTTGGAGCAGGTTAACTTCTAAAACAGAGCAGTGGATTGAGGAAAACCCTGGCCTAAAGTACTGACCTTCACTCCCCCCCCCCACCACCCCCACGCACAAAGTGAATAAATCATGGTAATAATGGAGCAATTAGTCCAGACAGTATGTGTTTGTTTATGTATTTGTACATACATCTTTATGTATTTGTATGTATTTGTGCAAAAACCACAAGAAGTGAGAATATTTTGTAAAAGTGAGGAGGATTTGGTTTAGTTACACCTTAAAGGGGCTGTTTATGGGTTAGCATTTAGTTTTAGGGTAAGGCGCTATAGAGAAAGCATTATGGGTGTGAGTGTCTGTGCAGGAATTTGCGTGTGCACTGTGCATTTATTGTAGCTGTTTGGAGTAACTCTGTTTATGATATGGCCAAAAATTGTAATTAATGACCAAACTCTATCACGCACACACGTGTTTTAATCTGAGGAAGAGACTGGTGATTATAAGGATGTTTGTTTGTAATTACACAGCAGGACGGCCAATAAACAACATACATACATACATAAGGTATTCTCTTAAAGGTGATTCAGACCTCTTTTTTTTTATCAACCTTAACCTTCTCTGCAGAAGTCAGTAAGTTTCCTCTTCAGTATAAAAGCTATGTACCAGGAGGATCATGTATAAGAAATTAGTCTTTGCCGTGTTTGACGGCACAGTGAAATACTTGCGTCACGGCGACATGGTTCTTTGTTGACACCCTTGTTTTACTGGGTGCCTCTCTGTGTGGAGTTTGCATATTCTCACGTCTTCAGCTTCCTCCCACAGTCCAAAGACAACCAGACTCTGGTCAGGTCCACTGGAGAATCTACTCTTCTCATGTCCCTGTTTAATTAATTTCCTTTTCTGTTTCCTATATTGCTTGGTCTTGTTTTTCCTGTTTTATTTTGTCACTCTTACTTGGCCTCATTTCAGGTGTCTGTGTTTCCTGTCTTTTTGAGTACCTGTACCCGCCCTGCTTTTATCCTCCTCACAGTATAAAGTCTCTGTGTTCCTTCACTTCTGGGCCAGTTTGTTCTGGGTTTGTTCTGGGCTTACTTCTGGGCCATTTTGTGAGTTATTGACCACTTTTTTTTTGTTTTTTCAACCCTGACATTGTGTTGGTCCTGTAATAGAATGGAAACCTATCCAGGATGTAGAGTACTTCAAAAAATTCTCATCCAAAACGGTTTACAGGATAAATATTGTCTTGCATTAAGTTTCAAAATATTTCCCTTTACTTTTAAAGCACTTGGTTCCCTGATGTTCAAACTTTGCCATCCCTTCTTAGACGAGGGTCACATTTTAAACGTCCAGATTCTCCTAAACAGCATTAATGACATCATTCTTAAAATGGCAACCACACAAAGAGGTTTGTCAGTTTGGGAAACATTTAGAAGTCTGCCAACAGTTCCAAGTCTCATTTGGCTGCTTCTGCCACCATTTTGTCCATCAACATCTTCATTTTTTTCTACTGTGATATAATGCTTTATATTGGACAGTTAAGCCCAAAAATGGGAGTTAAGACATAGTATGGTTGGGTTTAGTACAGTTTGGAATGGGTCAGGCTTACACTTCGACTGAGAACAGTGCCTTTGCTTGGTAGGCAGGGTGTGCAGGCTGTTCATGATACGACATCCAGCAGCTCTTTTTTCCCTGCTTGGTTTGTGGCCGTTTGTCTCAAAGACGTCAAGCTTTGTTTGAGAATAGACTGAGGGCGTTGAAGAAACACTGGTCACAAGGGAGTGACGTATTTCTGACATCCAATGAGCTGAGTGTTGTGGGTGGAGGTGGTCTAATCGTATTGTACAATTTTACCCTGGTACCCCAAGGGAAGGTGTTACGGTACCAAAGAATGGGATGGATGGGGACGGTCATTTTGGTACAATTCCTAATGGAAACGCACCATAGATATGTACTGAACCAAACTGTTACAATCCTCAGCATCCTGATCTTGTTAATAGTAAATATCCTTCAAAAAGTGAGACCATATAAAGGTAAACCCACTTGATAACAAGAAAATAAAAAAATAGATTAAATATTTAAAGGCTACAATTGTTTGTATTAAAGTAAAAAAGGAACTTTGATCAGAAAGTGGCCGTAAAAGGAGGATGTTGAGGTTGTGGTTTTCACTCGCCATCTGTTTCACATGTTGCCTGTTGTCACTCCATTAAAGTCCACCACAATTTTCATGTTGTACTCTATAAATAACTTTTTTTTTTTTTTAATATGTCACTATCAAAGCATTCGTTGGCCTCTTTTACCCTGTAAAACGTTGTCACTCAGTCCCGGACTCAACATAATGCTCACATAGTAAAAAAAACATCATAATTCTAGCATGTCCAGTGCAATCGTTGCAAAAGCCGAGTCATATTTCCTCTTTGATTTGGTCGGAGCTCTTTAATGTTGAATCACCTTTTGTTTTTTTGTTTGACTGTCACTGTTTTTGCAAATGTTTGAGATTATACGGAGAGCCAAAATTAATTCTTGATAGTGTGCTGTGGGCGCAAAGGAAACACACATTGTATTGTATATTGATTAGAAGTAAGCAAGCAGTGGGATATTATTTTTATTTCATATGCCCGGTTTGACAAGTATTTCTTTTTAAGTGGTGGCTGTCCATGATTGGTTTATGAACCATTTTTTTTAAACCATGAAGGAAAAATCTGAAGAGAGAACACTACCCCAACTTCAAATAATTTACACACAGCACAGTCGGTAACCACTCGTGGACCACCTGTAACAGTGGCGTTAAACGGTAAAAAACGCAGGCCGCCTCCGTTTTCATCATAGAGTACATCATAGAGATAACTCCATCTATTAAAAATATTCCCCTCTGAGGATTTGGGCATCATCCCTGACCTTGACACTCAATGCCTCTTGCTGTTCAGGTCCTGACAGAGCCTTGAAGAGCTACGGACTGGAGGCCTTAAAGCGCGTCTGTGACCAGGAGGGAATGCTGTGAGATTTCCTCCCGATGAAACGAGTGCTTGCAGGGATGGAAAATCCCACATTTGGAGAGTGTTGCAGATTTGTCATTACATCCTTTGGAGAAATGTTCCCTCACTTAAAAACTCAAAACTGGTGTTTCCATTCTGAAGTGTGGCAGCAGAGCCCTGTGTCAGCCTGTGGAACAAAATTAAAGCGGCCACGAGAAGTTGTGTTTTTTTGGGTTGTTTTTTTGAAAATACTTTGTGTCATTAAAATTTAAAAATAAAATCTAAATTAAAGTGATGAATAAAAATGTACTATAATGGAATTTTTACAACCCTGACGGACAGCTAAAAAGTCGAACCTTAGTCGGACCTTAATGGACAAAAGTGACACGTCACCTACTGCAGATTGAACCGTTCACCAGAATACTTTGAATGAAGTGACAGGAGACTTGATCGTTATTGCAAACAAATTCCAGCTCAATCTGGATGATATGTTCCGCTTCTTTCACACAGCTGCGCAAAGATTTTTAAGGATCTTTTATTTTCACCCTGATTTTTCCATAATACGACTTAATACAGAGATTTCCGAGAGCTATTGTTCGCACTGATCGATTCTCCTCACGTACCATACTGGCCAGTGATGCCACCACACTGGAGGATATTAGAGCCAGGGTTTTCGTTGTGAAACACATCGCAAACCTCAGCTGGAGCAAATATGAGGTCTTTCATTTAATAAGTGTGTGAGATATGAGTCAAGTTTTTTTATTATTATTATTATTATTATTATTATTATTATTTACTTCATCCCTCAAACTGGTTTTTGAATGCATGCAAAACCTGGCACCGGATTGTCTATGCACATGTTTCGGCAGGAATAAATGGTTGGATCACCAGGGGCACAGCAAGTGGGAATTGTAAAAATTGCATGTCAGTCCTGCCACCAATATGTGGAATGCACCCTCGAGTAAAATAAAATGAATAAAATAAAAGAAAATTCATAACAAAATTATGAAAGGTTGGCTGAAGCCAAATCTGAGATGCGAGGATCTGAACTAATTTGCAGTATTCTATACATGTGTGCTGTAAGTACAGTACCGTATATAGTCAGTAACATATCTTACATGTCCCAACTTCTTTTCATTATTTTCAGTTTTTTCAATTCCTTTTTATCATAGATGCTATTGCTGTGTATCTTGATACCTATATTTGTTTTTTTTTTTTTACAAATGCTTTACTAAAGTCAGGAATAGAAAACTGCAATCTCTATACTCCAGCAGTTTATAGCAGGCCACAGTTTCATGGTATTAATCTGCATTATACTTATCAAATAATGTATATAATTAAAATAAAGTAAATCAAATTGTCAAAGTAAATGCTTCAAAGTGTCTTCAAATCTTGGAAGGATTTGAACAACAAAAAGCGAGTTTTGCTGCATGACTGTATGCAGTGAGCTCAGGGCCTTGGATCTCTGGGATTGTTTTCTGGCCTATCTGTTACATGCCATTCCATTTGTCCCCACATATGGCAGCCACATGTGGTGAAGCTCTGATGAGCCTGACTGTGCTGACCCTAACACTGACGCCTCTTCACTGACTGTCGGTGTATGCCGTTATTTTATGACACCTTCCTGTTGTTTTTCTTAATCACGTTTAGACAAACAAAAGCCACTTTGGACCTGTCTGTGGAATTATACTGTATATTTAACAAAATTATAATCTTTTACTAGCCTTAATTGAGATTTGAGGGTCCGGTGTGTAACATTTAGCAGGGTTTACTGGCAGAAATTGAATGTACAACCTATAAGTATCTCTTCAATGACACCAATTGCTTTCTCATTATGTGAAGTCATGCAGAATTCACAGCCTTTTATAATGAAAAAAGATTAACTGAGTCAAAGAGCAGTTTTGAAACACTGGTAACATTCTGTGAAATTATGCATAATAAAATAAGATTTCACTTTTAATTATTCTCAGTTTAATGACATGTTGTGTTTTATAGTCAGTAGGACATAATACATTTTTGGTGTTATCTGTTTTCTTTGATGTCATGCTACATTCTTGGTAATTTACAATTGTGGGTTAAAGGTGGGCCTCAGGAGATTTGCAGAATTTTCGGGGGCCTCAAACCTCTGATGTTTGGGAAGCTCTGGAAACGAGGACTTGCAGGAACCTTACATGCGTTACCCCGCAGCCCCTCACCCTGTCCATTTATTCTAATGGCATCATTATCTTTTGACTGAGGACAGCTGTCTAACACTAATATTCCCCCTTTTGATCTGAAAGTTCCAAGAAAACATTAAAGGCCCCCTTTTTTGTTGGTCTTGTTGTTGTTTTTCCATCTTTGGCCTTTTTCCTGTTTCCATCTGCATCTGTACCATTTCTTAACATTTGGTGCTCAGCCCGCCTCGATCAGGAACAGATGTTATGTTGTTCTCGAGTGGAAGAAATCACAAAAAAGCTCAAAATTAATGGGAGAGCGTGTGATTACCAGCCAAACCAAGCTGGTGCGGGAAAGGGAATTTGTATTGTTGTGGCTGTGAAAGAAAGACTCAAAGTACTGCACACTGAGCAGAGACAACAGGAAATTATGTCTGGACAAAGACAGAGAGACACAGTTCAGATGATGCTGACAGAAGAGACGCATCACAGCTACACTTAGCTCTTATGAAAATGCCATTGTTTTATAAATATTTCCCACTTGCTGTTAAACAGAGCAAATAATTTTTAACACAGCTTTTTCAAACATCCTAGTTTTATTTTGGATGCTTCCGTTATTTGACTTTGCACAGAGTAATGAAATTATTCCACAAAAACCAAAAACTGACAGGGTCACAATTATTAGCCCCCCTGAATAGTCAATTGTCTCCTTTTTGTTGAATAACAACCTGCAGTCATTTATTGTAATTTTCAACAAGTCTCTGACTTGAACACGTCTTCTGAGGAATCCCAGCCTTCGTCTTCAGTTCACCCCAAAGATATTCAATGGGATATGAGTCAGGACTTTGTGCAGGCCAGTCAATAACGTTCACTTTGGTCTTCTGGAGGTAGTTCTTCACCAGGAGCGACGTATGTTTTGGGTCATTTGTGGTGTTGGAAGACAAAGTGATGACCCAGACCCAGTTTTGCTGCTGACTGCTTCAGGTTTTCTTTCGAAATCTTCACATATCCTTCTTTCTTCATGATTCCTTCCGCCTTGACAAGATTTCCAGTTCCAGACTCAGTATAATACTCACACCACCATGTTTCACTGTGGGAACGGTGTTCTTCGGGTTATACGCCTCTCCCTTCTTTCTTCAAACATAAGCAATGTGTCTATGGACAAATAGCTCTAGTTTGGTCTCATCTGACCAAAGGACCTGCTTCCAGTGTGAATAATCTTTGTCCAGGTCGTCCTTAACATACTTGAGTCTGTCTTGAAGGTGTCTCTTCTACAGAAGTGGAGTTCTTCTTGGTCCATTTCTGTGCAGAGCTCTTGTAATTGTCTTCTTTGAGACTACAATTCCTGACTTGGCTAAGTCCTTCACTAGTGTCTTGGCAGTTGTTCTGGGCTCTTTACATCTTTGTCTTTGAAATCTTTCTCTTCTTACCTCTGCCAGGCTTGTTCTGTATTGTGTGGCTCTCTTTGAATTTCTTGATGGTGTTCTCCCTCCAGTTCTTATGCAAAGTCAAATAATGGAAGCATCCAAAATAAAAGTAGGATGTTTAAAGTAGCTGCGTTAAAAATTCTTTGCTCTGTTTATCAGCACGTGGGAGATACTTATGAAGCAAAGAATTTTCCATGGGGGGGCTAATAATTTTGTCCTCAATTCTACTTCATTGGTACCTGTTTGGACTGATGCTTTTTAACTTTCATATGATCTACCTGTCTTACAAACCATCAACAGCAGGATACAGTCAGAAAATCACTTACATTGCATGTGAGGCTGTGTTCAATTTCTCAGCCGCATTGTTCAAATCTCATTCATATAGGATCAGAGCTGATGGTACAGTTGTTTTTTTTTCTTCTGAATGTGACTGCCCTCTCAAATGGCACTCATGTGCAATGACACAAACAACAGAAAATGTCATATTTGTAAGCACACTCAGTGTTGAAGTGGGCCATGGATAAGATTCCAGAATATAACACGGACCTTTTATTGTTCCTCCATAGAGGAAATTCAGAATTGGAGGCTGTCGCAGATCATCCGAGGGTGAGATATACCTCTAAAGATTGACCCTCACCTCCTCTGTTATGACATTAATTTGTTTGGAAAAAACAAGGAATTGACTATGGCCATGGTTCTCAAACTGTGGCACATGTGCCACCAGTGGTACGCAAGCTTTCTCTGGCGGTATTTGGAGGAAAATCAGAAATACTATTCTACTGTATATACCGCTCCACTATGATAGGAGTGGAGCTGAGGAATTTGACTGGAGTGCATAGAAAATGACACAAATATCCAAAAATATTAATCATTTGAGTCAGTTTATCTCTCGCTCCATCTTAATCTAATTTCGCTACGCCTGAGTCTGAAGTGAGGAAGAGGAGGATGACGAGAGAGCAAATTATCTTATTGGGAATAAATCTGCCTCCTGTGAAAAGTCTTTAGCTGACTTTGCTCGACCTATTTACACCACTGTATTCTTGTCTTGTCTTGTCTTGTCTTGTCTTGTCTTGTCTTGTGTAAGGCTTCACAGAGAGAGAGAGAGATACACAGAAATCACTTTACGACACGTGTATGACTTGTGACCTGGGGCAGCATGCATTATATAGCACAGGATGAATTTAGTTATACAACATTCATGAACATGTATGGTCAGTGTGTGTGAGAGAGAGAGAGAGAGAGAGACAGTGCACAAAAGTAGTCATCTCTTCTACAGAAGTGGAGTTCATTTATATACAGTAATTTTTTCCTGCTTTTTATTATGTATTGTCTTTATGTCATGTGTAATTTTGTGGGACGAGCTTGAAAAAGAGAGCTTGCTTTCAGAGGCACTTTCCTTGCTTTTAATAATTATTATTGTTATTTTTATTGTACAAAGCTACTGCATATGTCTTTAATAGATTTGATAAGCATTAGACCTTTGAAAAAATAAATATATATATATATCATGCGCAATCAAGCAAGAAGCATATGTGCTGATTTTATGCCAGGTCCCAGATTCAGAGAAAATGCTTTCATGTCATAACAAAACATTACTCCAGTTTGAAGCATTTCAGTTGCCTGTGCTTGTTAATAATTTTATAGCTGTGTAATTTACTTCAAACCAGAGTCACTCTTGTTTTTTTTTGTTTTTTTTTTACATTAGAGTTCACGAAAATGGCCTTGTTTTAATTTGCACTTTCATATTCATATATTGTGTGGTGATTCTGAATGCAAATTTGCGTTAAATGTGCACTAGTCTTCAACTACAAAATGAGAGCAAATAATGTGAGATAAAAAATGTGTTTAATATGGTAAAATGGTTTTCTTATCACACACTATTAGGCCCCTCTGGGCCTCTTAGTTTGCTTATGCCTCGGGCCTCTGTTTGTGATACTGTATATCTCATGGCTGATTTACCTGTTCAAAGTATTATTAGGTGCTACTACAATTTTTAGAGCCCTTTTGCTATTCCTGCGGTCAAGATTACCACGACACGACATTTACATATCACCCCATGTCTACATAATATAGCCCCTTACAACCTGTAATGAGGGAAACTAAACCATCCAGTAAGGATTTTGGACCACTCTTATTCTCTGCTCCATTACTGACATTGGTCTGGTACAATGTGATAACAGCAGTGGTGGTCATACAGGATTAAACAGAAAAGAAAAACCAAATGTGAATAGATGAGATGAAAGAAAAAGTGGGGCGTGGTGAAAGGAAAACAGGATTAGAGCACACACACAAAGGGAAGGATGGAGAGATTAAAGGGAAAGCTGATTGGAGGATATTAGGTGACGCGTGATGACAGGTCACCGAAAAAGCCAAAGAAACAGATGTTGGGTTTTAAATCAGTCAGAGTGATTTTAAGGAAGAAGAAAAAAAAACAACGGACTTGAAAGGCTCAGACAATCGCAGACACTGACACACAGCAGGAGTGAGGCAGCATGGACCCTGTCTTCATCACTTCCTCCACGCAGTGGATCATATTCATGTTGGCACATGAGTAAGTCTGGTTTCTATTGTACTGATGGAGATGGACTTGAAGGTCGTTTTAACTGGTCAAAGCCAAAAATGTGAATTCCAAAAGAAAAAATAATAATAATAAAAATATATATATTATATTTCATGCACAAAATAATCCCACATTTTAATATATAGTCCATGAAATGTATGCCATTATTAAATGAGTCATAATCATCGCCCTCTGGTGGTTGACTGTATATATGTGTATATGAGTATAGATCATAAAATGTACCTCCTCCATGTTGTTCGATAGAACAGGAGTTATTATGCTGCTGTATAAGAAATATATATGTGTGTGTGTGTGTGTGTGTGTGTGTATATTTATATTTATGACTATTTACATTGTAGATTCTCATTGAATGCATCAAAACTATGAATGAACACATGGAATTATGTAGTAAACAAAAAAGCGTACTCTAAATATGTTTTATATTTTAGATTTCTTTGTTTGCTTTGTTGACAGCCCTGCAAACCCTTGGCCTTCTCTCAATGAGCTACATGGTGCCGTCACCTGAAATGGTTTTCACTTCACAGGTGTGCCTTGTCAGAGTTCATTTGTGGAATTTCCTGCCTTAATGGTGTTGGGACAATCAGTTGTGTTGTGCAGGAGTCAGGTTGGTGCAAAGCTGACAGCCCTATTTGACAACTGTTAGAATTCATATTATGGCAAGAACCAATCAGCTAAGTAAAGAGAAACGACAGTCCATCATTACTTTAAGACATGAAGGTCAGTCAGTCCAGAGAATTGCAAAAGCTTAAAAGCTGTCCCCAAGTGCAGTCTCTAAAACCATCAATTGCCACAACAAAACTGGCTCACATGAGGACCGGCCCAGGAAATGAAGACCAAGAGTCACCTCTGCTGCTGAGGATAAGTTTATCCGAGTCACCAGCCTCAGAAATTGCAAGTTAACAGCACCTCATATTAGAGTCCAGATAAATGCCACACAGTTCTAGTAGCAGACAAATTTATACATCAACGGTTCAGAGGAGATTGTGGGAATCAGGCCTTTATGGTCAAATACCTGCTAAGAAATCACTCCTGAGGAACAGCAACAAGCAGAAGAGATTTGTTTTGGGCCAAGAAACACAAGGAATGGACATTAGACCAGTGGAAATCTGTGCTTTGGTCTGATGAGTCCAAATTTGAGGTCTTTGGTTCCACCCGCCGTGTCTTTGTGCAATGCAAAAAAGGTGAACGGATGATCTCTACATGCATGGTTCCCACTGTGAAGCATGGAGGAGGTGTGATGGTGTGTGGTTGCTTTGCTGGCGACACTGTTGGGGATTTATTCAAAATTGAAGGCACACTGAACCAGCATGGCTACCACAGCATCCTGCAGCGACACGCCATCCCATCCTGTTTGCGTTTAGTTGAACCATCATTTATTTTTCAACAGTACAATGACCCCAAACACACCTCCAGGCTGTGTAAGGGTTATTTGACCAAAAAGGAGAGTGATGGAGTGCTGTGCCAGGTGACCTGGCCTCCACAGTCACCTGACCTAAACCCAATCTAGATGGTTTGGGATGAGATGGACCGCAGAGTGAGGGCAAAAGGGCCAACAAGTGCTCAGCATCTCTGGGATCACCTTCAAGACTGTTGGAAAACTATTTCAGGTGACTACCTCATGAAGCCCATCAAGAGAAGGTCAAGAGTGTTAAAAGCAGTAATAAAGCAAAGGGTGGCTATTTTGAAGATTTTGATGCCTTCAGCGAGAATCTACAATGTAAACAGTCATGAAAATAAGAAAAACCATTAAATGAGAAGGTGTGTCCAAAATTTTGACTGGTACTACATATATATATATATATATATATATATATATTGCCCAGTTTTAATGCATATTATCCAACAAGGTAGGATAAACAGTATGAGTGATAAGTCTTTTACGGTATGATCCCTATTTTGCAAATGAATTCTGTGTCCCATGTTGATTTATATATAGACAAATCGTCCCTGATCTTTAATCTTTCAATAGCAGCAGCAGATGGAGTCTGGTTGTGGGATCAGAGCTTTTTTGTTTTGATGCATCAGTCGGGCCTTAAATGAAATTAAAACACAGGATTTCAGCCGACAGGCTGTGAATCTCAGCGACTATGGATGGAATATAGCGTTTGCTGATAAGATCAAGCTCACTAGGTGTGTTAAATGAGATATACCATAGATGAGCCCATAGATATAGACGTTTGCCAGTTTACTTCACATTTGGCTAAAATACTCTATATACTATAAATAACTACTTGAATTTAGAGACATGGGCCTTTTTCCTTACAGTTGACTGTTTCAGCTTTAACCTGGAACCTGAAATAGATGCCAGAGCATCATTAACTTATGAGGGATCTGATTAAAACCTTAATTTGACAGCTTCTGAGGCATTGGTTAAATGTCTTCTTGTGGGGAGACTGGGGGCTGACTCCACTCTCCCAACTCTTTTAGTGGACAACCAGCCTTGCAAGATCAGAGCCGCCGACCCGAGTCTTCAGAGGTCTTGCAAAGTCTCATGATAAGATCAAGACAGCAATCGCGTTATTTTAGATGTTCATTATGGCAAAGTCGGCGAAAAAGGAAGCAAAGAAAAACCATTTCTGGGAGAAGCGAGGAAGAGGAAACGACTGTCTGACCGATTCAGGGGCCACACATGAGTAAACATCCGACCCTCTTTTTCGAATGATGAAAATTGAAAAACACAAAGGCATGCAAAACGAATGCTGACCGGAACGAACATGGCTCCACAGCTTGTGTTCACTGGCTCAGTTGAAAACAAATACACATGGCCAGGAGAGGGGGGGGCGGGGGGGAGCGTCAGCTGTGAGATTTTACAACAGTGAGGATAAAATGGTAGACAATGGATGGATAGATACGTACATGTAGTTACAGTGGTGTCATAAAAATGTGTACTCAAAATTGTAGGGGGAGCTCCATTGAGAAAAATTCGACAAAGCAACCAGACTTTGCAAAGTTACACTTTAATATAAAACATCTACTTGAACCAGCATTTAAAATGCCACATTTCACCGATTTAGCAACAGGTAAAAACACACATATAAAAAAATTATGAAAGCTGAACAACAGGACATAAACTATTTGCAGCAGTGCTAAACACACTCAGTGTTTTCTTTTTTTCTTCAAATGACTGAACGAGTGGAGAAAGAAAACGCAGCTGAAGTCTGCAGTCTCTAGAGAGAGAGAGATTTCTACCTGTGACCGAGGTTGTCCATCAAATATTGAGAAGGCATATGTCTAAAGACAGTTGTGAGGTCAGTAAAACAGAGTGTTGGCTCTGCTAAAGCTTTAAAGGGGCATTCGGCAGACTTGCAGAGTCATGAGTTTGACTTTTTCCTGCATCAGTATGTGGCACCTTATACTGTATATTAGATTTATTGCTCATAAAGAACAATGAAACTTCTCAACCTCTCATCAGCAAATGCAGTATCTCTCAGATCGCTGAGTGTGGCTTTAAATCAGACATGTCATAAATCCTAACTTTAATAATTCACAGACAAGTTCATTCAGAGTTCTTCATCCCTGAGCGATGATGTTGGGCTGTGTGAGTGTGGCTGTATGCCCCTGTTAGTGATCATGAATGTGTGTGTTGCTGACAGCCCAATATCCCAACCACCTGAGATAGTGGGGATGTGTTGAATCTGCACTCACTCGCAGGACAAATGACTCTGGGATTCAGTTTTTTTTATCACCTTCAGATGAAGAACATGCTCCTTTTTTTTTAGTCTTTAGACGTGAGTAAAAGATACAAAAACAGTAAGTGCCATAACTGCTCCATGAGGACTCAATGCCTTCATGACATCACAGTTCACTCATGGGTGATGCAGGTGATATGTTTTAAATGTCTGAGGTAAAATGTATACCTACTGTTTTTAGTGCCAAAGAGACTTCTCTCTTTCTATATAATGCATATTTTTTCCCTCTTTTACAGTTTCTTGACACATACAGACATATTTCTCCAAAGGAGCAGTCAGCAGGTTTATTATAGTGTTATAGTATTTTATGCATTTCCTTTAAACCCTTTAATTTTTATAGTTTCCTTGGAAGTTGCTTCCAACACTGAAATAGCTACTGAAGCTGAAGCTTAAGTGTCTTATATTCCACGTTTGCTCAAATGTCCACTATGTCCGTGTGATGTTACTTTTGTTATTTGCACATTTTCTGCAGTCGTGGAAAAACATACCATGGTGTACTCTTGTTTTTATCAAAAGACACAACAAAAATATGATAACCAAAAATCTCCTTAAGGTTATATTAGGAGGTCCACCACTATCCAAACATGTACAAGTCAGTGCTTGAAGAATAAAAGGAAACGCAAACAGGGCTTCATAATCAATTCATCTTTCAATTATTCTCTCAAATCAAATAATAATCAGTATATAGATGAGTTGTTTGGTCCATAAAGTGTCAGAATATGTAGAAAAATGTTAATCGTGTGTCCCAAACCTCTAAACCATGATGTTTTCAAAAGTTTTGTTTGGTCCACAAACCAAAATTAATCAGTTTAAATGATTTCTTTGTTATGTGGAGCAAAGAGACCAGGAAATATATACATTTAATATACATTTAAGAAGCTGGAAAATGCTTGTTTGAATGCTTGTAATGACCTGTTTGAATCACAAAAAAAAAACATTCGAAAATAAATGATCAAAGTAGTTGACGAGTCATTTAGTAATAGATTAATCTTTTCAGCCCTAAACTTCTGCGGAGAATAATGATGGAATGGAATGGATGGATGGATGGAGCAGGGAATGCTTAACTGACGCAGATACTCGATGTAGAAGTAACGTAACAGGACAAAGGACACGTGTGGAAATGCGAAGCAGCTGATCATGGACTACACTAAATATGACTCAGTCATGTAAGTGCAAGTGGAACTACGGATATGTACGTACATGAGCAAATACAGAGTGGCTCTCCACGTAACAAGGTATGATCCGGCCATCAGGGAAAATAGGCAGGAGTACACTCTCTTTTTCTCTCTCTCCAAACTTTCCTCTGATTGGTCAGTCTCCTGTCAAGAGCAATAAGCCAAGAGGAGGTGCAGGTGAGGTGAAGGTGATTTATTGCACATCATATCAATCATTTATTCTGAAATTATTGATAAATAACACCTAAATGAATACTGCATACTCTTAAACAGTGCAGGTCTGAGTATCTCTTGGGCGTCTCCACATGACACATTCTCTATTGTTTTTTTTTTTCTCCACACAAAGCCAAATAACAAAACATAATGAATTCTTTGAACAATCAACCAGATACTTTCCTCCACAAACTAATAAATAAACAGTTTCATTACATTTTAAAGGCCTCTGATCACACTCCAGCCAGTGATTAAACACCGCCACAACTATGTAAAACGTTTAAAAAGTGTGTTTTCAATATCCTTGTCCATCTCGTCCTGTGACCACAGCCACTGATGTGTGAATGCATGTGTGTGCATGTGGGAGACATGTGAACATCCGTTATCACAAGATCAAAACCTTGGAGGGTGTTTTGGTGTGTGACCTTTAAACACTTCCTGGTATCTATATCTCCAGCCCTGGAGGCTGATGGACAACCTGACACACACTCACACACTGGTTTCCATGTTTTAGGCGGACATTGCATTGACTTACATTCATTTCCTGGAGACTTACTCTAATCTTAACCATAATTATGAGTGCTCTAACCCTAACCCTGACCCTAACCTTAACCTAACTGTAAAACATGTCGTCACCTTAAAATGTATAATTTACATTTTTATTTTTGACCCCATAAGGAATGACTGTGTAAACAGATTTAGGTCCCCACAACATAAGGAATACCAGGTACACACACACTGAGAAGCTGTCACTTAACTGCTGATGCATACAACCTTTTGATAAAAGAGCTATAAAGACTTCCTTTGTCACAAACCTGGGTCACACACATGCACGCACAGGTTTTGTGCAACTTCTTCTTCATGGACCACAAAGTACTGACCCTATCTGTTACCATATCCACTTAAGGCCCAACCCTCACCTTAAACGAACCACTATTCAAATCTTAGCCATAAACCAGTTCCTCAGAAATGAGGTTGTGATTTCTCACTGGGACCAGGTTTTGGTCTCCATGAGGACGTCTGGTCCTGACAAGGTCAATGTTTTATGCCAGGAAAGGCCCTAAAGCGGTAATAAAATACAATTAGACACACATACACACATAGAGCCCTCACATCACGGTTGCTACACATGGACATGCTGACGTTCACCCTCCACTGGCTGTAAAACGTGGTTTGCCCCTGCAGGCATGTGCAGGAAACACCATCCAGAGACCATTCATCTTTTGATTGACACTGTGATGTAAACATAGGACAGGTCAATTTAACCCACAGTGTCAGACTACACAACTTCAGCCTCAAAGTGTGTGTGTGTGTGTGTGTGTGTGTGTGTGTGTGTGTGTGTGTGTGTGTGTGTGTGTGTGAGGCATGAAACAAAGCCAGAGGAGGCGACGTCCTGTCCTGTCCTTGGGGGGAACATGCTTTTACGTGGACTATCCATGCGGAGACAACTCATTCTGAAAAGGCTAAAAGAGAGCATGCAAATTGGTGGTTGGTATAACAATTTCTGCCTGAACAAGAGAATGAGTCTCTCCTTCATTCTTTTATTGAACTTCTGGTAAGAAACGGGACAGATCAAATCACAGTTAAAGTGCCAGCTATCTTTTAAACCTTTGTTCTCTCGCGCTGTGTTCTTTGTTGTCAACCATACCATATTTCCAGATTTGGACTCGCACTGCATCTCAGTGTCATGTAGGAGCAAGTAAGAGTCAATAAGAGAATACAAGTGAGTAAAAGTAGTGAATGCAATGAACACACAAGCCTGTATAAATGGATTTTAAGAAGTAATTTAAAAGAACTCACTGAATCCATGAGCCTCATCTCTTCAGGTGTAGTCAACGGGTCCTGACAGCTGAACAATAAACCAAGCTTAGTTTTCAAACTTGCAGCCTCTGAACTCTGGAAAATGTTTGAATGCAGACTTTTTCCAGAAAGAAAGCAAGACATTGTCCGCGTCGGACAATTCACACACCAAAGAGTATTATAATTTTCCTTAATTAATGAGATTATCTCAAGGGCATCATGGCCAGACCTCAGTGCATGAAAGCAAGTGTGAAAGTGTTTCCTTTTTTTTTCCTCTTCTTCCTCTTTTTCCTCACTGACGTGACCTGTTAACTTTTTCCATAATTTCATATCTATATGTTCCCTCCATCTTTTTGCCAATCCATTTTTTTCTACTCGTTTCCTCCTCATGAGCCTGTTCATTTTTGCCCTGGAGCCTTGATTCCTGAGTAACTCTCTCACTCTCTATCCTCATCAGTCAGTCCAGACAGTTTTATTAATTCATAGTTAAGTTGGTGCAAGTCTACAAGATTATCTCTATGTCAGCTTAACTTTGTTCTTAAAGCAGCTCTGGTGTCACAATGTATTAGGAGTCTTTCTCTCTGACAGTAGAGATAAATAATGTCACTTTTCCTCCTTTCTATATATTGTAGTTGCCTTTTTTTAAGATGACAAAGTACTGTGTCACAATTCACAATATAACTCAAGATAAGCATAATGGAACATTCTATATTTACTGCCATTTTGGTTTGAACAAGAGATATGAAATGTTTGATAAGCGGCTCACAGCTTACATTTGCACACCCAGAAGAGACTTCAAAATATTCACTAAATGTATTAGGTGACCCAAAATAAATCCCCTGCAACCCACCTGTGGGTCACAACCCAGTCTTTAAGAATTAGCACTCAATTCAAACACATTTGTTACTTGATGTACAAAAACATCAAGAAACAGCGGTGGACCTTAAAAGAAATTGAGGTTGACAAACTTAAAAAAGACAATGCCTAAATTTTCATTCATTCAAGTTCATTTAAACTGAAATAAGCCAACGGTTGTCTTATTGTGTGCTAACCTTAGTATAAGGTTGTTGTTTTTTTTAGGTTTTACCAAAAGAAGTAATTTCAAAATTAGTTTGTCAACCATTTCTTTTTAGTATTTTCTATGAACCAGTTTATGTTGCCACCAATTTTGAGAAGGATCAACTTAATTAAGGATTCTTTGATTACCTGCACATGCTTCATGATTCTAACCATTTATTTCCATTGCCTTCTTAATTTTCATTCAAGATAAGATATGTCTACAACCATCTACGGCAACAAACCTGGGTGTAAGACTAGACAGCGATCTTAAACTTGATACACAGATCAGCTCAGTGGTCAAGTCCAGCTTTTTTTTTCAACTGAATCAACTTGTCAGAGCTAAACCATTTCTTTCTCGGCATCACTTTGAGATGTTAATCCATGCTTTTATCACGACTCGCTTAGACAACTGCAACGCGCTCAATGTTGGTCTCAGCCAGACATCAGACGCTTGATGAAAGTTGGCTCCAAATGCTGCTGCTTGGCGTTTCAATGGTACAAAGAAATGAGAGCACATTTCTCCAATTTCTGCGTCACTTCATTGGCTCCCAGTTCATTTTTGGATTGATTTAAATTCTTTTTTTTATGACTTTTTTAACGTCTTCATAGTCTCTAGTATCTGTCTGATCTGCTTCAGCCATACGCTCCCTCACACTCTCTCTGGTTGGCAGATCAGTCACTCTTAGTTGTCCGTAAGACCGAGAAGATAAGATGAGATTGTCCTTCATTAGTCACACAAAAGGGGAAATTTACGGTGTTAAAGCAGCAATAGCTCCTGTTTTCATCAGAGGAAAACCTGTTACTTTTAAATACTGTTAAAGATTCTATGCGTGAAGTTGAATTTCATGTTGGTGGAAAAATAGCTTATACAGGTCCATGTGGATGGAAGGAGCAGAAAACTTCTTCAGCATTATAGCTCATACATATACAATTCTACATCACTTGATGTAGAATTGTATTATATAATTGTTTTATTCTTTATATTTTGGGCATATTGGAGATAATGTACTATGTTACTGCTTGTGTGCATCCCTGATTTTGCCTAAAGTGTGGAATGAGTAAAAAATGTTTACACGTGAATGGAGTGGCTGTTACTGAAGCTGCTGAGAGCCATATGGAAGCAGTGTTATAATAAACCATGTGGTGAATTGAGCAATCTGGAGCAGTGGATGCTGGCAGTGGCCAGATTCTCTGTGAAGATTCGTTTTAAAGCAGAGGTGATTGGGTTACTCTGTTTTGGTGAAAACATCCTGGATGGGCTGAAAGTTACTGTTTGGGGTAACACTATATTTAGCAGCCTGGGGGTTTAGAGAGAGAAAAGACAGATGGAGTGAACGCCTCAGTGAGAAATGCATCTTGTTAAACCTGCTGTAACAACAACAGTGTTGTGGCTTTTCTCCATAAAAAAAGGGTGTTTTTTGCACACATGTTTAACACATGTACCCTGTATGTGTTATCAAATGTATATTGGTTTTATGTTTGGATTACCCTTCTGTAAAAGTCGAGGCAACATAGTTTTCTACTCCGTATCCTTGAGACGACTACAATCACTTTTTGATATGATATGAAAGCCACGGTTATGCATCAGTGTATTATCAGTGTTTGCTGTATTCTGAGAGCTATTTCACCATGGAATAGTTAAACTGGTTTCATGAACATGTCAGTGTGAACAGCCTTTTGCATGAGGTGGAAAAGGAGACTGGTAGTATCAGCGATCAGTGTCCCGTGGGTAAATCTGCAGATATGATATGTGATGCAATGGTACAAATTCTGTAAAATCAAGCTTAAAGCATCTTGTTGATCCAATGAATCAAAGAACAGGCAAAGGAATACACTACCTGGTATTTTTTATTGCATATGAAGTGTTCAGTGAGAGACCCTGTATTTGTTCAGACAATATTTCATACCAAAATATTGCAAGTGAACTTCTACACTGCAAAAAAATGATTTTCAAGTAAGTAAAATGACAAATTTCTGAGAAATTGTTCATATTTTTTTCCCTATAAAATAAGTTTTGCACTAGAAAAATAATCACATTTTTGTCCTAATCAGATATTTAATTACCAGTAAAAATTTGTGTTTAAAAAAAAAGGTTTCGCATTGAATTTCAGCTGATCCTGATTCTGGTTTGTGAGCTCACTACTGGTGTTGATTAAGAATGTGTTAAATTCACAACTAAAATTCAC
This sequence comes from Brachirus orientalis, assembly GCA_016785285.1. Classification (NCBI taxonomy): domain Eukaryota; kingdom Metazoa; phylum Chordata; class Actinopteri; order Pleuronectiformes; family Soleidae; genus Brachirus; species Brachirus orientalis. The sequence continues at coordinate 266,918 of JAFBJR010019393.1, read as the reverse complement.
TATCAGGGATTGGTGTGTGTGCGCAAATATAAGAAATTCTGAGGTGTAAATAATAATTTTAGATAAATAAAGTTTCATTAAGTAAAAGAAGAACAAATTTTAAGTGAATGTTAGCACATTATAGTCTGAAAGTGACAGTGAAAGTGTTTTGCACTGCACATTAAGTTTCTGTGCGCTATATTTGTTACTAAACTAGTAACTAATATGAACTGACTAGTTTTTGTTGTTTTAGTTAACGTCTGTAAGAATCTCTCATTGTTAAATATAATAAATAAATAAAATAAATATCTTTCCAGGTTTGGGTACCACCGTGTGTGTCTGTTAAAATAATGTATATGTTACATGTGAGCTACCATTTATACTGTAGCCTTTGAGAGCACGGTTTGCATGAATTCCATAAATAGTTATGTTGATTTATCGGTAGTAAGTCACCAGCATCAGGATGGTAGAACCAAATAAATCTCACACATCGCTGCTTTCTAAAAGTACTTTATTGACTATAGATTTTGTGATGCTGCATGCAACTGGAAACATTTCAGCAAAATTACAACCTCATGTTCTGTGCAGAGTATAACTCCAATTGTGAATATGCACACAACATCAGCTTGTGGGGACTGGTCCATAATGTCCCACAATGTCTAGAATAAACAAAATCTCTACAGTACGACAGCAAACATAAGTATAAAACAGCGGGGTGGGAGGCCGATACACACTGGACTGTGGTATATACACATATGTACTGCATGGTTACTGAAATCGAGGGAATATAGTAAGACAAATGGTCATAAAGTTACAAAACACAAGCGACAGACAGCACACACAGTATTTACACGTTAGTGAAGGGGTGATTTAATATTTGAAGACGCGCATGTGTCATGTTGTGCCTTTACTAAAATGCCATTGACAGTCTGTGTAGCAGTGAGGACAGTCTCAGCGCTTCATATCTAAAGCATGGCGACTTCTAACCAAACTCTGTCGCACGTTTCCTGACTGTCCTCAACCTCGTGTCTCTTCATCAGAACCAAAAGTTGTCATAAAATGTCCAAAATAAAATAAAAAAGGGGACAAATAAGATGCTAGTGATGTTAACATGTAAAATTCCAATGTTATGGCCAACTTTCCATTATGGTGATATTTTATTTCTCATTGTTGCTGAGATTTGGGTGTTACATGTTCAAAGGCCATTTGAACTGTGAATTTGCTTTTTATTTTTCTTTATCTGCCATGGGCCCTTTTGTGAGTCTTAATACATTTTGAATTAAACCGAACTGATTTGATTTAAGAAAGAACAAACCTGATCTGGCTGCCACAGCCCTTGAATGATTACCAAATTGCAACAGCATGTACGGCATATTTCCTATAATATTACTGTATAAACTCATTAATTTAGGTGTAAGATCACTTTCACCATTTATTTTTTTTCCACATTTATTATAAAAACATGAAAATCTTGTATCCTAAAAGTATGTCCCTTCCTTTATAACAATGAACATGGACCCTGATGTTTTATCTTGAGTCAATCACACACACACACACAACAAAAGTGCCCTGTTAGCATGGAGGTCCCCTGTTGGTAAATGTGTACCAATGTCAAGGTCTCCTGTTGGATAGGTTGACATGTATGCACACAAACACACAAACTGGTTTCCTTGGCTTCAGAGGACATTGCATTGACTTACATTCATTTCCTGCAGACTTGCTCTAACCCTAACATCAGCCTAACTTTAAAACATGTCGACACCTTAAAATGTAGTAATTTACATTATGGGGACTTGATTTTTGTCCCCATAAGGAAGACAAGTCCGCATAATGTGACTGTGTAAACAGATGTATGTCCCCACAACATAAGGAACACCAGGTAAACACATACACAGACACACACTGAGGAAAAAATGGAGGAAGAAGAAATACCTGTTGTAAAGATTAAAATAGAGGCAGATGATTGATTCGGAAATGTTTAAGTGCCCGAAGATCACACACTTAAAAATGCACGCACAAATGCAGTGACCCGAGCACAAGCTAGCAGTAGTTTCCAAGAAGGGTTGTCCTCTTGCTGAACTCTCTTTCTCTCTCTCTCTCTCTCTCTTTCTCTCTCACACACGCACACGCAAACACACACATGCACACAGTTCACATGGTGTTCAGGACACTCCCAATGGGATGAGCTGTCATCGCCATGGTTACAGTCTCTGAGTTCAGAGTTAGGACACAAAACACACACTCCGGTGTCCACCGTGCACCCTGAAACCAAAGACCTAAAGTTAACACACCCTGCAAACATCTTGTGTGTGAGTGTGTGAGTGTGTGTGTCCACATTTAATGTATTTCCCACTAAGTCTCTCTCTCTCTCTCTCTCGCTCTCTCTCTCCTGGTCAGTCTTAGTGTCTCTCTCTCTCAGTCTCAGTTGGTCCTCCTGTTGTGTTTCTGGTGCCAGAGTGCGGTCGGCAGGTTCTGGCAGCCCTGGTACTCTCGCCGCATCTCCCTGTCAGTCAGAGGTGGCGTGGCGTTGCAGGGGGCTCCTGCCAGTGTCACGTTCAAAAGGCCGGCCCATGGTTCCAGCAGGTGAGCTGTCCCCACATCCTGTTAGTATCATTCGCGGAAAAAAAAAATGATAACATGATCACCGAGGTAAGTAAAGAGAAGATGGTTTGTGGGCAGGAGTTAAATAGACTACCCATAAGTACATTTGTGTAGTGGGTTTTTTAGTACCCTTAGAATCAGCATGTTGGAAGTATATTATGCAAGGACCTTGCTTTACGGAAGCCAGCCATGTTTTTACGGCAGCCCAAATGGACAAACCAGCTGGATTGTGCCTGTTTTGCAGTTTGAAGCGAAGGCTTACTCCACAAATTTAAAAAAACAAAAAACATCCTTCTGGCATGTGAAGGACACCATAGGGGTAAGCAGAGGGGTCCTCCATTTTATACAATCTGCAGTCTCACCACTAGATGGCACTACTGCTTACAAACTGTGATCAATTACCTTTCCCAGGTAGTCCAGTAGGCAGACGGCAGGGCTGATGAGGGACCAGCTGTTGTCCTCCAAGCCCAGGGTCATCCTCTGGTTCTGTTGTGATGACTTTTGGATCAGGACCACGTTGAGGTGTTTCTGGGATCCTCGTAGCCTCTTGAAGAGAACACCGCTGTAGCTCTGATCCACGAAGAGCAAAACGCGAGTCGCTCTGCAGCCCGCTAGGTCGGCTAGAAGTTCGTTGACCGAGTATCGCTCCTTTAGATCAGCCTGGAAAAATGAAGGTAGGAAGGAAAAAGTTTGCCTGTTTGGAATAACCTTCATGGATTGAGTTGACCGTGTGAGTAAAACACTTCCTTTTCAATAGCATACGTATTCCGTGTACTCTCAAAACCAATTGCTACAGATGAGTTTGAGTTTTGTTTTATACCATTTTCTAGTCAGATCAATAATGGCTCCAACAGATAACACCTTTTAGTGTATATATGTCTGTATCTATGGACATTTTTTCCTCAGTGCCTGATCAAGTGTTTTCTGTCTTACGATGCCATTGAGGTTGGCGTCCCACAGCAGCATGGTGCCGTCGTTGCGTGTCGGTGAGTTCAGGTAGAGAACTAGCGTGTCGGCGCAGTGCTGCTTCCTGCAGATGTAGGACACGTGGTTACGGATCACTGCTTTCTCCGTTGCTGAGTACACACCCTCTAAGTCTTCTGTTTGTGGAGGTGGAGATGGTGGGAGTGGAAAAAGAAAAGTGAAATAAATTATTTCACAAATCTCAGTACTAAGATGTTTCTTGCAAAATCTCTTCATGTGGTATTTGCTTTTGCTCCTTATTGCCTCCGAAACAAGACAGAGGAAAAGCCCAGAATTGTATTTGAGTCCGCATTACAAACCTTGAAACCACAAACCTTGAAACAAACCCTGAAAAAATAAAATGGTTGACAAATAAAAGAAGTTGCTTACTCTCGTTTGAATTAACTTAATTCATTCAGGTATTGCCTTTGTCAGTGATGATTTTCTTTTTTTACTGATTTGTCAGTGATCCAGATGGGTGAACTCCATTAGAAAAGTTTGAACATACAGTATAGGTACAGATAAATTAAAAAACAAAAAACAAAACAAAAAAAAACAATTAAAATAAAATTTAAAAACAATCTTGGCTCATAATATTTCAGAGAATTTTTTTCAGCTGTAGAAAATACCCACAGAGTTGATGAACTTGTCCTTTTTCTAGTCAATACATTTCAGAGGATAATGTAGTTTCATTGAAGGTTGTCGTTTTAAGCTACATGATGATTCAAATTATTAAAGGTCACATAGAATGATCTTTTTGAACCAAAAATCGAGATTACTGATGTCTACTTAGATAAATTAGATAATATTTATGATGAAAAAACCTCATAGTCTCTTCAGATTAAGCCAGATTATTGCTGCTCTCTGTCAGCCTCTGAACAGGCACTCTGTTTCTGAGCTAATGCCCGCCCCCCAGAACACTGAGTCTCTTGTGATTGGCCAGCTACCAAGTGCATTCCCACTCGTCTGTGATTGGCCAGCTACCAGCTGACTGACTGCTCCGCAGTGCTTCTTCTTCTTCTTCAGGTTGAATGTTCACACCCATGACCAAGAGTAGCTGTTGGGGGAGGGTCTGTTGCACGGCAAATGTGCAAGTTACGTAACTAAGCTCAACTTTTCAAAACCACTTGCTCGAGCGCAGGTACACAGAGAAGTCCTTCTTTCTCAGAAGTGGCTGAAGTGTTTATTGTGACACTTAAGTGATGTTTAGATATGAGAAAGCCACAGGGACACATAAAAAACATCAGAAATTTGATTTTCAAGTGACTGTCCTCCTTAATTAAAAAATGTCACATAATCACTTCCTACTGGAGAATTTGTGGTTAAAGACAAAAGCACCAAAAAGCATGTGAAACAGTGTGTATTGAAACTTCAAACAACTATGACATTCATGAATGCACTGCATATAAATAGAGTTTAAAAAAATCCAATAATATTGCATAACACTACCATTCTTTGTCCTGGAACAGACAAAAGAATGTACTTTTCTCATTTAATCTTGGTCAAAATTGCTTTGCTGTTTGCTTGATCCTTGTATTTGCCTGAGACTTAAATTTGAACAATGACAAAAGACACTGTCATACCAGGAAGCTGTCCACTGCTGGCAAAGAAGGTCTTGATGTGATCTTTGTGAAAGCCATTGTTCCAGAGCATTGTGTAGAACCTCTGGAGATTCTCAACGTGACGCTGGAATGTCATCTGCTGCCGCCAGCCCCCTGCCCAACGGAGTGAAAGGAACAAAGCACGTTTCAGGCATTTGAAGACAAAAGGACGGAGGGTTTAGTGTAATGATGTAAGTTACCATCTCACCTGAGATGAGCACAGCGTGGTCACAGGTCTGGTAGAGGCGACAGGACAGGTGAGTGGCCAGTGGCTGCTGGTGGCAACGTCTGGTGTTTTTATTCAGCTCACAGCTAGAATCGGGCAAACTGGGAGAGCCCAAGGGCAGCGGCTGAGGACACCTTGCAAACTCTGCATGCTCTGTAGCAGACAGAGCCATACAGGATTTCAGAAAGTGTCAGAGTCACAGAGAAATGCACAGGTGTTTGACCTGGAAACAACAGCAAAGCCTGCATACTGAGCTGGGAATGTGTCCATACTACAGAGGTCATAGGTATAAATGGGACAAAAATTCCAAATAAGTAAGACTTAATATTCATATTTTAATAGCAAACATTAGGTAGGATTTTCTGCAGTTGCCATAACAGCAAAATAACTTTTTTTCTCATGACTCCCATGCAGGTTGCTGGAAGAGGCTGCAGGTGTGGGTGGTCTTGGCAGAACATGATATTTACTCAGAAAAAACCTCCGCCTTGGAAAAGTAAAAGAAGAATACTTCTCAACTCAGGTGGATTTTAACAATCCCGCTAAGGCTGTTTGGCATCAGATTATTTTATTTACTCCACACTTAAAGCTTGCACAAAGAACTTCCAGAGATATATTTGAAATGGATACTTGCTAAATGTTGGATAATTACCGATGGCCAGTTGATGGATCGTTTGCCAAGGCATCTGGCAACATCCTTGGTGGATTATATTCATGTTGGTGTACTGCTCATGTTTTATCTAGTGCCAACAGCAGGTCCAATGAATCATTTCACACTACTAGGTGCTGTTTCATCTTCCATTTATCCATTTACTTTGACTCACCAACACATCTGAGTCTCTGTGTCCGGTTCCTGTCTCCAACTCCAACCACCAGTGGGAGGAAGTGGACCTCACAGAGCCCTCCTATTGCTCGTTCCACCAAGCGGCCTCCTCCTCCTCCACCAGTGGTAATGGTGCCACCACGCAGTGTCCCACCTGCCAGCCAACTATTACTCATAAGCCTCTCTGGCCCGGCTTGCCAACGTTTCAGCTGGTTTTGGCAACGACCTTTCAAAGCCAGAGTCAGACACTCCTCACCTGAAGATGCAGTTAGAACTAAAGATCAGTAAGTCATCAATGACTCATTTTACATCAGTCCAATGTATAATAATTTGTTTTCTTGGTGCTTAAAACAAAGTCATTGCCATTTTATTTGTGTTGCCAGTCGTGAAAGTTGAGTTGCACAATTTCTTCTTACTTTATTTTCTGGTCTTAATCTCCCTGTGCGCCAAACCTTCCATTTCTTTCCCCTCTTCTATTTTCACACTCCTCCTCTCATCTACAGGTTAAATTAGGTCACAGCAAAATTTTTGCTCAACAAAATTGTGACTACACTTAATCCATGGAACCCAGCAGGAGTGCGTGTTTGTAGATGTAAAAATAAATGACAGGTTTCCTTCCATGTAACACAACCCCAATTTCACCTCAACATCTGGCCCTAGGTTCTCTCACAGCAGGAAGTCAGCATTCATTTATTTTCACACACATTTTAACACACATTGTTTTTATGGAAACTGAGAAGACTAACACAAAATACAATCCTGTTGTGTCTTTTTGGGCCATTTATTATACATGAATGGGGCACTTTGCAAACACTTCATTCACTCTTCCTTTTGGCTAGTAGTAAAGTTGGTGTTTGCCACCATCAAAAGTGGAGTTTTATTTTGGAAACACCTTCTGGAACGAAACAAGCCCTACAAGGAAGTGATTAACAACCAATTTATCACCTTGCAGAAGTCCTGTTTCTAAGAGGCTGATTTTAGATATGTTACGTATAAATGGCAAGCACACACAAGCTGTTTGCTTGCTGCTGTGGGCACAAGTGTTGAGTGGGTTGTTAAGTAAAACCCCCTCTTAGCTGAAAAATGTCCTGCGTCAGATGATGAGCCATACAGTTAGTGGCATATTTAACACTTAAAACACATACCCACGGTAACACGCACACAGTCTGCAGTGGTATATGCAGTATGCACTGTATATTTAGTGCATGGATTCAAACAGAATTCATTAAAACACATAAGCTTTCAGTCGAATGTAACTGAGGCTGGTACCACTTTTGAATACAATCACTAATCCCACTGTTTCCACTATTCCAGCTGTAATATTAAAGCAAGTCCATGATGAATAAATTACCATACACAATGACCATACACAGTTATATCATCTGCATTAAAATGAACATTAAAAATGTATATTTTGTGGGAAAGAATTATTACTATGTACAATGTAAATCTTAACGGGCCAAGAAATCCCTGTGGAACACCATTTGTGATTACAGCTGTATGAAAACTACTATAAGCTACCTCTACTGGGATTTTACAGTCACTACAGCTATAACTTAATCTTTAATCCAAGCTATGATGCTGTTAAATTAAGGCCTTCACAAATGTGTGATTTGTAAGTGCATCCATGGTATATACCTTGCTTAATTTTTAATACTAACACAATAAATTCTTCATTTATTTAACCCTTAATTTTGTTCCCCTAAAACAAGTATTTATTACTCACCCAGGTAAATGCCATCCAGATGTGAACATCTCTTCTTTGTCACATTCACATCCACATAGAAAAGAAATACTGGGTGTCCAAAGTTTTCTCCGGGGCTCGGATCCAGCACCAGCACTGCATCATGAGCCGTGGAAGTGAAAGGCTGCTGGTGTCTGCGTGGACCATCTCCTCTGTTCAGCAGCTGACTGACGCCGTAACCTCCCCTCAGTTTGGAGTTCACTGTGCTACCCGAGGAGTCTGGCAGGATTGCCAGAACTTTATCCGTGTTACCTAAAGAGTTTTTGAAAAACAGAAAACTTACAAGGAAAATAACTATACACATGTACAACTATGCAATGACTTATTTGTTAGGTTGAGAGTAAATACTCTCCTGATTGGTGTTTGGATTAATTGATTTACTGAAATAAAGTAGAAAGTGATATTATTTCTACTGTTAAAACTGTGCCATACAAATAATCGTCGTCTGTCAAAATAAATTAGGATACATAAAAAAAGAGGTGTAAGCGGATCAAGTAATATCTTAACTCTATAAAAAAACACATTTTCCTGCTCCTTTTATTTGTTAATTATGACATATAGATGTTTTTATGTCCTTATCTTTATTCCCTGACCTCAACATTTTATTTGAATTTGTTACATGTGCCATAATCTTCACAAATCTCTGACACGGGATGACAGTGTGTGACATTTGCCCTCCGTACCTGCAGCAGTTTGTGGTTCAGACACATAAACAGCCACAGCAGACGGTGGCAGGTGGGCGAGCTGCCTGCACTCTGCTTCAGAGAGGGAGGACATGCGGAGGCACCGCTCCAGCTGGTCCCACTGCAGAGACTGGAGGCCAGAGAGCACCCAGCGTTCCAGTCGGCCTGAGGTCATGCTGCCAGTGGAGGCTACCACTGAAGTGTGGAGGATGAAAATCGTGAAGGGAGCAGCAAGAGGCAGCAGGAGCCTCATTGTTGCACCTGGGTTTAACTTGTTCCCTTTCAGTTTTTCTCCTGTTTATCCTTTTGATGCTTATTTTTACGATAAATTTTTTATTCGTCCTTACTATCTACTCTTGCATTTGCTCTTGATTCATCCTTTTTTCTCTTTTGACTTGACTATTCCCTTTTTGTCTGATTTAAGCCCTGTCTCTTCTTGTTTCTTCAGTTTTTTTAAAAGATAGTTGTATCTTCCTCTTTTTTGTTTTCTATTTATTCCTCTGTCTTTTACATTCCTTGACTTTTCACTCCTAACATCAGTTTATTTCCCTTTCACCTTTTAGATGGTCGTTGAATTCTGCCCACTGTCTTTACCAAACTGCTGGCAATGACAGGTGCATTCAGTTGCTCCTTCAGAATAAATTATTAAAAAATAAACAACAGAGTCTGATCCTTGACTTTTTTTATTTTCAGCTGTGATCCTCTGGATCCTTCTTTGTAATTTTTTATCTGGATTTGAGAGGAATTTTCACTGAAAATATGACAGATAACATTCTCCATTTTCATCCTGATAACATATTTTCTTGGCACCTGACTGGATGCAACAGACCACAACAATCCTCTTTGGATTCATGTCACAATAAAATTCCTTCCTTTCTTCTAGATTCACAGCGGGGCAATTTATCCAACAACAGGAATGACTTAAGAGTTTTTTCTTGGTTTGTCTTGTCTTTGTAGACTTTCCACCCCCTTCTCTTGTTCCTCTTCTTTTATTCCTCCCTCGTGGAAATGATTTATTCCTGGTTGAAAGCTGGAGCAGCTTCAGGCTCTGTGTCAGTTTGGAAAGTGGAGTAAGAAACTGTCCTAATGAATGAGGGTCAGATCTCAGAGGACGAATCCTATTTCTTCTTCTTTTCTTGCTCTTTTGGGATGAACAGATAGTCCTGAAGACTCTTTGCTCTCAGTCACACTTAAGACCTGATCGTCCACTTCCATCAGGAAACATGCCACTACTGCTGCTGCTCAACCTGCTCTTACTGCTCAGCTTCAGTCTGCTCAGTCTGGTCCCTTTATCTGACTCTCTCTCTCTCTCTCTCTCTCTCTCTCTCTCTCTCTCTCTCTCTCTCTCTCTCTCTCTCTCTCTCTCTTTCTCTCTCTCTCACACACACACATTCTGACATGCCAGGGGAGGATATGAAAACTCGAGAGGGGATGAAAGAGTGAGTGGATTGGATGAACACAGAGTATAAATGAGAAGTAGAAATGTTGAGGATGGGTTGGGTAAGGTTAGTTTAGATTAGGTTTGGTTAGGTTAGGATAAACTTTATTGTCCTCAATTTTTAAATCTAACTTCACGCATACAAAAATAGATATTTAAGTACAAATAGATATTTAATACAAATTTGAAGTGCAAATACAGTGGACAGAAAATGAGATAATGTAGAAATGAAAGGGAAGAATGAGGAAGAGACAACAGAATGATAGACTGGGCCATGGTTTTTAAAAACGGAAATGGGAAAGAAAGGATGCAACAGTGGAAGGAAAAGTGGACGGAGGGGTGAGATGGAAAAGAGGACAGGCAGTAGAGAGAGGTGAGGTGAAGAGAGACTGATGGGAAATTTGAATGAGACAGGAAATAAAAAAGAGAGGACAAGAGAGAAGAAAGAAAGAAAGAAAGAAAGAAAGAAAGAAAGAAAGAAAGAAAGAAAGAAAGAAAGAAAGAAAGAAAATAAAGTTGTCGGCAAGTAAGGCAAATAGGTTTTGTATTTATGAAAAAAAGTTGTTACTTTTGCAGTTTGCTCTCTAGTGGTGAAATGTGGGACCTACAAAATACTATAAAGTCCTTGGCAAATAACAAAGTACCAATTGGGGCTGACAGTCAAACAGAACAACCATCAAAATAAACTACTGCCACTAAAGATTTAATCAACTTAAGTGGAAGTTATTGTCAGCAGCACCACTAATTTCTGGCAAATGAAAACTGCTTGTTACTGGTTGCTATAAGCCTTTTCAGGAATTTCAAATGGTAAAAGAGAATGACTGGGCTACAGTTCCTCAAATATTACTGTCATTAATAAAATTATTCCATTTTGGGGCAGAAAGAGGGACTGTAAACACTGTTTAGCAAGAGAAAAATGCATTTTGCTGACTGCATTAGCCCTGTGCACCTATATCAACAGGTACAAATTATTTTCATGATTAAAACCAAGTCTGTCTTTATTTCAAAGACAAATGTCCTTTGACTTTGAAATAAATGTATTATTGAGGTATTGTGAAATATTTTAGTAAAAAGTATAACAAGGTGCCACAAATCTAAAGACCACAACAAACAGATTTAGATTAATGGAACGTCATTGAATGTTAGTGCAGTTGCAGCTCTTAGCCAGCGGGGGAGCCCGCTGGTTCACAGGCGACTGCAATAGACGATCTTCGGCTATGATGTGTCACGCGGTCTGTACAGCTAATGCCCACAGTCAGCGTGAGAAACGCGAGGAAATGTGGAGCTGTTCGCCCAAACAGCGACATAAGATGTTAAGGGGCATCTCAAAGAAGAAAGTAGGTATGAATATTTTTTTTACTAAACCGATAGAAAACGGCGTCTTATCCCTGACACCGTAGGTCAACCGGAGAAACCCCCGGTGACAGCGTTTGCTTGCTGTTGTTAAGCTAACGTTCACTGGACGACTGCGTAGAGACGGAGTTAGCTGCCTGTTAGCTAATGTGGATTGAAACCGCGGGGATGTGGATGACACTGTTTTCTCAAACGCACATTAAAGTCAGACCAGGCTAAACTAACGCCGGTGTGAAAATACGGAACTCGTCAACAGAATTGTTAAAGTTACGTCTGTTCGCCAACGCTAAGCTAAATGTGGAGCGGCATGTCGAACACACACACACACACACGTGAAAACTCGCTCTTTTTAGAGTCACTGACAAGAAGAGAAAGGAGACAACACGCAGTTAAAAAGTGAAAACTACTTATACAAAAGGTTGATTAGAAACAATATAAATACATATTTTTTCTAGCTAATTTAGTAAAGTGCATTTGCTATTGTTGCATTTTGGAAATTTAGCCAGATACCGCTACATTTTTTAATGTACGAACAAACCTTCCGAGATCCAGGGGAAACATTAAAAGCTATTCTCTGTAGTGGATTTTTAGTCATGTTGCGATAATATAAGTTAATTATGCTGATGTCTTAATTTTCCTTTGGCTTAACTAATGTATTGTCATTGATTTTATTGCTTGTCTTCTGTAAAACGCTCACACGTGTCACATTGCTTCACGGAAAAGTGTGCAAAGGTACATTCTGACAGACCAAAATCTGTGTGCTTCAAATGTCCAAAAATTCCCTATGTCTAAAAGTATTTCCACAAAGACAGGGAAGACCTGTCCATGCATGTGCATATAAAGCTCCATTTATCATTAAAGATGATGTAAATCTAACAAAATCCTGAGAAAACATTCAGTCTTTGGCTTTTACAATGAACCAGTCCAACGTTATTTGTAAAACACTTTTAAAACAACCAAAGTGGACAAAAGTGCTTTACAGTCTAATTAATAAAAGACAAAAGCTCACACTAGGCAGTTAAATACAAATAAGTTAAAATATATAAAGTTTTGCTTTTGGGAATTATCTTAAATCCTTCTACATTAAAATACATGTGTCAATGCATATATTAACAGCCACACTATTAGAACAGATAATTGGTTGCATTGTTTTGTCTGCTCAATTTTTAGAGAGTATAACTTAATGATATGGTTTAATATTTAAATACTCTATAATGAGATTGACTGGATCCTCTCAGACTGACTTTCTCTTCTTGTAGCTTCACCAGGGAAAGCTGACTGTTAAAGCCTCCTGGGAAGCAACTGAGGAGGAGGTTGGGATTAATCAATGGACTCTACAGCCTGAACACAACATTTCATCCTTGAGGAAGTGAAGGAAGAACAGCAGCTCCTGGCTCAGTCTGCATCAGCAAGGCTTTTTGACCCATCTGTGGTATTATATCAGTCTATTCAGTGTTGCTGTTAGAGTGGGAATTACTTTGCCTCAGGATAAAATTCAACCTCATGTGCCTGCCTGCCTGAGCCTCGTGAAATACTACATCCCTGCATTGTTGCAAAAATCTAACTCTGTCCTGGTGAAAGTTTTGCACTGCCGTCACTGCATCTGTAGTGGCAGTTATGAGTGCTGTTGGTCTGGATTTATCAAGAACTTGTAGTCCATCTACGGCGACCAGCAGAAAATGTACAACTGCATTTAGCTGGAGCTGACATTTTGACATTAATCTCCTTTAAAGAGCCTCTCACCGTGACCCTTAAGGGGTCTAGGTCCTCTCTCAACTCTTATTTACTAAAATCTCCAATTGAGACCCTCATCTAGAAACTCAGCCCTTCACAATTAACTGCATCTTTATTTTGGGAGTGCTATGCCCACCAACCAGTCCTCCCCCTGGGGTGGGGGGAAGCCACGGGCTTGCTCTAATTCACAAAGTTCCACCACTACAGCCTGTGTTAATACACATGCCAAGGCAGTTGTGGCCACTAAGGTGCCTTTTGGTCAGACTTCTCTAGACCATTCTAGGCAGGAGGACCAAGCCCATCCTCCTTTAAACGTTGCCTCTTCCACCTTGAGGCAGACAACAGTTGCCCCCTCTGAAGCCTCTCTTAGGGAGGACAAGGGCAGTTATAAAAGCAACACCCAGAGCCAAGTCACCGCTGTGCCAGGTGGGTCTCCAACCCTGCCACAACATACCAATGGGATTCAGATCCCAAACCAGGCACAGGCAACAGGACAGAAGCAGGCTGGCTGTAGCTTCATGGAGACCAATGCCTCTTCCTCCATCACCAAGAGAGAATGCCATGTTGGGATTAATGGTTTGCCAAAAGGTGCCATACAAGTTAACACATCACAGCAACCAGGAAAGGGTTTAGCAATGAGCAGACGTCTGGCTGCTTCTAATGATGCATTGTTTGTATTGGATCCCGTTTTGTCAGTTTGTAGTCAAGACCTGTTCATTAAAGGACAGTCCAATCTGCAGCTAACTGACAAGTCGATGGTGAGTATTAAAGTTTCTTAGTGTGAATATCAAGGCACAGCAGCAAAATCTGGGTGTGCCCCCTCATCTACATCTCATTTTGTCCTTGTTTTTTTTTCTTAGTTTGAGGCTACGGACTGTTCCGCATTGCCATCAGTGCCTCTTCTATGCCTTACTGTCAGCGAACACCAGGGGGCAACATTGAGAAAAGATGCCTCCAGCCCTGGTAGCACAAAATTACATAAAAGAAGCACTACAAGAGAAATGACTACTTCAAGGAGGTGCCATTCGGCGAAACTAGCAAAAAAATGCGGTCGGATTCAAAACAGCCGTACGATAATAACAGACTCACGCAGTCACCTGCAAGTAAGAGGTGGTCCTCCAGCAGTTTTGGCAGCAACTGCAAACAGCAAGCCCCATACATTGACATCACTAGATGCAAATAAGAAAAGTCAAAATCAACCAGGAAGCACCTCGTCCACATGCAGAGGAATTGCTCTTCCAGAGGTCAAACCTTTTCCAAATGGCCCCATGCCAGGTGTGCATAATGCCAGGATAAATGCCTCTCAGGAGCAGGAGCCTGTTGTCATCCCAGGTAAATAGAATCATCGGTTTACTTTAATAGACATGATCACAGTCACAGGAATCTAGGATGAAAGCATAAAAGGTCGTATGATAACTGAATCTGAACCACCAATGTTTTTCAGTAGATTTTAGAGAAATATTCTCAATTAAAGCTGGAGTGAGCTGATTATATACAGGGAAGTCTAGTAATGCTGTTTGTTCAAACTAACTTTTTAGTGATATAACCTATGATCATGGGTTTGAATACTGTTATTTAGGCCAAGAGCAAGGAATTACCCAAGACATGAAAACCTACACATCTTTATATCAGCTTTGGGCAGAATCAGCTTTTTAGCATTAAATAGCCCAGTAGCTGGCATGAAACAAGAAATGGTCAAAGACCATGTGGATGTTTGGCTGCTCTGACTGTTGTAGATGCGGCCTCTGGTTCTGCAGGAACCTTGGTGGGTTCTGTGACCACCCAGATATCCGCTATCCAGCTAACCAAGCAGGGGCAGCCAGGATCCATGTCACCTTCCTCTTCATCCATTTCTTCTTCTTCACCCTCGCCAGCAGAGGAGGGTCCTATTAGTGAGACCCAGCCATCAGGGTAAGAAACGGCTGATTGCTTATCTAATCAATCGAGTCAGTTCTTTTTATTGATCCTTCATATTGTCATTCTTTTCCATTGTTGTTGATTATTTTCCAGCCAGGTGTGTGTTATGCAGGTGGATGGAGTTGAGGAGGAAATTTCTGATGAGTGTAGTGATGAAGGTAAGCTGTCGCAGAAACACTGAGTATGCACTTCACTATGTTGAGGCTTCTGTCATTGGCTGGTAATTAGCAGAAATGTCTCGATAGCACATTTTTCTAAGGGTTCCCATGGGTCCTTGAAATCTTTGAATGTTTGTAAATTAGAAAAAAAATTCAATGCCCTTGAAAATGGCTCTAAATTTCCACAGATCATCAAAAGGGCTTGAATTTTGTGCAAGAACGAAGTTAAAATGATATTTAGGTAAATGTCGCCCACCGCCCATGTGCTCTTGTTTGCTCGATGTACGTAGACTAGGCCTATGTAGAACAAATGTGAAGTCGTTACTACTAGTGGTGTTGTGGGCACCGTACACTGTCTCTCTCTCTGCTGTTGACGTGTGATTCCATGCAGAACAATGAGCAAGTAATGTTAAGCAAGAGAGCAAATGGTGTGATGCCTGGGAAATGCCAATTCCAAGATCTCCGTTTCACCAGAGAAGACTGGCTTGACCAAGATCCCAAGGACAATCACTTGACCAGATGCAGAGCGTGTTGCAAAACAATAAAAGTGGACACCATGGGCTTACAAGTTGCCCTCCCATCTTAAGCTGAATTTTAGGAAATTGGTCCTGGAAAGTTCTTGAAAACTCATTGAATTTCATGTCAATTAGGGTGTGGGGACCCTGTTTTCTGTCTGATGCTGATATCACAAACTTGAGTCATTTTACACCTTTTAAACTATGAATCATCAACAAATATTCTGTAGAAATTCTCTAGCTGTAACGTGCGATGTAAGATGTTTGGACTGTGTCAGATTTTTTCTTTTTCTGATATCCAATCCAGTGATTTTGACTAGTTTCGAACCGACCTGATACAAAGTGTTTTGTCAGCTCATCCACAGTAATTAGATGGTAGACAGTCGATAATAGTTTTGTTATTTGTTTATATCAGATTCAGACACTTCTTCCGTCACTGGCACTTCATCTACATCCTCCATTGGCCTCCTGTCTGGGTGAGATATGCTGCATTCACACACACAAAGACATCTTTTATTCCTGTTCACTTTTGTTTAAGATGAACAGAAATGCTTAGCTTGCAATAATTGGTCGATTAATAAGTAAAAATGTATTGCAAAATGATCATTGCCAAAAGAAACATTGTTTTGTTTCTTTCTGTCTTAAAGTGTGCTTAAGTTTTCTATTTTTTATGTAACCAAATTAATAATACTCCTCTTCAAAATGATAGGGCCTTTTATTTTTTACTGCATAAAAACTACATCTGTCCTGTTCCTGTGGAATCTCTGTGCCTCTCTTTCATTCTCTCTCTCTCTCTCTCTCTCTCTCTCTTACTGTATTGTTATTGGGGCCTGAAATCAGCAGAGCACAGTGGAAAGATCTGCTCCATTGTGTGTCGCATTGTTCTCTGCTGTAATGCTCTCAACAGTTCGAACTCCCCACCAAAGTCCTGGACCTGATTCTCTGCTAAAAGAGCCTGGATAGGGGCCACTATTCACACTTTGTTTTCGTTGTTTTTCCCTCCACCTGTGGATTTGTGTATGTGTTCATTTACATGCACCCACTCACCCATTTCCACCCTTTCCTATATAGCTGTAGCTATAGTTAAGTATTGACATAAGTTGGACTGATTGGGCTGTAATGCTTTTATGTATGTACCTTTCAATGGTACAAGGATTTTATTTTAAAGAAAACACCTGGAAAAGATCAAATTATCATCTCTTGTTCATTCGCTCATCCTTTAAGGCATCTTCATCCTTCCTATGATTGTCATGTGAGTTTTTTTTTTTTTATCTCTTGTCTTTTTTTAATATTTATATATATATACACACACACACTATATGTATCCTTTATGTAGTGAAGAAGGTCCAATTGAGATACAAGATCTCTTCTTCCACTGAGTCCTGGTCAAGATAGCAGTACAAATAGTTGCAGAGATGAAACAATTTCAGACATAAAACTCACAGAATATAAAATTAAAAGGGAAGTAGTCAGGGAGAGTAAAGAAAAGAGAGACATAAAGTAAAGTGCTGAAGTATAGAAGCCATACCAACATGATCCTTAATCTGAACCCTTCAAAAAAGTTTATGCAAGACAACATGTTTCTTTCAACATGATGGTCCATAAAATGCCTTTGAAGGTGTTTAAAGAAGACAGTGTCTCTGGTGAGTGATGCTTTCTCCTTCTGTGCACCATGGACATGGAATGAGCTGCAAAACATCATTTGTATGTATTTGTATAATTATCAAAGTGCTTCATGGTATTTTATTTGAAAAAAAAACAGCTCAGAAGTCTGTCATTGTTTTTACTGATAACTACATTTTTGAGAAAAAAGCCTGATTAGCTGCATTAATACAAATCCAACTGTCTGTCATCTTACTACAACGGAGCTGTTACATATTTATATCTCTTTTGTGCTTCTGGATTTTGCACAGTTGCTCTTGACAAGACATATACAGCCATTTATGCACAGTTTTTTATTCTGTCTTCCTGTGCCACATCTCTAACCCTAAACACACACGCAGGACTTGTTTACTAGAACATTTGAGTGTCCTTTCAGTCCATGTCCAACTTGTGTTACAACCTGGTGATTAGATCTCAGCTTCCGTTATTTAGAAGTCAAGGAATGTAACCACAGCTGCTACTTTTTACTTTTTAATGTTGTTGTGAGACCTTGATTGGCTTATTTACTCTTTACAAGCTGAACAGAGCTGTGGTGGAAAAATGATCTTGATGTTACAGAAAGTTGGGGCTGAAACGATTACTCAATTATTAATTGATTACAAAATGAATCTCCAAAATTATTAATAATCAAATAATCAATGTAAGTGTTTTTTAAAGAACTAAAACAAGTTTTCTGATTTCTCCACTTCTTAAATGTGAACTTTTTCTGGTTTCTTCCTCCATAAAGCAAAGAAATAATTTAAAAAAAAAAATAAAAGTCACTAATACACAATTATTGACAAGAGAAAATACTTTAAAAATAAGACAATGGTTTTGCTGAACAAATTAGGTTTACCGCAGCAGGAAAAAAAGCTGCTAAGAACAGTCAATTCTTGAGTCAGTCACGAAAATGAAATCTGAGGCTACAGTGGTCATGAAAACAGAAAAACACAGCATGCTCTGATTAATGTTGACGTCTGCTGAAGCATTCAGATGTTGGGGAATCTAAGACCCCTACCTGCCTTTGCCACGTGTCAAGAGTCCAGGAAGCAGCAGCAGCTGCTGCTGTTGGTGTAATTGTGCACTGAATCAGTCATGGGGATTAATGCCACAGCGTCTATCATGCAATGACTTGTTACATTGAATCCCCACATCTTCTTCAGGGTCATTTAATCAAGACGCTGAATCTTTGACCCTTTTAAGCTGTAGTAGGGAGCATTGGAAAAAAAGAAACAAAACTAAACAAAGAAAAATGTATTGTTGAGTCTCAAGTCAAGATTGTTAAAATATTAATGCTGTGGGATCATGACTCTCTGTCTTGGATCAACCCACAGATGCGACTGATGACCTGAGCCTCTATCCACCGTCTCTGAAATGTTAAAGTAATATTTAGTCCATTACTTTAGGCCCCAATCACTAATTGTGTATTATTATTCTATTGTTTCTCAGCATTGATCAGCCGATGTCACTGGGGGCAGAAGATGCTCGAGAAGAGCGACCGGCACTGGTTCCCAGTTTGTTCCCCCTCATCTCTCCAACACTCTACTTCAGCACAGCAAATGAGAAAGGTCAGAACACTTTTTTTTTTTTTTTTTTTGGTATGAAACAGTCAAACTAAAAGTAGGAGAACTTAGGAACCAAGACTCAAAAATTTAGGCCCCAATCACTAATTGTGTATTATTATTCTATTGTTTCTCAGCATTGATCAGCCGATGTCACTGGGGGCAGAAGATGCTCGAGAAGAGCGACCAGCACTGGTTCCCAGTTTGTTCCCCCTCATCTCTCCAACACTCTACTTCAGCACAGCAAATGAGAAAGGTCAGAACACTTTTTTTTTTTTTTTTTTTTGGTATGAAACAGTCAAACTAAAAGTAGGAGAACTTAGGAACCAAGACTCAAAAAGGCTTGGCAAATTTTCGGCAATAAAAGTGCCATAAAAAGACTTCATACTCATATCAGTGAGCCAATACATTTACCTAAAACATTATTTTATGAATGTACTTGTTGCGGCTTTCCACTTGGCATGAAAAATATTCATTTTTATATAAGGTAATAAAACACTCACAACTTGTGTGTCATGTGCTCTGCAGTTGAAATGCTGCCTGTGGAACAAAGGCGACTATTAAAATGGAAGATGAGTACAGTCACACCGAATGTGGTCAAGCACACCATCGCCAGGTCGCACTTCAGAGTCACCAAGAGTAAGTGACCACAATCTTAAACGTTATGTCTGCTAAACATCAAATGAAGCATTGTGTAGCTATATAGCAAATTTTGGAATTGCATTATTTTTGTGACATCGCGTCAAGTGAATTTATATTTCAAGATGAAAATTTTGAATTTGAGTGAGTGAATTGCTAGGTGATATTTAGAGAAAACTGTGATGATTGTCTCTTTTGTAGAAAGTAATGACTGGCTGGGCTGCTGGGGACACCACATGAGGTCAGCTGGCTTCAAGGCACTTGCAGAGCACCAGAAGGTGAGGAACTGTAAACTGGTCATTCCTAGCTTGTGTGTGAAATTATCAAATGATCCTCTATAGTACTGCAATTAACAATTAACTTCAACTCTCTTGATCAATCTATTGGTTGTTTGGTACATTAAGTGTTAGGAAATGCTGAAAAATGCTCTGCATTGTTCAGTTTTAATAATTTCTCTGTTATATGTAGCAAAGAAACCAAAACATTTATTTTAACTTCTTACATTGAAGAAGTTGAAAAATCTGAGTGCTTGATTTATTTATTTTTTTTAAACACTCAAACTGATTAATTGTTGCAGCCTTAATTCTCTAAATCCATGGTTCTCAAACTGTGGTATGTGTACCACCAGCGGTCTTCCTCTGGTGGTACTTGGAGGAAAATCAGAAATGTTCTTATACTGTATACCAGGGTCGTATCAAATATAGTGATACATCGCCGTCCTTCCTCGTGCAATGCGATACTCAATACTCCACACAGACTTAGACTTTTTTTTTCTCTATGTTGTGAATAAATAGACAAATCCCGCATTTTTCCGATGTTTTGTTTTGTCTTCAGTTTGAGAGATATCATGATATATCACTGTGAATGTCTTGCAATATATTGATTATCACAAAATGATTGATTGTGTCATGATATTATTAGTATCTTGGTCCAATGTATGGTACCCAGTGATTACAACCCTTGGTATATACCAGGGTATGTGATCAGAGTGGAGTTGAGGAATTTTGACCAGTGTGTGTGTAGAAAATGAAATGAATAACGCAATCATAATACATTAAGTAATAGTAATTAGAACCACCTTATCTCTTGCTCCATCTTAATCTAATTATCTATACCGGTGTCTGAAGTGTATGTGAGGAAGAGGAGGATGATGAGAGAGCAAATTATCTTGCTGAGAATAAATCTGCCTCCTGTGAAGTCTGTAACTGACCAGGCCTTTTTATACCACTGTATTTTAATGTTGGTGATAACCTTGTAACCTGGAGAGCTCAATATTTTCTTAGGTGGTACTTGGTATAACAGGTTTGAGAACCACTATTCTAGATCGTGTTTGACCCCAACTTTCTTTTTTTTTGTGTGTGTGTGTTTTATGTCCCAGTTGAACCACTTCCCGGGAACATTTCAGATTGGCAGGAAGGACCGGCTGTGGAGAAATCTGTACAAGATGCAGTCTCGCTTTGGGAAACAAGAATTCAACTTCTTCCCCCGCACTTTCATCCTTCCTCAGGACATCAAGCAGCTCCGCAAAGCCTGGGAGAATGGCAGCTCCCGGCAAAAGTGGATAATCAAACCTGTAAGTAAGAGTAAATAATCATGTTGTCAGTTGATGGTAAATGAAAAAGTATCACATTTGTCTGTCGCTTTTTGTTTTGAGCATGATGTTTCAAGAACATTTTAATTGATTTTCTTCAAATATTTACTTGGACTCAAGGATGAAGTGATTTAAATTTTGGTGATAAAAGAAGGTCAAGGTCACTGTTTCCACCCAAATGTTTTATGCCTTTGGAATAAATTTAAAAAAACTTAGAAACTTTTTTGCCTTTGAAATCTTGACTCCCTTCTTTTCAAGTCAACGTGGCTTAAAAAAGGATGTAGACTGACCCTTTAGTTTAATAAATGTTTGGGTTTCACACACCAGATACTTGAATCATCTTGATTAGAGGTAGCCTGACTAATCTGGGTGGCTGATTAATGGGGACAGTATTTGGCATTTTTATATAATTGTCATTAGCCAATAGATTTTTAATGATTCAGGCTAATTTTTACATATGCAAGTTTTGTACTCGGTAATACTGCTAAATGTACTGTATTGTTCCCAAATTGGGTATGTTTTACATTTGAATGATTAGTTTACATTTTATTTAAAATATTTTAGTCCAAACCAAAGCACTGCAGAGATAAAATGCAAAGACAGACCAATACATTTTTATTAAAATCAAGCTATTTCATGTATCATTTGTTAATGTTGACTTTTATATTTTATTAGATAAATGGAAAAAAAGAAAAAGCATCAGATAAGTGTCAATTGCTGCTCTGATTTCTTAAGATTGGTAATGACGTTAGCTCATTATCTCTTAAAAGCCTGCTTCAGCTAGAGGAACG
This sequence comes from Brachirus orientalis, assembly GCA_016785285.1. Taxonomy (NCBI): domain Eukaryota; kingdom Metazoa; phylum Chordata; class Actinopteri; order Pleuronectiformes; family Soleidae; genus Brachirus; species Brachirus orientalis. The sequence goes on along the minus strand of JAFBJR010019393.1, from coordinate 244,962 downwards.
GGAATCCAGGTCATCCACAAATGGAGCCAGATGCCTCGCAAAAGACCTTTACTGGTCCAGAAGTAAGTAGTCCAGATTAAACCGACACTGGTTATCCAGAACTTGAAAGCACATTAGTTGGCAGTTATTCAGCTGGATTTTCTTGTTCTGGCCGGTATGTTTTTTCGCAGGTACCTTCACAAACCCTACCTCATTGGTGGCAACAAGTTTGACCTGAGGATCTATGTTTATGTGACGTCCTATGACCCACTCAGGATTTACATCTTCACTGATGGGCTGGTTCGATTCGCCAGCTGCAAGTCAGTTTTCACCACAGCCATTACGATGACGAGAAAAGTAAATCATCAAAGTTAAAGTAACAAAGCTTTTTGTATTGCCCCCTTTTTAAGGTATTCTTCTTCCATGAAAACTCTGAGCAACAAGTTCATCCACCTGACCAACTACAGTGTCAACAGGCAGAACTCTGAATACCAGAGTAACAGTGATGACAAGGCCTGCCAGGGACACAAATGGTAACAGAGAAAGGGAAAACATGTCTTTTATGTTTGAATGGACAGAAAATACAGAGGGATTAATACTTTTATCGACTTCCGTAGCCTTTTTCCAAACTAATTAAAGGTGAAATAGATAACTTTTTAGTTTAAAACTGTCATTGATTGCGCAGTGAATGTATGTTGATAGGAAAATAACACCATAAGAGTTTATATTGGTTTCCCTTTCACTATGTTATCCTTTTTTACTCCTTTTTTATAAATAAAACTTAGAAAAACCTTTATTTACATAGATCTTTTTGAAGTACCAAATGTTTCTGGATTAGCAAATGCCTACAAGTGATTTTATGTTTTCAGGGCTTTGAAGGCCTTGTGGCAGTATCTTGGTTCCCAAGGAATCGACACCAGTCCAATATGGGAGACGATTAAGGACATTGTCATCAAAACCATCATTGCGTAAGTTTTTATCATTAATCCAGTGGTTGCAGGAGGTGGTAATACACAATCGACAACTGCAGGGACTACATTTTTGTAGCTCAAGCTTTATAATAACTTTTTTTTTTTTAGGGAAGAAATTGTTGATATTTTTCTACAGTTGTAGCTTCACAACCTAATGAAGCACCTGGTCATCACGTTTCCTCAGTGGCTTTAAATATTGTATGACCCAGGTGACCCAGAGTTTTTTCCCACTGTTGTAAAGAGCTATTCAATAGTTAGGATTAAAATAATCTTTAATATAATGTAAACTAGAACTGTCTTTTTCCAGAAGTACTTCTACACTTTTCAGATGCTGTGGTGTTGGGATTGCCCCTTCAGAAGAAAAGTTTAGATTACCTGTGTCCTTCGTTTTCACAAGAAAACATTAGGTTAATGAAATTAGGTTAATTAGGTTAGTGAGAGAGTCATTTCTTCTAATCACAGGTTATTACGTCCAAAGTACCACTATGATGATTTTCCCTGGTTTGATCCTGAAGTGAGCTCACAAAAGTGAAGTCCTTCCTAAATAAAACTGCAGATTCTCCTCTTTGCAGATGACGAATAAAACTCACTGTCGTTACAGTGAGAAACATGAAATTGGCAGTTCTGCATATGGACACTGACCACGTACATGGATGTAATTAAATGATGATGACGATGGAATAAGTGGCCTTTCTCCTGTTTGTTGGTTGTCAGGTCAGAACCATACGTTACCAGTTCGCTGAAGATGCACGTTCGGACACCGCACAGCTGCCATGAACTGCTCGGTTTTGACATCATGCTGGACAAGGACCTCAAACCCTGGATCCTGGAGGTGAACATATCACCTAGGTAACACCCATACACAAATAAATACACACACAAACACATGCAGGTTTTCTAAATTCCATGTCATAACTCTTGTTATGTCTTTCTGCTCCAGTCTCCATTCCAACTCAGAGCTGGACATTTCCATCAAAGGTCAGATGATCAAAGATCTCCTGAACCTGGCCGGTTTTCGTATACCACAAAGAGAAGATGTGGTTGCTAACTGCAGCAGCACCTCTAGCTCCACCAGCAGGTAGGGAGGGGTGCTCAACTTCAGTGGCTGAGGTAGTCATTACATCTTCTACAGATATCCTCTAAATCCACCCACTTTTCTTTGTGTTTATATGTTTGAAGTCTGTGTGGGGGAAACAGGGAGAGAAGCAAACCAGATCTGTCTGCCGATGAGAAGGTTAAACGGGCTTTTTACCTCACACAGCGCTGCACTGACCAGGTAAACAAATAAAAAAAAAAAAATGCAGACATGAATAGAAAGTGAATTTTTGTTGAGGCAGTACATGCTTAATTGTTAACAAAAATAAGTTCATTTGATTTAAGCTTTTTTTATTCCATGAAATAGCAATAAAAGCAGCTTATTGTCCAATATCAAATCAGTTTTCTCTTAACCCCCACTTCTTATATCTCTGAACTGCCAAAGCTAATGATTTGACAGTTGCTAAGAAAAAAGCTTATTCACTTTCCCTCTTTGTCAGGAATTCCTCTCCACAGTGCTGGATGTTCTGACTCCGGAGGATGTTCGTGTGCTGACAGAGAGCGAAGATGAGCTGAACCGTCTGGGAGACTTTGAGCGAGTTTTCCCATCACCATCATCGTCTCGCTACCTCCGCTTCTTCGAGTGTCCGAGATACCTCAACATCCTGCTGGATCAGTGGGAACAGAAACACAGGAGCAACAGGACAAAAGGTTTGTGTGTGGGTCCTGCACTGACACAGAGAATGACTCGAATTTTTCTGTAGAAAACCAAATCACAGCAGCATCTCACTGTGTTATATGGGTGGAATAACACAGAGAGCAAAGCAAACACTGAAACAGAGTTAAACAAAAACAAATGTCTTGTATGTTCAGGTGTCACTCTGCTGCAGGGCCTCTGTCAGAAAGGTGTCCATTTGGGAACCAGTGATCCTGCTCATATAGTAAGTAACTGCATGAATCTGGGAATATTAAAAATTGTTGCAGAAAATTGTAAATGAAAATTGCTGATGTATGTTTAATCCACATTTTTTGCCTCTGTGGCTGTGTTTTATTATATTTATTTATTTTTTTGTAGTGGTCCAAGTGTAGCTACATTCCTAAGTTTGAACCCCAGAAGCAAAACCCTGATAGTCAATCAAGGTACACCTACACACACACACACAAACAAATCAAAATAATAAAAAAGTGAAACAAAAAACTAAATATTAATGTCTGTTCCCTTTCCTCCGTCCTACATCACCTCATGAACATGTTTGCTGAACATTTATAAGGTGACACACACCATAACTTCACTTTCAGATAGGACTTTCTCTCTGGCCTCTGATTAGTTAAATTGCTAACTACTTTGCAGTAGAGTAATATTTGATAAGAGTATGACTAATTTTGCTGTAGAAGAGATATTAAGGTAATACCACCCTGTTTCCACAGTACTCACTAAGCTATAGTAATGGGATGAATTACAACTTTATTATTTGGTAATTATGTATTCTGATTTACAGTATTACATTTATGGTGGGTAAACATAAATTTACAACATTTATGTTGTAAATGTATTATTGTCTCCTCATTACCACACTATTGAGATTGTTAGTACCAAGCTGGGAATCGCATTAGAATTAAGATGGTATTACCTTAATATTATGTCCATATTTCAAACTATAACCATAAATGTCATATTGCTCCTGTACTGTTATGTAGTGTTTCTAATAAAGGTTAAAACCACTGAAACACATAACACTAAACAATTTAGATCGGTGATAGCGGTCACACATTTTGACTTAAACATTTTACTGACAGCAGCTTTAACGTATAACACAAGGCAGTGTTTAACTGAATGCGTGCTGTTTGTTTGAATTGTTCTTGGGATCATTCATAAAAGTGAAAATGATAATAAGTTAAAGTTTTGGTGTTGAACTGATGACACAACACAGTGAACATAATATACTCCTGTTCTTTTGTCCAGTGCGGTGGACAGTCATCATCAATGCTCCCTTCATGACGATGGGGAAGTCGCTTCGGTCTCCAGCCTGCCTGTTTTGCCAAGTGCTGGATCCAGTGTTGCCAGCAGTGCCTGCACAAGTCCTCAACCCAGCCTCAGCCAGAGTCTGCTGCCCAAAAACTTTGCTCCGCGTTGATGATCTGGTTTGCCAACGTGATGCTCAGGGTCTTATTTAGCTCTATCTGTTCTTATAAGTCATGTCTTATAGCTCTGAGACTCACTCTGGATGAGGAATTTACTTAGAACAGTAAGTGTGAAGTTCACATTTAACTGTAAAAAAGAATCGACTTTGGTCTTAACAGAATTGAAGTGAAGCTCTGCAGTAAAAAAGAGTGGAGGAACTTTTCATGATGGAACCTTTTGAGTGCTGAAATCAAATCTGTTTGTTGGGGCTTATCCTCGCAAGTCACAGTGGTGTGAAATTTACATTTTCCTTGCTCAAGTAAACACAGATTATCCTGCAGCCAAACTTGTGCAAGAAACGCAGTGTGAAAATTTGTTCCACTTTTGGTGTAAGTGCACCACAAGCCTATGATTGAAGCATTGGAAAAGTCACCTGAAGAAGCATTCCAGTGTTTTTAATTAAAATTCTGTACATGCCAGTTTTCTTCCAGCCTCAGTCGATGGTTGAATGCTTTTGTGCAGTTTAAGGTTTTCATTCATTTCTCCATGGTATGAAAATCATCTGGCAGAAATTTAAATGAGACAAATGTCTGATGTCGTCTGTCACACTGAGATCTGTGAGGCTGCAACTAACATGAATTTCATCATCTTTTGATTATTTCCTTAGTTAAATGGAATAAATGAAGCTTGAAAACACAGAAATTCTATTACTCATCAATTTATTGTTGCAGGTCTGCATGTGTTTGTCATGTTTGCCCAATGTACTGTAGAATCCTGATGGATATGTTGTTGTAGGAAATCTAGTGTTCTGCTTAGTGGCTGTTGTGAGAGACAACAGAGGACAATGAGGAGTTAGCTCATCATGTCCTCAGATAAGTCTTCAAGCACATTGATGTATTACTGAAATTAGAAGGTACTGCTTTTAAAAAAAAAAGTGCCATTTTTAGTATAAGTTAATCCTCACTGTGAAAAAGACGTGCAGGGCATTTTCTAGAGATTATATGATAACTTCAAATGTTACACTGTTGTTCGCTTCAAGAAGTCATTTGAGCAACTGATCACACAAGTTTCACATTCTTGTCCTTGTAGACTTTAGTGTTGGTGCTGGTGTTTTGAAAGTGGAGTCGAAGAAGGAAAAGAGGGTGCTCTAGAGACACATGAAGAGAGGGATGTGGTGAGTCAAAATGTCTGCAGTATCTTCAGTGTTCAGCACTTTTCACTGGTTGGTGGTGGTACATGTTACAGAGCCTCATTTGGGTCTAAGTTTATTTGAAAAAGTCTATACTATGAACAATTTTGTCAATTTAACAAAGTCATCTGATCTAATACAGAAACTTGATAAGACTTTCAAATTAAAAAAAGTGTTTTCTTTTCTGGTAATAAACTGTGCATAAGATAGTTCGCTGACGTTACCACACAGTTACCAAAATGTAACTCAGCAGCAGAATTTAATCTGCCAGACCCTGACCGTGTATTTTCAGTAGAAAAGGCTACTAAGAAGCACTGCACAGCATAAAAATTTTCTGACCCAATTTTCCAGATATTTTGTTTATTCGTGTGTGTTTAAAAACAGCAAAAATTAGAAAACTTCCTGAACATTCAGACAGTGTGACACCTTGGTTGAGCATGCTGATGGTAGAACACTTGCCAACTTGGTCAGTGAGATATTCCTGGGCTCAGTAAATGATGTTCTCTGGAAATGTCTCTGGCAGGTAAAGTTATGAAAAACATTTGCATTCCCACTTAAAAGCCCTCTTGAAAATTTCAGGAAAATGTCTTAATTGCCTTATCTATTTGAAATCAGCTTATTACCTATTAACTGCAGTTTTGAAATTGTAACTGTATCTTTGAATCTTTAGGGGAAACGTCAAACTACTTGGTTGCGGATTACAAAAAGTGCATCTTCATAAAGTCACAGTATTACTTGTGTCATTAGAGTTCCTGACATAATGTCACTGTTTGCACTGCCATGTTGGCAGGAAAGGCTTATGCAAAATTGAACAATACCAGTGTTAATATAAAGCCGCCAGAGTTCACTGTAAACTTAAAATCCATGGATTTTTGCCGCTTGGTGGAGTATGGAAACATTTGAAATAATAACATCTTTAAATTTCTAGTAAACTTTCCCATGTCTTACTCTAGAGAATGCTTACACATCACAATTAAAGTATGTAAAAAAATAAATAAATAAATAAACCAGATAGTGAAGTTAGTAAGTGTTTGATTCTCCATCTGAAATGAAGTGGTCACTACATAAGTGCAATCAGTTGCCTGTGGATTCTTATTGTTCTGTCTTCTGTGCCAAACCTCTCTCGTCCCTCAGGATCTTCGTTGGTCTGGTAGAACAATGTTCTAAGATGTTAAACTGTAGCGACCCAAATCACAATATCAATTGTGACGATACTTCGTTGTCGTTAATTAAAACATACACCTAAATCTTTACTAAAAAATTGGGAAGATTTTCAATTTTTTTGGGGATGGGGACCCAAAAAAATTTCCCACGTTTCATCTGTGGGACCCGGTCTTTTGGAACCACTCTCCATTTGCTTCTCTTGAGCACAACAGTTATCCACCACGTTCACTTTTTTAACAGTCGACAAATTGACTGGTATAAATGCTGCCTGGTTTATATGTCAATGGATTAGTGCGACTTCCTGTCAAAATGGTGTTGTTTGTTTGTTGAATGACAGGATTGCGTGACGTCAGGTACTCTAGCTCTATACTTGAAATTTGGCCGATGCCTGTTACCAAACAAAACAATGTAAAAAAAAAAAAAATGTTATTCCTGCTGTCAGAATTTACGAATCATGGAGGCTAGCTAATTTACACAATAAATGTATGACTAACTGCTGTGCAGTGTCAGTAATGCAGTTGTCCAACATGTGTTCTCCAATCAGCTGCTTTAAATGGCGACTCTGAGGGCTAATTTTATCAATGACCATGTAAACTCTCAGTTCTGTTGGTGAAAATACTTCATACTTTCACATTTTGTTTTATTTTTAATTAACAACCTATTTCTAGGTGTAGCAGATTCCACCTTAAGTTAGGCCACACCTTTGGGCAGCTTTACAGAATATTGTAACATAAAGTTAATATAAACTCTGCATTTGAAGGTGTGTTTTAACATAATCAGAGTGTTATAAGTACATTAAGTGTAGATGGTAATATTTTTTGTACTGTTTATATATTAAAAAAAGGGCTGTGTGACTTGCTCAGGATGATTATTTCAAAATAAAAATTATTGGAGGTGCAAATGTGGATCTTTATCTGAGTGATTTTTTTTCAACATTTATTTTCAGTTTTATTTATGTATTTATCCTTACTTATACGTCTTTTGTCTTTTTCAGTTTTCTGTAAAACTTTTATTAACCGCTATTTATGGAACTTTGATGTGTGAGTCTGTTTAGGTTCCAAAATTGCTTAGTTTATTAGGACAGTTGAAGAAAATCACCTTTAATCCTTTCTTCAACTCCAGCATTGTTTTAGTATTTGTTTGAGTAGTTTTCCATGCTGTGGACAGATTTGCAAGGACACAGAAATAGACTGGTACTGAACTGAACTGGGACTGAAAATAGTTGTAAACTATTAATATCTTAGCTCTGCTCTGTAACCAGCAACGGCAGTCCCATCTATTTAACTACATTTATTATTAGTAAGGCACTGTGTAATAGGTCAGAATTATAACTCCTAATCTGGATATAGAGTATTATTGAACAAAAGTCTCAGGATGAGTGGATTTAGCACATTTTTACAACCACCACCACCACCAACAACAATATTTGACTTGCTGGGATTTGCTGTACTAAGTTTAAAGGCTAATTTAAATTATTTGCATTGTTGATTTAGTTTTTTTCCCCCCAACATTATCAACTTTACAGAAGATTAATTGGGTTTAAAGAAGAATTACAAATATAATTGACCTGAAGTTTTCTGGTGACTTTTATATCTGAATGTAAAGTCAACTATCTGAGAAGAAGGGGATCATAGACTAGAGTCCAGTGTGACTATAAATAGTTTGACCCAATGAAATTGGAACACACCACAGCCGGAACAACAATCTCTTGAAGCTGCACATATCTCTTTTTAGTTTATTAACAGTTATGGTGAAATAATGTGGATTGCTGTGTTTCTCCCTAGCAGAACATTTGAGCATTTTTCAGTTAAATGATTTATGGTTTTACCACCTGGAAAGTATAAATTGGTTTGCAGCTGTCAGGGGTCCAGAGATAGAACTTCACATTATCATTATTAGTTCCGCCTGGCTCACACTGGATACAAAAGTCCCTTTCCCTGCATCACTTTTGCTCTGCCACTCTTTGCCTCTGCATTTTCTCATCTTTCCCTTGCTGTGAGTGACAAATATCTAATTTCTTCCAATTTGACACAAATGTTTACTTGAGTGAAATTTACTTCTGTCTTTGTGAATTCTGAGATTTGACCAGTAGCATTTGAAAGAATTTCATAAATGTCTTCAATTACAGAGCTCCTGTTGGGGGGTTCTAACTTTGAGTCACAGTGTTCAGTTACACTTGAGGACAAAATTATTAGCCCCCCCTATGGAAAATTCTTTGTTTCATAAGTATCTCCCGTGTGCTGTTAAACAGACAGTAGTTAAACAGATAGCAGTGTGTGACAGATTTTACACACGGTATAAAATCTTCAGTAAGAGTTTTGAGCTGTCACTTGAGAAAGCATCATGCCAAAAACAAATGAGATCAGTTTAGACTGGAGAAAAAGAATTGTTGATACTCACAAAGCAGGAGAATGGTTTACAAAGTTACCACACAATACAGAACAAGCCTGGCAGAGGTAGGAAGCGAAAGATTTCAAAGACTAAGATGTGTCTAAAGACCCCAGAGCAACTGCCAAGACACTAGTGAAGGACTTAGCCAAGTCAGGAATTGTAGTCTCAAAGAAGACAATTACTAGAGCTCTGCACAGAAATGGACCAAGAAGAACTCCACTTCTGTAGAAGAGACACCTTGAGGACAACCTGGACAAAGATTATGCATACTGGAAGCAGGTCCTTTGGTCAGATGAGACCAAACCAGAGCTCTTTGTCCATAGACACATTGCTTATGTTTGAAGAAAGGAGGGAGAGGCGTATAACTCAAAGAACACCATCCCACAGTGAAACATGGTGGTGTGAGTATTATACTGTGGGGATGCTTCATTGAGTCTGGAACTGGAAATCTTGTCAAGGTGGAAGGAATCATGAAGAAAGAAGGATATGTGAAGATTTCGAAAGAAAACCTGAAGCAGTCAGCAGCAAAACTGGGTCTGGGTCATCACTTTGTCACGACAACGACCCAAAACATACGCCGCTCCTGGTGAAGAACTACCTCCAGAAGACCAAAGTGAACGTTATTGACTGGCCTGCACAAAGTCCTGACTCATATCCCATTGAAAATCTTCGGGGTGAACTGAAGACGAAGGTCAATGCCAGAAGGCCATCAAATCTGGAAGAGCTTGAGAGATTTGCCAAAGAAGAATGGGCTGGGATTCCTCAGAAGACGTTTTCAAGTCAGAGACTTGTTGAAAATTACAATAAATGACCGCAGGCTGTTATTCAACAAAAAGGAGACAATTGACTATTAGTATCAGGGGGGCTAATAATTGTGACCCTGTCAGTTTTTGGTTTTTGTGGAATAATTAAATCAAGGCTAGTTTCCCCATACTTTCATTCAAATGGTGTTCTTTCTGCAACCAGGGAGTTGCCCCCTGGTGGCATTTTTGCATACAGTCTATGCTTTTTATGCATAGGCCATGATACTGTCTGATCCATACCAGAAACCTGAATTATTCTACTGAACCCCCAACCCCTCAAAGAGCCTCACACAGTTTTGCACATGTATAGAACAAATTGGTTTTACAGTATGGAGTAGCCACGGGCCAGGCTAGTTCCCTAAAGTCCTCAGGAAAAGTTTGGGATGAGTGGAGGATTCCTCTGTTTGTTTCAATCTGCATTTTCCCCATAAGTTTTAAACACTGGACCTTTGAAATTAAGTTTGTGTGCATACTTGTACGATTAAAGGAAGTGATTACATTTAAGACAAATGCTCCACGAAAGCATTTATTGCATTCAATTGCAAGTTAATTGTTTTGTGTACTTAGGCTGTAATTTGAGGTTTGTGTCATCACTATTACTAATTAAACATTTGTGTGTTTGTGGTTTCCCCTTCTCTGTAGTGTTTCCCCTCCCACTTTCTCTCTCTCTCTCTCTGTGGATGCCACAGGCCTCTCACCCCACAATCCAGATTTAGACCTCAGTCTTTCCCAGACATTCAGACCCAGCTGTCTCTAGTTGCCTGGTGTTGCAGCAATTCTTTGTCTACTGTTCACTTTGTTTCCAGTTCTTCCTTCTTCTCCTCCTCTGTTCCTTCGTTTCCAGTTCTTCCTTCTTCTCCTCCTCTGTTCCTTCTTCACCATGCATGGACTATTTCACCACTTCTTCATCTGACATGGTAGCAAATGGTCACAGACGCTTCAGGTGGACAGAGAGTTTGAGTCGTGCAGGCTTTTGGTTTGATCCCCAGGTTTTCACTTGTAACTGTGGTTCCACAGAGGCAGACTTAACTCCACCTTTTCTCCAGCCATGGATCTTCTTCCAGAGGTAAGACACTTGGTGCAAAAGTCTCAGGGCTCCACCAGCTTTGTGGGTTTTTTTGTCTCTCAAATTCTGTGACCATCGGCATTTGGATTATAATGATGTGACTGGCTGGTCTTATACATACAGTATAAGAATTTAATGAAATTAATTTAACTCATACAACATGTGTACGTGATGCTCAAGCATGTCTTTTCACAGCAGATATTTATCGACATGAAAGAGTAGAACAACCAGAGGTTTTACCAGTAACATCATTTATGGTTCTACTCCAGGTTTAAGAGAGCCAGGGTTGTGATATTGTCCAATTGTAAGGATAGGTCACACTAAATACTTGACAGTTAAACCTGCAGATTTTATTTTTTCTGAAAAATGTCTTTTGAAAAATTTTAAAACGGCATTTCCTGTATTATCTGGATGTGTTCTATTAAAGTGATTGACAAATAATGATACTGTATAGTCATTACAGGATCGATAAAACAACAAATCTAATTGTGGTCTAAGCCTTTTGCACAGTATTGTACACTGTACACAAGTCTTGAGGCCCAGTTCCAATTTGTTGCCTATATCAATTTTCTTTTGTTTTTACTGACCTGCTTACATTGTCTTTCAAAAGTGACCCATTCCTAAAGTCTGCATTTACACTAGTTGATACTTTGGGTGTCAACTCACGGGGGGGGGGGGGGGGGGGGCCCCGGCCCCAGATTTGGTTAGGCCAAAAGAATAGTGAAATGAAATTAATGGCACTTTCTTTTCTTTTTTTTTTTTTTTTTTTTTTAATTTTAATTTAAAATCATCGCACAAAGCCTGAAGTGATGAAACCTCAAAATTAGTCCACTGACTTGAGTCCTCTCAAGTCAATGGACTCAATCACATTGACAGGGTTGTCTGTCAGCAGAAGCACACTGACAGGACAGGCATACCAGGCAAATGTTTGGGGCCCCCCGAGGCAAAGGGGTACCCTCAGTACATTTTCAGTGACAACCATAAAGCCCCTTAGTATGCAGCTCATCACCGTTACATCCAAACTACTTAAGGGGTAGTGTTGTGCAGTGCCCCCAAAATAACATGTTAACAAGTGGGCCCCTGAGAGCCCGTCTGAATGGTATATTTTGCAATTATATCCACGAAGCCCCTAAAAACCCTACTAACGTGCAGCAGATCAGTGAGGGAGGGTCTCACCTCTCAAAACACACTAACCAATATGAGCCGTGTCCTAGACTGACCTGCGTGTTATGTGTTATGAGGGCTTACCCCAGGATTCCACTGAATGCACTTTGCGTAGCGTGATGGTTCCGTTTTGTTCCGTTCCGTTGTTGCAACCTACACTCGATTGGCCAACACTCACAAGCTCTGTTCACAGCTCGTCCGGACAGGTGGAGCTGCGAGACTGTCATTGTGATGTAGTTAACATGAGGGATTTTATTCTGGAAATTAACTGATGCTCAATGTTGTTTTGGTGTTTGACTTCCTGTCCTGCTTGTGGTGATTTCTGCTGAGCTGAAGGGTTGTCTTCTGTCAAAAATAGAACACTCGTGTATTTTCTGTGGGAGCAACAGACTGACAGAACGACAGAGCCAGTATGAGATGCAAAGGGAGTCGGTGGAAGCCCAACACATTGACTAAAGTGGATGCGCATCACTTACAATGCCCTGACCTATATCTATTAGTAGAATCCCGGGCTCATGGATGGTAAAGCCGCCCCCCAGTCTAGGATCACCTCTGTCTGTCGGCTTAGATGGCAGGCACAAATACACATATGTGATTCATGTCAGATTTATTTCCACAATCAAATATGGGTTGAAACCGATATGATGAAATCTGAATCATCCATGTGCTTACATGTTCCTGGGTCTTACCCGATTTGTGCCAAATGAACTTGTTACTGTAAGACAAGCTGCAATGGAAAAAGAAGAAAAATAGATCTGGACACCTTATCACCTAAAGCTAATTTTTTGAAGTAATGTACCTGCACCACCTGGTTGCATGTCAACAAAGAGAGTTACTGGATGCTGAAATAACAAACAGGGCTAGAAAGCAGGTCAGACTAGCTGAGGGTGTGTGTGTGTGTGGATTCACTGATGCTAATTTTGTAGCCGCTAAGCTGTGAGATGTCAACAGAGCCTCTGAAATCTAGATGTTGATTTCATGACTGTGTTCAATCCTCATTTTCTCACTTCCCATTTAATTTCTTCATACTTTGTTAGTCTTCACTTACTTGTTTTGTTGTAAAACTCTTAAAAAGCCATTTGTGGAGGTATGGTATCATGTGTGAACAGCATATGAATGTGGCTTCATAGTTTGGGTGTCATCCAGAGCCGACCCAAGCATTTATGGCGCTCAAAGCTAAGATTGATGGGGGGGGGGGGGGGGGGGGG
>JAFBJR010019393.1:155337-231860 GCA_016785285.1 Brachirus orientalis | reverse complement strand
GGGGGGGGGGGGGGGTTCTTGACTATTATTGATACAAATGTAGCACTATAAATTACATTAATTATATTTGTGTTATTTACCAAATTTACCAAACCACCAGTGTGACTCTTGTTTTTTTAACCTTAGAGGAAAGTAAAGTCACAAAAGTGGCCAAGTATTAATTTGCACCTTTATATTCAAAGTGAAGCACTGTGTGTTGATACTGAACTTGAATTAAACAAGTAAACCAGTTTAATGACTTCAGTTTCAACACACACTTTTGCAGCTGCTTAGTTCGCTTATGCCTTGGGCCAGCTCTGATGTCATCTTTTATCCGAATACAAATTCTCTGCCAAGATTTTATATTTGACATCAAGGAGATTAAGTAGAAAGAGAATATAATTAAACATGGACTTTTTTTTAATCTCAGAAAGCACATTGATCGGCCTTAAACATTAAGTCTTCAAAACCTAAAATCAGCACATCCATTAAACTAAGCTAATATTTTTCTTTATTCAGATCCCGTTATTTGAAATGGATGACGAGGAGGAGGAACATGTTCGCTCAGTGAAATATGGAGGTAAAAGCATCATAACTTTGTGAAAACCACATCCTGATGCTAATATCAGACACAAATGCTGACATTTATTCATATTGTCAAGGAAAAATGAAATACTGCAGTTGTTCTATATGCTGTTTCAGGTGGCTGTACGTATGTGGCACACCCTGTTGCGCCCCCTGCAGGCCCAGACCCTGACATGTTTGTCTACATGAACTTCATGAAGAGTCACTGCTGTTATGACACCATCCCTACCAGCTCCAAACTGGTCATCTTTGACACAAAGCTACAGGAATGTTTAACACTTTTAAATGAAAATATTCCAGAAAAAATAATTGTTAAAAAAAAAAAAACTGTAGAAACTGGCTTTTTTTTTTTTTTTTGCTTTTATTTAAAAGAAATCTTGTTATTTCCATCAGGTAAAGAAGGCCTTCTTTGCTCTGGTGGCTAATGGTTTGCGGGCAGCGCCACTGTGGGACAGCAAACTTCAGTGTTTTGTGGGTGAGCTATGGTTCATTTGTGAACATCTCTGCCTTTGCTGCATTTGTATAGGGCTGGCCAAAAAAAAAGTTATTCTCTATAAAATTAATCATGATCAATAATTATCACAAAAGTGAAAGAAACCAATTTTTTGTGGTTTAGAGCTTCAGAAAACAGCAAACAAGCAAGTTTTACTAAATTAAAGTTAATGTTGATGTCTCAGTAACACATGAGTAATTTAATAAGTGTGTATTAATTGACCATATTAATACACAATTCAGCTCTCACTCAAATAGATGCCATTTTTAATAGTGTGTGACTGACGTTTACAAACAGAAGCTCAGTTTTCAACAGAAGCTGGTTTCATCTTCAATTTGTCTGGTATCATGCAGAACAAAGCAGGTCAACCGCATGGCTTGTGTTACAAAACACCGTTAGCTCACTTACCACACACACAGCTGATCACTGACACGTGGACCAGGTCTGCTCTGGGTGTCAGCTTTCCACATGTAATAAATCATCAACCGCTTTAAACATCGACTTTCAAATAATGTAGTTTTCCCTTGTAGCTTGTGTCCGCCTGCTGATGAATCCATGTTTGTTTGTTTGCATTGTGTCTGTACAGGTATGCTGACCATCACTGACTTCATCAACATTCTCCATCGATACTACAAATCTCCCCTGGTGAGCTGTGTGACCTTGTTATAATTTTTTTACTTTATTTGGTCAATTGCAGTGGTCTTTCCTTCAGTCCTAATTATTTTTATCTTTTGTCTGGTGTTTATTTATCAAAGAGTACTGAGATTTATGAGAATTTAATACAGTGTTTCTATTTTTCCATGTGAATTAATTTCTTTCGGTTTCATACAGAAACACTGTATCAAAGGTTCTGTCTGGTTCTGGTTGGTTGGATGGTTGGTTGATTGGCTGTTTGGTCAGTAGCCTGATTGGTTGGTCAGTAGGTCAGCTGGTTGATTAGTTGATTAGTGAGTCGGCTGCTTGACTGGTTGGGTATTTGGTTAGTCAGCCTATTGGCTGGTTGGTTTGTTTGTTGGGCGATTATTTGGCTGGTTCTGGTTGGTCAGTCGACTGGGTTGATTGGGTTGCTGATCAGCTGGTTGGTTGATTGGTTGATGTTGGTTGGTCGTTCGGTCGGCCGGTTGGTCGGTCATGTGGTTGATTGGCTGGTTGGCTGATGATGATGCCTGTTAAGCCTTTGAACTACCACTGTTAGATCTGATGTCTGTTTTACCGTCAGGTTCAGATCTATGAGCTGGAAGAACACAAGATAGAGACATGGAGAGGTCTGTATAACGCAATAATCCCTTTTATATATAGTGTCTAAAGAGTTAAAAACACAATAATCCTTACAAGTAACTTGCATTTCTGTCTCTTTCTTTGTAGAGATTTATCTCCAGTACTCAATTAACAGACTGATCAGCATCACTCCTGAGTCCAGGTGATGACAACCCGTCAAAAAACCCAATGTTTCCCATTATTATACTTTCTTAGTTTCGAGTTTGCAATTTAACATTTGAATTGCCACAGAATTGGAAAGTCCAAATACTGCAGTGTCATGCAATAGTAACAACATATCTTTTTTTTAGCTTTGCTTTTATTACTCATCCTTTTTAATCTCTGAGTCAAATTAATCATTGCATTAATGGTTGCTGGTGATGATGTTTAATGTTGTAGCCAAGTTGGACCAAATACTACCCATCATACTGTATCTTTTATGTTACAATGCTCTGTTGTCAGTGTTAAAATCCTATTCTCAAGTTGTATCATCTGCTCAGTCTGTTTGACGCCATCTACTCCCTGTTGAAGAATAAGATCCACCGGCTCCCAGTCATCGACCCGGCATCAGGAAATGTCCTCCACATCCTCACCCACAAACGCATCCTCAAGTTTCTACACATCTTTGTAAGCAAACACATACACACACATAGTGAAGACTTTTCCAAAGCCAGAGCTACTTATTCTAAGATTTGTGACACTTAGAACTCAAGGCTCCATCTGCATCCTACAGTTCAAGCAAGTCATCATATTCAGTATTTTCTCCTCCTCCAGGGATCCATGATTCCTAAACCCAGGTTTCTTCAAAAGCGGATCAGTGAAGTGGCGATTGGTACCTTCAAAGAGATTGCGACGGTCCATGAATTAGCCTCCGTTTATGACGCTCTGACAATTTTTGTAGAGAGAAGAGTATCAGCTCTGCCTGTGGTCAATGAACAAGGTTACCATGTTTCACTCATGTGCAGTACATTGGTTCACCTGAATTTTTTAATAAATTGTCCTAATTATAGTACCTATAAGCACAGAATTTGTCATTTGTATGTTTCTCTCTAGGTAAAGTGGTGGCTCTGTATTCAAGGTTTGACGTCATCGTAAGTCAATTTCTCACATCTGTCATCACTAAGACTCTCAAACCAACTTCTGTTGGCAAAAAATATGGTTGTTTCTTCCTCAGAATCTTGCAGCTCAGAAAAATTACAACAACCTGAACATGACAATGCGGGACGCCATTGCCTCCAGAGCCTGCTGCGTGGAAGGGGTCCTTAAGTGTTACCCTTATGAAACACTGGAGACCATCATTGACCGCATTGCGAAGGCAGAGGTAATGTAGGCCAGTCAAATAGTACATTAAGCTAGGGCATCTCTTTCAATCTCACCTCTGGGTGTATTAAAGCTGCAGTAGGAGAGATCGCGAGAAAAGCAGTTTATGTTTTAGTCTCAATGTTTTACACGCATGGCTACCTGTCCTGTACTGAGCCCCTCCAATCACATGACCTCGGACAGACACACAATTCCTACTTGACAGATAACCCAAGGCAATCTCTTTGTCTTTGAAAGGCTACATGTTTTCTTGCTTCTATTGTCCCACTCTGATAAAGACAAAGTTGTTGCTGTTGTTGCTAGAGTAGCAATCTTTGCACCAAGGGAACCAGTAGGAGGAGTAGTTGTAGTCTCTATGAACTCTCCTCTGATTGGTCAAAGTCTCCTGTCATTGGTCCGATTTTCCCAAGGTTAGAAACCAGAGATTGTTCAAACCCACTTTTATGCTGATGTACTTAACACCTAGCAATAACTAGCCATCTAAAAAAAAAACATACTGTTGAAACATCATGGTGCCACCATGCAGCCCTCACTAAAGCCCTGGTCCCACAACTGTAGACATCCTCATAGGATATACAGATGTCCAAGTTTACTTTTTCATTTAACGTCAAAAAGCGTGTTGCCTATATCATCTTGAATGCAACAGAGATCCACTTTAGTTTCTGAAGCAGGTCCTTTTGTTCAAACATTTTTGATAACCTCTGTGGTGAAAGCTCTTTTTTGTTCTTTTATTTTTTTGGCAGGTACATCGTTTGGTGTTGGTTGACAAGGACAATGTGGTGAGAGGGATTGTTTCTTTATCTGACCTCCTACAAGCTCTGGTCCTCACTCCTGCAGGTATTGATGCACTGTACTCCTAACTCCAATCCTTCCATGCATCCCTTGCTCTCTCTTTCTCTCAGTCCCTTGGTTTTTCTGTCCACCTATTGATCTGTCTTCAAATCCTTGAAAGCTTCGTGCTGCTTCTGATGAGCTAGGCTCCCTCTTCCTCCTGTGAAAGCTAATGTTCCCCTCCTGCCAAATTTGTCATCCACCTTTTCATCCTCCCGAAGACAATGGGGATCTTTTCCTTTCCTCCTGTGAAGTTTCCTGGTATCAAATGCCAACATCTTCCATTTTCTCCTAGTCATGTGAGCTGCACTATTTTAATATTCTTTATCACAAAACCTCTTGCTCCTCCAAAATCCATCTACTCTGAATCAACTTTGAAAACCTCTGAGCAACTAACCACCTTATCTAAATCCTGCTTTTTTTGTGTTGTAAACCAAAAAAAAAAACACCTAATCAGAGACCTCATTTGGATGGATGTATACTTACCAGCATCCTTACACTTCCTTTAAAATTTCCCCCTGAAGCACTGAACAAAATTAACCACATTCCAGAGGCTGCTAAGATACTTCCTGCAAAAGACCATCTCTAAAATCTGCCTTTTCGGGCAAGCTGAAACCCTCCTCTCCTCTCTGAAATTGTCCGGTGACGGTCCTTTTAAACTTTGTGCTTGTGCCATCTAATAGTGCATCTTCTACTCCAACCTCACTTTAAAACCAGTCAGTTCCTGTACCTCCATCGAAACCCTGTCATCCTTGCCAAAACCCAAGCAAATCTTCCAAAGCTTCGTTTGACCCTCCTACCAATCCACCCCATCCTAGCCTAAGCTATACGAAGCCCAACACCAAATCCTCCATACTTTCTCCCAAGCTTGCTTCTTCCATCAGCTGGCCAGCGTCTTCATACTCCAGCTCCTCATCTGACACCGCCACACCACCAGCTCCTCATACCCAGCACAACACAGGTAGGAAACCCACACTAAGCTGCAGGTGGTTGGTTGTCTGAGCTTGCATCTTCACTTTTCCAAGGTCTGGCTGCTGCCTGTTGTAGTTTCTCTAAATTAATGATATAAGAGGAAGCTTGCCTCCTAGTAATAATGTTTTAGGGTGGAGCTTTGATGGGAGAGCCAATGGGACAAGGCTGGGATGTACTTGTATTTGGGTTTTTGTGATTAAAAAAAGTGTAGCATGCTATTGCCAGCTCTTACACACTTGCAGATCCTAGCTTTAACTCTAATTCCTTACCTGGCATTCATTCACTCCCAGTTGAGAGTTGACAGTTTGTGTTTCAAAACCAAAAAGTGAGAGTCATCTAGGACGGATTGATGTAGCTCCCTCTGGGAAAGGTCTAAATTACTGTGTAGCTGCTTTGCAGATGCTTAGAAACGGCACACCTAGTCTGACTTGTCAGCTTTATCATGTTTCCAAACATGAACTTTTTATGTTTCTGCCATATCTGCTCATTTCTATATAACCTAAATTGAACTGAACAATGCAGATGTTGAGGCTGAGAATTTGTCTGACTGTGGGGAAACTGCAGCTGATATTAGCTCTCGCAAAGCTTTCCAACACATGACATGATCTTCATCAACACACGGAAGTTGCCCTGAAAATCTGAATTTCAAATTTCTCTACACATGAAGGACATTTCATTCATTGCATTTAAAAGACAAGGTCAATTCTGGTGATGAGGATCATGCTATATAACCAACAGTTGCTAAATAGAACTTGTTTGCTCAAGTGCAAAGCAAGCATTTGTTATTCTCTGCCATTATGTCATTATGCTGAGTCTACATCATATCAGATTAACCCTCAAGACAATGTCGGGAGCTACTTTTTTAAAGGGCAGCTCTAAAATTTTTCCATGTAACCGTTTTTCTGCCTGAAGTTGGTCATTAGTTGATCACAGAATTATTATTTAACAAAAGTAGAAAGGCACTCAGTGGGACGCATACCTCCATCAAGGTCCCTTAAAGACTTGTAGCTAAGCCTCTTTATTCAGATCAGCACCAAATTTCCCCATTCCTCCACCACATTTTGTAAAAACCTGTTGAGTAAATTTTCATTAATAGTGCTCATAATCAAACAATGCAAACCGCAGACACAGGTGAAATCATAACCTCCTTGGCATGAGATGTTGTTATGACATGTTATGTATAATTAATTTCATTGCAAACACCCAGTTTTTTCATCCCTCTGATATGATGTGAACTTTACAAAAAAACTTGTGTTGCAGTTATTTTTACAAAGTGTTTGTATTCCCAATGTAATAAGAAAGGACAGATATTAGAATTCCTTCTGTTTAAATCGTTTCTCGTTTCATCTTTTCCAGATATTTGACAGCGGGACAGATTTTCCTCTCAAGACTGAAGACAGTGACATAGAGACTTCCAGTGTATAGAACAACACGGTTTGCAGTCGGAGTGGAGAAGAGAATTGAAGGCAGACACTGATGTCAATACACGACCGTGTTTGTACTGGAAAAAGCTCATGGGTGTGTCTGCAAGAAACAGCGACAGACTGATGGCTTATAATTTCACCTCCACTACAAAGTAGTTTATTTTTTTTAAGCTGCGTTATGTAAATTGAGTCAAATATTGAATTGTTGACATTTTTGTAAATGCAATTATGCTCCAAACACTGTGAAAAATAAAGAAATAATTACAATGTTTGCAGGTGCAATACATAGATTTTTTATGATATAGAATGATGCAAGGCCAAGATACAGGATACATAAATACATACATATTAAGAGGTTAACATTATTGGAACAACAAGATAAAGCTGCAGAGACACCATGTTAAACTCAAGTCCTGGTAATAGCAGTTATATTGTGGTTTATAGTTTATAATGGACACTTATTTTGATGTTTTAGTGTTTAATGAAGCAACTGCTCTGGGAAACCACTTATAATATCTGCCGTTTAAAAGCTTTTAAGGGTCCAGGGTATAACATGAGGAGGGTTTAATGGCAGAAACTGAATATACTTCCTCTAATTACATTTGTAGGAGTGTATAATGGCTTTAAAAAAATAATTAGGTTTTCGTGGCCGTAGAATAAGATTTTTATATGTATTTTAGGTGTTGTCATTGTCTTCTGTAGTGAGTATACTGTCAACCACCTCTGCACTACACACACACACACTGAATAGGAATGGTGCTTATCTGCTTTTATAATGTACATTGAGGAAAATAAGGTTAATACTGTGCCTTTACCAATAGAGAAGCGTGCTAGCATTGTAATGCTCTTACATGCTCTGTCAAACTTTTTATACCAGAAAATATTGATGTCTCAAAGTAACACCATTATCACCAACGTTAAATTACAGTGGTGTAAAAAGGCCAACCAAAATCAGCTACAGGCTTCTTAAAGGAGGCAAGCGATAATCTGCTCTTTCATCATCATCCTCTTCCTCACATATATTGGTATAGTGAAATTAGATTAAGATGGAGAGAGAGATAAACTGACTCCAATTATTATCTAATTATTTTTTGTTATTTGTTTCATTTTCTATGCACTCCCGTCAAAAATCCTCAGCTCCTCTCCGATCACATACCTTGGTATAAACAGTAGAACAGTATTTCTGATTTTTCCTCCAAGGACCACTAGAGGAAGCTCATGTACAACTGGTAGTGCATGCACCACAGTTTGAGAACCATGGACATAGGCTACATCACTGTTTCTGCAGGAGCCTGACCTGACAAACCAGCCAAAATGTATGTTTTGAAGTGGAGGCAAGCTGCTGTGTTCTAATGAACAAAGAATGATATCCTTTCTGGTCTGCAAAGGCCACTGTAGCAGGGTAAGTGGGAGTGTCCCCTGTTTGTTGTCATAATTATATGCCACTTATTTTTGCACACTTGACATGTTATTGACAACCAACAGATTATCCTGCTTCTACATCGTAGCCTCACTGATTCATATCGTTTTGAAATCACTTTCTTTTTTTGAATTTGAAGCCTAAACATGCTTTGTGGACACAGCAGATCATATTGTAGAATTTCGGGGAGTTTTCACCAAACCATAACTTTTGTGGACACCCACACACACGCACTTCCTCAAGGCTTCAGGCGATTCCCTGCTTTATCCACCCTTCTCTCATGCTGCTGCTTGTTCATATGGTAATGTGAATCTTGTAGAGCTGATATACAGTATAATTGTTCTCTCTTTTAGTCTGATCGGACACTGGCCGCGGTGACAGGTAAGTGCACCTGCGATTGTCCTCCATGACTGACAGGGTGTGAGCTGTGGCTGCCTGCTCTGTTTACCAGGGGTGGATTTGTTAACTCTACCACTTTCATACATCCTGGTCCAGTGCACATCTACACATACACACTCACACAAGTAAATAACTCTGCTTCTGCTTTTATATTAATGTTCCTCTGAAGGTAGTTTAAGGTAGCAAATTAAATTAAATGCAGTTATATATCATTAGATCATAACTTGCATCTCTGGGTCATAAGTTATTTTAGCCCTCTGGGGACTGTTGGATCAATAAAATATTGAGTACATTACTGTTAATGATTATATAATTGAATGAGTCAAATCAAGTCGTATAACCAGTGTCCACAGAATGACAGAATTATTATTTGACATCAAATAATGAGAGAGAAATGCAAATAAAGCACTACTAGAACAATCGTCGACTTTGAAGATACCGTAACTACTGCTTCTACTTTTATTGCAAAAAGACTGCACCTGCTTACCTCTTCTACTACGAAATGTAGAACAATAACACATATTGTACAGTATATAATGAATCATAATATGAAAGAAGCTTTAAAATAATCTCAAACAATAAATGTAATAAGGCAGTGCACAAGTAAGGTCAAAATAGAAAAATAAAAGTTGATCTCCTAAACTCTTCAGCAGGTAATCAAGGATGAATCAGACAGGACGTGACCATCCATCAACCACATGCTCCCTCTGCCTCATAACAAAGAACACACAGTTTTTGCAGGACAGCCATCAATCAGCTGCTCGGGCTGCTTTTCAACATCTCACTCTGACTGCGTCTGTGGCAACACACGCACACATGTTTGGTTACTGGAACTGATGAGTGAAGCTGACCACTAACTTCAGCAATGGATTCCAAAATGAGGTAAGACCTGATATTTCCAACAGTAACCCCAACATTTTTACAATCACAGGGCTGCAAATGTCATACAGACTAAATAGATAGATACTAATTTGTTTACAGCTGCAATCACTGGGTATTTCCATGCACTGACAATAACAAATATTATGTCACAGCTTAACAGTTTGTGGACTGAAAGATATTTTGTAAGTCTTAATAAAGGGAGGGGCGGTATCCATTATGTGATGGGAGAAATTTAAACAACAAACGACTCTCTAGTCCTCGCCTTATTTCTGGTTCTATCTTGATAGAGGCTCTTCATGCTTGGTGATGTTACTGCTAAGAGTTTGTTTTCTGTTGTCACTGTTTTCCTACCCTTTTCTGTAACATTTCCAAACCAGCAGATAATGGCATGTCAATGTCAAAAACACAGTTAATAAAAATGTAACACAACAGGAGGAGTTTGGAGTGTACAAATAATAATAATAATAATAATAATAAAAACATTCTCTGTTGTTCATCTTGTGGTCAAGGACAATGTAAAGGTACTTATTTGCAGCCACGGAATGAATTGGTTTGCTGTTAATGAAAGTGGGGTTAGTGACATTAACATTCCTGCAATCCAGACTTTTCTCATTTGTGGTTCCTCAATTCTGGAAGAAGATACTAAATGCTCTTAGAGACTTTTATTCTCCCAACACTTTACCTTATATCCTGCAGTTGGCTTGGTACTTTTATGGTCTCTAATTGCACTGAGGTTTTAGAGCTCTAGATTTATGTTCAATATTAAATGCAGAAAAAGGCAGAGTCTTGTCTCCATTTTCTATGTGCGCACGTCCGTCAAGTGAGGCCAAGCAGTCCTACAGGAGTAGGGCAGAGTAGGGAAGAAGTGTCAATAGAGGCTGTTGGAAAATCAGACTGTTTTGGCAAATGGGACTGCTTTCTCAAATCTGACTGTTTGCATTCTTAATTGTAAGTGATTACACTGGTTTGTGTGTCTTCACATTATCAGCCTATCTGCACTGATTGCTTTGGTAGGCATACCCACCTTTGTGGGCCAGTGTTCACATGTGGATGCAGGAACAATGGTGGTGCATCATGTCCTTCTCCAAACAATTGCACTGTAAAGTCATTATGAAGAACTCTTAGTTGCACAGAAAAAAACACAAGCACAGGAGGCTTGTGTTCTGTTATGTTTTATGTTATGTTCTGTGCCATAGTCCCAGCTGGTTTCACTAAGTGTTCAAACTGATGCAAAAGACCACTTACACTTAAATCAAAGAAGCCAGACTGAGTTCAAGACAGTTCACACTGAGATTTATCTGTCGAAATCGGATACATGGATTACATTTCAAACCTTCTACAAATATGATTTGAATCAGATTTTAGATTATTTGTGTGTGTGTTTTTTTGTCTGTCCAGACTTTCAAAAACACATTGCACAAAAATCTGCATTTGCAAAAGCACTTACACTAACCTAGGGGTGGGAATAACAGGGTACCTTACGTTACAATACATGATATGTGGCCTCACAATACCAATACTATCATGATATGTCGTTTTTGCGATAATCGATATATTGCAAGACAATCATTTAGTGATATATCACGATATCTGTCTAAGCGAAAAAAACAAAAGGTCTGTGAAAAGTTAAAAGTGAAGGATTTCTCTGTTTATTCACAACATAAAGAACAAAGTGTGTAAAGTCTATGTATTGAGCATGGATTGGGCATCTCTTAATGTAGCTTTCTCTGCCATTATACCACTGTAAACCCTGCACTGAGACACCATGTAGCGAAACCTGGTGAGTGAAACTGGCAGGGACTGTTTACTTAAGAGCGCCTTCATTTGTTATTTAAAATATTCATATTTGCCCTGGCGTATCCATTATTGTACTGCACGAGGAAGGACGACGATATATCATCAAATTGATATTTTGACCCACCCCTACACTAACCCTAACCGTATTTTATGTTAAATCTTCTATGAATATAAACACCAAGATGATTTTGAAGATGTCGCTTTAAGTTTGAAATCAAGTTGTGTAGTGTTACTCTAATATGGGGTTGAAAATATAAAATAGAGGACAACTTAACTCCTGTTCAGTGCTCATCTGATTTGAAAAATTACTGAATCTTATCTAAATTAGAGTATGTGTGTTTTATCCATTTTTAAAGCAAAAAAGTGTCTTCATCAGGAATCAGGAATCAGTGGGTTTTAGACTTGGAGTGTTTTGATACTTACCCACACAAATTAACACAAGGTGCACACAAATTATCAAAAGATGAATGCAGCGGTCTCACCAAACATGTTCTTCCACCTGTAATACTTTGTGTACTCTGAGGATGCTGTGAACTTATGAGAACACTGAGTCAGTGAAAGCAGCAGGAGAAACCAGTGATGGGATCTACTTACTGGCAATTGTAAATAAATGCTCCTAAAGGGATCCAGGAGGGCAGGTCTTTTTTAAAGCACAAACTAAAACAACACTATAGAAACAGAATGACTGTAACCGCAGCTTGTTAAACATGGAGAAAAGGGATTATTTTTTTTTTATTGGAATGATTAAGAAGAAGCTAAACTGGATTATCAGGTTTATTTCACGAAAGCAAAGGCATTTAAGTTGAAGACGCAGTCGTATTATTTTATTTCGGTGTGGAGGCCGAGGGGACAAGTCTATTTTTCTGTGCACGTGTTGAAAGATGAAGGAGCCTCTAACCAAGAGAGAGCTGTAAATAAAAGGAAACTGAATTGAGAAGAGAAATTGACAGTAGAGATTAACCAGGGATGCTCATCCTTTTCTGAAAACAGGAGATGCTTGCCAATATTCAGGTTTGGAGGTCTGGAGATCAGGTTTTAGCATGAGCAGAAGGATGGGGAGATAAAAATACTGAAGCACTCAGTGGCTAGAAAAGCAACCTGGTGTAATAATTAGTTCAAACCTTCTTGGTGGTTTAATAGTTTAGAAAAGAAAGAAAACTCCTCTGGACTTCAGCAGGATGGATCCTTTTGAGAGTCCTCAAACCCAGAAACAGTGAGTAGCTTCAGCTTCACACACGATCTCTTCATTTGCTTCGAGGGCAAACAGTATTATTTAATGTGTTAGAGATGGATGGAGGCTTATCAATCCTCTCAAGGACAGGATTGATTCTGCAAAAATTAATATAAATAACATTGACGGAGTGAAAAAGAAATCTAGATTTTACTAAAAATGTATTCACATGATACATGACCCATTTGTGTTTATGTCGTGCCAAATTTTGAAGCTCTAAAGAAAACACACAAAAATGCATAAATAAAAATACATCAATATGTTTTTAAAATCCTACCTATCTACCTTTGACATCGTCTGATTGTTTAATCTTATTTTGTCTCATCTTTTTTGCCTTTAAGCACTTTGTCCTCTTTTGATTTTTAAACGTGCCGAGCAGATCATTTGTCCAAATGATGCATCCATATGATTACATATAACATGTTAATTTCATGAAACATTTTCTCATTCATGGTTTTCCCTTTGGTCTGATCCTCAGCAACTATTAATCATGTTGTTATGGTCATATTAAGTTACGATTCTGTGCAGCAGCACTCATCAGTTCTTGCTGCACTGTAGTTCCATTGTGCCAATGTCATTTGTAGTACTGTGGAAATGAGACCCTCCTAACTGAAAGTCTCCCTCCTGCAGAAAGACCAAGATGATATTTGGCCTGAAAGGGAAGAAGAAGAAGAAGAAGTCAACAAAAGACCTGGTCTTGGCAAACAAGGCAGCTTTGGGTAAAGCCTGGAAAACAAACACACACACACACACACACTCACTCACTCACTCACTCACTCACTCACTCACTCACTCACTCACTCACTCACTCACTCACGCATGCATGCATGTACACACAGAGTCCCTTAATCCTGCTGTTTTTACAGTAATTATCTCTCATATCAAGGCTAAACTAATCCTTGACAAACAGTCACATGTTGAATATCCAAGTGTTTATAGTTGCAGTCATTAACGTAAGCGGTAAAATTAGAACATCATGCATCTCATGATGTAATTAACTAGTGCAGTGGTTCTCAATCTTTTTATACAATAGACCTAATACACAACAACACTTTAGCAACAAGCCCCAAAAAGCCCAGAACCAGCATCTACCAATATTTGGACATGAGTAATTCATCTGTTAAACTTATTTTGAATAAAACATTCAGATTATAATCTGATTAAGCACTGCCACAACTGGAATATTTAATTTGACCTTGTCTTAAATCTTACTTGCAGTGTGTGACCTTGTTCAGATTAAGCTAATCAGAATATGTGGTTCGCGTAATTTAGTTAAAGTCAGAATATTGTTCTAAAATGTAAAAATTTAATTTAATGTATGTTTTTTCTGTTTTCTTACCAGGGAAAACACAATCTCTTTGATGTTTTCTATTAGCAGAAAGCTTCACGTGTATAATTTCTTAAGTTGAGATGAGATAAGGTTTACCTTTGTTGAGGAAAATTAAAAAAAAATGACATACTTTCTCTTACAAGAAGAGTGTAAAATAAAAAGTTGAATATCTATGTGTATGTGTGAACATGTCTTAAATAGGCTGTGTCGACCAATTGTCAAGCAAACCTATCTTTGTGAGGACATTTTGGCCTTATAAGGACATTTGTGGCTGGTCCACATAACCTTTTAAAGGTTAAGACCTGGATTTAGGGTTTTAGGGTTAGAGTTAGGCATTTAGTTGTCATGGTTAAGGTTAGGGTATGTTTGTGATTGTCCACACAAAGAAGGCAAAACCAGTGTGTGTGTGTTTGTGTGAGTAGAAAGTGAGTCAGAGATGCCTTCTGAAGAGTCCGCCTTGCCGGAAGAAGAAAACATTGAGGAGGAACCAGGACCCGCTACAGTCAGGACCAGAATAATACCAGACCAAAAAAGGTGTGAAATCTGAGTATTTCATAACAGATGCATTAAAAGTATAAGAATGTTTTCTAAGCCACAATAATAAAAAAAAGGGCAAACCAACAGTACAACCAAGTACACAAAAAGCACCGGCTCATGAAAATGTCACAGCTTTTTATCACTGCATTCCTTTTTTTTCTGTAATACAACACATAATGCATTCCTGTTGCAATAAACAGCATTTATTCATTAGATTTTGTTTGTAAAAAAAAAAAAAAAAAACAACTTCTAATTTATTCTTACTGATTAAGCTTTAATTAATTAATTAATTTGTCTTTATCACATTGTTAATGTGACGGCAGATCATTAGTAGCTGTTCATTTTTATTATCATTAATGGTAGCTTTAATGTACATTTATGTATGTCTGTATGTTTCTGATCATAATTTTGACACTAACCTGTATGGTAATGCTTCCACAGGTCCAAACTGAACACTCGCATCCAGAATGGTGAAAAGAAACTGCAGAGCTTTCAGGTAATGTGACACATTACAAAATCATGGAAAATGATAATTCACTATATTTGTATTTTTGTAACAAGGAAAATCTATGTTTTTTTTTTCCCTAACTGAAACAATATGCTGTTATAATCCTTCTCATTGTGTGCAGTGAGATCTTTTAGAATTATTTTTAATGAATGTCTCATAGATCGCCATTAACATCACAGAAGCGCGACAGCTGGTGGGGGAAAACATTGACCCCAGCGTGGTGATTGAAATCGGTGATGAGAAGAAACAGACATCAGTGAAAGAGGGAACCAATGCTCCTTTTTACAATGAGGTCGGAATAAATTTACATCCAGTAAATCGACCTCATCAAACTATATTGTGTTTAATATGTCAATTTGTTAACTGTCTCTCATGTTTTTTTATCCATTAGTATTTTGTATTTGACTTCTTTGCCCACAAAGACATCTTCTTCGACAAAGTTATCAAGCTTTCAGTGAGTACAATTGGTAGATCAGTGGTTCAAAAATAACACTTTATGACACATTCACTGCAGATTTTTAATCAAATATTTCATCAAATGTGCTGTGATCTCTCTTTGTGCTTTATTTTCTTCATCTTCAGGTGATGCATTCGAAGATGTTGAGGAGTTTCTTTATTGGCTCCTTTAAGCTGGACGTGTGGACAGTCTACAGACAGCCAGGTGACAACTTCCTGTCCACCTTGTCATGGTCTCTAGGCCGTCCCAGTAACTGATTTAATGATCAGGGTTTTGAGTGATGGCACGTTTCTCTTCCTTACTCCCTAAGGTCATCAGTTCGTCAATAAGTGGGCCATGCTGACCAATCCTAGTGACATTGGCACTGGGGTCAAAGGTTATGTCAAGTGTGACATCAGTGTCTCAGCAAAGGGAGACACCGTGCAACCAGGTCCAAAAGCGAGTGATGCAGAAGAACAGATAGACAAGTATGAGCTCTTAAATGTTTGAGTCTAATATTCTTATCTAAAAGATAATATATAATAAATCATATATAATAAATTTGGTTAAATATTTGACTTATTTGTAAAACTAAATAAAGGTAATTAAAGATTTATGTAGTATAAGAGTCAGGGTGTAACTACAGTATATAACTTTAAATGTTTTTTTTTTTTTCAATTAATTTCTATGATTTATCCAGATTTTTCATAGGTATTTTCTTTAATTTGGTTACAACATAGTGTATCTTTTAAAATATTTTGAGGGCAGGTGTACTTCCATCCATTTTCTTCCCTTCATACAATGATGCATGAAGAGAACAATTGGTGATGCATCTCTATATATGCAGATGACACCCTGATAGTTATCCTATGATCAATGACTCTTGGAAGCAAATTCAGCTTTTTGAATACTAATTGGTGTATATATTAACTGTTGTTAAAAGTTTTTTTAATCTCTTTTCTCCACAGAAACCTGCTGATACCAGAAGGTTTCCCCGCTGAACGACCCTGGGCCCGTTTTTGTGTGAAGGTGTATCGAGCTGAAGGCCTTCCCCGAAGTAACTCAGGCATCATGGCCAACGTCACCAAGGCTTTTATAGGAGACAACACAGCGCTCGTAGACCCATACGTGGTGGTCAGCTTCTTCAAACGAGTGGTGAGACGAATATCAACTAATAAATGATGATAATTTGAAAAACTAAATCATGATTTGGCTCATCCCACACAGAGACAATTTCTAGAACGAGTTGTATCTACTACTCTAGGGTCAGGATGAGATGTTTTGTTGACAAAACCTGTTGTCCCTTGTAAAACTGACTCCACAAATGTCAGAATTTGGTGCATTATTCAGCTTTGATTCTCTCTTGTCTCACCTCAGGGTCGGACATCCACCCAGAAGTCCACAGCTGACCCAGTGTGGAACGAACAGATTGTTTTCACAGAGATGTTTCCTCCGCTGTGTCAGAGATTAAAGATCCAGGTCTAAACATTTATGTTGCAAATTTATTTTCATTTACACAGAAAAGCAGTTATTTTAATGTCCAAATGTATCTCCTCGTAGGTCTGGGATGCAGGAAGCATGACCGATGTTGCGATTGGAACCCATTATTTTGACTTGAAACGTATTTCCAATGAGCAGGATGGTGACAGAGGTAATGCATACTGGTGATATGCTTTAAAGAGTCTCGGGAGAATTACATGAATGATTGTCATTTCTTCTTTCTCTTCATCTTTGTCTCTTTCCAAAGGGTTTTTACCAACTTTTGGTCCTGCTTGGATCAACTTGTACGGATCTGCTCGAAACAACTCAATGGGTGATGACACAGTGGAGATGAATGAGGGAATTGGAGAGGGCGTGGCATACAGGTTAAAATTTCAAAGATAATGTTACTAAAATTAAAAAAAAAAAAACATCCTCAGGTATATGTATAAGGAAGTTATTCACCAAATTAAATGTTTGCCCAAATTCTGCTGGTGTCAGGGGGCGGATCTACATGGAGCTGGCAGTGGAGATTTTATCAGGAGGAAGCGGTACAGAGTCTAAACTCAGCAAAATGGTCAAAGCCATTAAGGACCCGAAAGCAGGAAAGGCTGGAGCAAAGGACGCTAAGGCTGCTGCTGGAGCAGCAGCGGGACCACCAGCAGGAGGTGCTGCAGATGACGACAAAGGGAAAACAGCGCCAGCAGAGGTCCTGCCTGTGGAAGCTCCTCCTGTGGTAAAAATACTGTTCTGTGTGCTTTTTTAAACAAAGGAATACGCCCCAACATAGAAACACAGTGTAGTAATTTCATAAAACTCAAAGATAGCATCACACCTGAAACGTATTTCTGACTCAAGGCATACAACAAAGAGAGCTTCGTGCTGTTTGGTGCACTGTTTGAAGCTACCTTGATTGACAGAAAGATTGGTGACAGACCCATCAACTTTGAATTCTCCATTGGTGAGTTGACAGATCCACTGTCGACTTTCCTTTCTTTGAAAACAATTCCTGACAGAAATGATTTTTGATGATTTTCTCTCTTACTGTTTTGTATTTACATGGAGAAACCTTCTCCCGTTTTTGGTTTCTCCGCAGGTAACTATGGTAACTCCTTAGAGACTATGGGTCCGCCCATGTCGAGTGCCAGCCCAACCCTCCATCGGAGGAGAAAAGCACTGGATGTTCCTGAGAGTGGTGACATGTCAGGCTCTCCTACTCTCAGCTCCTCACCCTCCAACCCATCTTCTCCCCTCCTGCCTAGAGAACCTCAGGACATGGCTTTGACCTTGCAGTCCATCACACCTGCGGAAAAGCCACTTATCGTCCAAGGGAACAGGTTTAGACACATTAGCATTTAATAAAATCCAATGAATTTATTTTAACCCATTGAGTTATTGGCAGTAGGAGAAGGAAATAGAAGGTTTTGCATCTTTGTCTCATCAGCATGGTATTTTTTAAGTTTATGTACTGTATGTATGTATGCACATTTAAGGTACTACATGTATCTGCCCCTGGAGAAACAGAAGCCGTGTATTAATGTGCTGAGTCACTGGGAGGACAGAACCTACCGACTCTACAACTCAAATATGCTGGAGACTATAGCTGTTCTGTTTGTATGTACACACATGCACACACACTCCAATGACACATGTAATTTCCACTGTGGAAATGAAAGGGGAAAAAAAATCATTGGTTGGCTTGAGACAGTGCTGAAACATCAATTTTGTCCATTATAAAAGTCTCGGCTGATACAGACACATAACTTGATGTAGGTCTCCTTTGCTTGGGGATGAACAAAGTCCCTTCAAACGCCCCGTGTCTGTTAAGTGAGCTTTTCAGAACTATCCTTGTAAATTAATTTATTTCTTATTTCTTTTAGGAAGAGGGTGTAGCCAGTGTGGGAGAACTACTTAAGAAGTCTGATCCTGAGGCGACCCCAAAGCTCAAAAGAGTCCTTAATGAATTCTGTATGGATGCCAGGTATTCAGGCACTTTAATCCATGGAATGAGTTACAGTGACTGCACAAGTGCATTTACATGTATGTTAAAAGTCTGTGCAAGTAAAAATCGATCTACTCTTAGTTGGACTAACATACCTAGATAATTCGATTGAAAGTCAGATTGCTCCTGCATGTATATGCTTAAACGGACTGGAGTCGGACTTTGCGTTCTATGCATGCACCAAAATTTCCTCCCCAGTCTCTTTGACCTGATAGCAGAAGGAGGGGTCATCTAAACTTTAATACTGTTGTCGGAAAAGAAAAGAAAAAACAAGACCATGGCATCAGCTAGAGTGAAGACCCACTCTGATTTACATGTCCAGAAGGTACGAAACATACAGAACAGCAGCACGATCCACTGTTTGTCTTTGATGTAAAAGGTCACGGGAAGCGGATTCATTAGCACTAGCCTATAGAGAGATACAGGGCCAACTATGGAGGCAGATGTACGATGTCAATAAATTGAATTTCTCCTCTACATGTATACTCGGACTTGCGTGGCTCAGGTGAGCTACGGCCACAGCTCGACTAAACTGTACAGGTAAAAGTAGTGACTGTTATAATCTAAAGGGCCATTTCTTTTATTGCCCAGAAAACTGAATATTTTCTCCTTATTGAATCCTCATCTGTAAAACCTAAAGATGGTTGTTTCTCAAACACTCAGACCAACAAACATGCCATGTTTAAAGTCACTTTATCTCACCTTTCTTATTCATTCTGATGCTCAGTTTTAGCTTTAGGTTTTGCTACATTTGCACGTGTGTATGCGTTGACTGTGTGTTATTTTCTACAGGAGTTTCATATCAGCAGCAGATGCCAAGATGAAGGCAGAGCTAAAGTCCACTTACCTGACACAGCTGGACAAGAAACGTCTCACCCTGTGTAAACAGGAACTGGTGGGCAACTCGTGGATACACAATGTCTCCATATGAAATTTCTCTCAGCACAAATGTGTGGGAGTCACGCGTCGCAACGGTGTGCTTGATTGTGTGTGTTTTCAGGAGAGTATGATAGGAGAGGCCCAGTCTTTGGGAGAAAGGAAGAGGAAAGTTGGTGGTGTGAAAGAAATGCTGCAGGATGCAACAAAACTCACACAGAGACTTCGCTTCCTTGTGGAGGAGGTATGAGACTCACCCTGTGTGTGTGTGTGTTTCATGTATACATCCTGTCAATGTGTCTATAAGAAACTGCTGTTTTCTATATATAACTTGTACATCCTAACTTTTGCAGCCCCAGCACACACTACCAGATGTGTTTGTGTGGTTGATGAGCAATAACAAGCGTATTGCATGTGCTCGTCTTCAAGCCAGAGACCTGCTCTTCTCCAGTAGACTGGAGGCCCGAGGAGTCCACTGTGGCAAGATAATAACAATGTTTCTGAAGGTAAACACATACACAGAACTCACATCATGAAGGGCCACAGTGTAAGAATTTGAGTCATCTAATGGTGAGACTGCAGTTTTAATAATCCCCTCCCTTTTGCAAGTGCGTTGGGAACTATGGTGGCCTTCACATACCAGAAATGATGATGTTCTTCCTCGCTTTTGCTTTAATTTTCATTAGTTTTGTCTGTTTGGCAACGCAAGGTGGCAACATCCTTAGAACTTGCTAGCCCTTTGCCTAAAGCCATGGTTCTCAAACTGGGGAATGTGTACCGACAGTGGTTATGCGACTTTCCTCTGGTGGTACTTGGAGGAAAATCAGAAATACTGCTCTACCCTATATACCAGGGTATGAGATCAGAGAGGAGCTGAGAAAATTTGACCAGAGTGCATTGAAAATGAAACAAATAACAACAACAATAATAATTAGACTTACCTTATCTCTCACACCATCTTAATCTAATTTCACTATACCAGTGTCTGATGTATATGTGAGGAAGAGGATGATGATGAGAGAGCAAATGATCTTATTGGGAATAAATCTGCCTCGTTTGAGGTCTGTAGCTGACTTTGCTTGTCCTGTTTACACCACTGTAACGTTGGTGATAATGGTGCTACTTTGAGAGCTCATCATTTTCTCAGTACTTCGCAGTACTTCGGTAGTACTTGGTATAAAAAAGAGAACCACTGGTCTAAAGTTGATATAAAAAGCTTATTCTAAAGCTACGAAAAAAGCCAGAAAAAAAGGGACCTGTATCTCTCTTTCTTTTCTTTTTTTTTTTTTTTGTAGCCTCCAGGGAAGCGTGTTGCAGGCTTCTCTGTCCAAGCAAAGATCGATGTGTTTCTGTGGTTGGGAACCTGCTCAGAGTCCAGTCACATGCTGGAGGACCTACCTGCAGGATTCAGTCTAGCCTCAGGGGGCGCTGATGCCAACAACCCTCCAACACAACTGCTCTGCACAGGTAATGAGACCAAATACTATATCTGTGTCTCTTCACATCTGCCAACACTGAAGATAATAGAAATAATAAATGTTTAACAGCTATCATTATTTTTAAGGTATTAGTGTAACTCACCCCATGCATTACAGTGTTTTGTGTCTGTGTGTCTCCAGCCCAGCATAAGTTCCAGCTGAGGTGCCACATGTATCAGGCTCGTGGTCTGATCGCTGCGGACAACACTGGCTTGTCTGATCCTTTTGCTCGTGTCACTCACCTGTCACACAGCCAAACCACCAACGTAAGTGTCTTCTAACGCTAGTGAACCACCAAATTAGTCGATATCAGCTCAGTCAGTCACTTGCATCACCTCCTTAAAATTGGATGGTGATGTGTCTACTAATCTTATGGCCCATGGGGGGGAACAATAAGATTAGTAGACACATCAACAAATGCTGCCATGTTTATGAAAAACTTTGTAGAAATGAAAACAGTTTTGTTGGGAAAAGTTCTGTTTCCAAGCTAGATACCTACTGCAGTCGATCTTCATGGGATCTTCATAAAGTCATTAATGTGACTTTAACATAGATGATGCTCTCTATACATTAAGAAATACCCTACATATACTTTAGAATCAAATATTTTCAAATAAAATATGGATATCTCAGTAGATCCAGATTGTTTTGCCACAACAAAAATGGCTGCTTCATTGCACAGAGACACTTTACTGTTCTTGTTTTTCAAGCTGGGTTTGAATTTATACACACAAAGCAACTTGACCTTGTATTATCCTGGTGTTTGTGTGTTTGCATGCGGTTGTCAGATTATCAGTCAGACTCTCAGTCCAACATGGAACCAGTGTTTGCTGATGAGCCCAATGGTGCTGAGTGGAGACCTGCGGTACATCCAGCAGGAACCGCCACGCATTATCATCGAGGTGTACGACGACGATGCACTGGTACTGCCTCACAGATAAAGATTACTGGATCAGTGACTGTTTCAGATATTTTTACTGAACATAATACCTTCTCTATTTGTTCTCACCTTGCTATCTACAGGGCAAAGCGGAGTATCTGGGAGCCACAGTGGCAGTTCCTGAGGTCCGGTTGTCCTCTGAACCCTACACACCTCCAACCCTGCAGTACAGCCCGCTGCACTGTGGAAGCCAGTCAGGAGGAGACCTGCTGGCCGCATTTGAATTGCTGCAGGTTGGTTATTGCACATTCATCATCATCATTTTTCAATCATTTTTTGTCAGTATACTGCAAAATAAAACATGAAAGAATAGAGACATACTGAAATTAAAATCATCAATGTGTCGGCTGTGTAGCTCCCAAAGTCTGGACGCTTGAGTCTGCCGCCATTAGAGGAAGAAGAAGGAGGCAAATACATAGTTCCTGCCAACATCAGACCTGTTCTCAGCACCTACAGGCTCGAGGTTTGAGCGTCTAAATGTGGGGGATGATGGCATTTGTGGTCTTGTGTGTTTGAAGAGAGTGGCATTTACTTTTTCTCTCCACCAGGTTCTGTTCTGGGGTTTGAGGGAGTTGAAGAAGGTCCAGCTCCTGTCTGTTGATCGCCCACAGGTAAACACAAGCAAGCACATATTATATAGAAAAAATACTCCACTTTTAGGGATCTGAAGATCCTTATTTTTGACCTCATGGACCCATTTGACAGAGGTTAATTTTTAGTAATAAACCCTTTGTTTTGTGTTTTAGTACAAGTGGTCTTACTTTTGTGTGGTTTTGTTTTTACAAAAAGTCAATCAATTTTATTTACATTAATTCATGAATTATATTTATTTTATAGCCCCATGGATCACAAAAACTCTTCTCTTCTCTCTCTTGCTCACCAGGTCTTTATAGAGTGTGCAGGTAAAACTTTGAGATCCTCTGTTATTCAGAGGTACAAGTCCAACCCAAACTTCACCACAGTGGTTGATGCCATAGAACTGGTAAGAACATTTTTGATAAGCCAAATATAGTGGTAATAAGAGACCTACAGTATATACTATGCCCAAAAGACTCTGTGGACACCCCAGTATGAAATTGTACAGCAACCAGCTACTAAATATGGGTGTGATGTCTCCTCTGTTGCCTTGTAGGAGTTGCCTGAAAATGTAAACCTTCATCCTCCTCTCACTATCACTGTTGTTGATTGGCGGGCCTTCGGACGCAGCACACTGGTTGGAAGCCACATCATCAACAACCTCAATGCATTCTTATACACTCCACCCCCGGCTCCACCTGCTCCCATAAAGACTCACACACCACCTATGGACGAACCTACACCAGGACCTTCACAGGAACCTGAGCCAACAAGCTCTCAAGGTAATTACACCGTGGATATGTCATATCATGACAAGCATTTAAGGGACGTTTTTTGGGATTTGATTAACTCTGACTTTTCCATGTGGCACCATTTCTGTGAACATATCTGTGAGCCATAAACTTGTTTTAACTAAAAACAAAAAGAAGGAAACTGATTTTAGTATATATCATCTTGTTTGCCACTTTTTACTCACTGTTAGACAGCCTTTAAACTGGAAGCTTATGTTTGTAAACTGCACACTCTCCCTCACCAAATTCCATACAGAAAATCTGCAATTTTAGCTCACAGTGGCAATAAAAATGACTGAACTACTGCTGCCACATTTGGTAAGCTTGTACCAATTATGTAAATGTGAATGAAGATGTTTAAACACCAAAGCAGTAAGATGACATGTGTATTTCAACTTAGTGATGAGGCAGTGATGAGGGTCAACAACTCCTATGTCCTATGATGTAAAATGGCTGATTTTCTCAAGGACTTTGGTGCAGAAAAGTCAGTGATTGACAAACTACGGTTTCCAGCCAGATATACTAATTGTGTAACAATGAGAAAAAGTGGCTAACACATTTTAAAGATATTATAGGCTTAAGTAGGTGTAGATTTTATGAGGTAAGACTTTTAAGTGGCTGAAATCTGTTCTTACGTCCTCATCGTCAGCACTGAATCAGGAACAGACTAAACAATGCATATTAGTCTTCATATTGTCCCACAGAACACTGTCTTTGCATCTCTAACAGAAATGTCTCAGCATGCTGTAGAGACCAGTTCCACTACAGCACTGACAAATCAGGATTTCCTCATCACTGTGGAGGAGGAGACCCCACCTCCAGCCCCGTCCACCCTGAAGAAGGAGCCCATGAAGAAAGAGCCTAAGAAGAAAAAGGTGAATGTGGCTGCATGTGGAACATACTGTATGTAGATGTCCCTATAAGCATTATACTCATACCCCCGTCTAAATATTCTTAGCATGCTTTGTTTGTTTTTAAATCCAGGATATTAGCAAAAGGAGCACTCATCGCTCCACCAAGCGGAGGAGGAGGACCATCGCTGATGAATCAGCAGAGAATGTCATCGACTGGTGGTCCAAATACTATGCATCTGTCGAGAAAGAGGTACCTCTGGTTGTTGAGTTGATGACTTTCAAACACCCCACGAAAACATGCATTTGTAAAAGTAGAAACCATGTTGTGTATTTTCCAGGCCAAACAGGAAGAATCCATGTTTCCCCAGGGCTTTGAAAATGGTAAGATCCCCTCTCAATGTAGCATCAAGAGTATTGCATTGTGGGATGTGACAAACACGGTAAAAGTCCAGTGTTCAACATCTAGAAGTCCTCTGTTTGTCCAAATCTACAGTCTCACCATAAGATGTCACAAATTGTTACACGTTGCACCTGTACAAAATTAATCTCACTGATATTCTTTTCAACACACCCTTGCCCCCTTTAAGCTTCATCTTTTTTTTTTTTTTTATTCTTAAGATATTTTCTGTAAGGAGAACTTGAAACACCCAAGCTTTCAAAACCGTAGTGTAGCAATAAGCAACTAGACTTGTTTGAGTTGTTTGTTTCACGTCTCACCCAAGCAGCTTCATCAAATTTGGGCAGAAATGGATGACCAGTTGGGGAAAACCTTTACAGACTTTAGCTCATAGTATTTTAATGGCCTTACAAAGTTTACCCAGTATTTTGTATTTTCCCCACACACGTCGTGTATTGCAGCTGAGGAGTACCACAGCTTGCTCGGCGACGGAATACACTTTTTAGGTAAGGATAAAGGTGAAAAAGTACTGTAATTAAGGGCATTGGAAAATGTCAAATCTCTTATCAACCTCTGGTAACTTTTGCTCGGTGGAAGTTTTACCTACCTTTTATTTGTTTCTATTGTGCATCTCCGGGGATAGATTTAAACATCTCTGATTTTTGGCTAATCCAGAGGGTTGCTCTCAATGCTCAGTTCTGTCACTGCATGACCTGGCCTGAAGTCCCCACTGTGGCTGGTATTTGAAAGATTTCTGACAAACTTTAGGAGTGCAGCATAAAATTGAAATATCAAATAACGGAACTCTGTAAACACAATAAAAGGGGATCTTTTCAGTCTTTTCTTCTGGGGGAGATGGATGATTCTGGACTGGACTTTGGAGGAAATCCACAGAGAGACTGAATCTTGTTTATTCCTAATGTTGACCACTTTCCCTCACGGTATGGTCTGGTACAGTATGGTACGCTTTGAAATGGTAAAGCCCTGGGTCAGTCTTGGAGAACAGTATCTTTGGTGTGGGACTACAACACAGCAGAGAACAATGGAGGACATCCAACAGCTGTTTTTCCTGCTCAGTTTGTATTCGTTTGTCTCAACGACACATCAAGATTTCTGTGAAAATAGCGGTTGCAATGGAGTGTTGTTTTTTTCTGTCGCCCAATCGTGTGACTAGTTATTTTGGTACTATTCCTAATGGAAATGCAAAAAAATGCATTCCATATTGTACCAGACTGAACGTTTCACACAGTGGACACCCAGCTTTTAAATGCCGCATTCCCTTTCCCTTCACATCTGCACCTCAATACATTTTTTCCACTAAAATGTCTTGTTTGCTCCATCAGCCAAGACCCAATCAGAGGGATCCAAGAAGAAAAAGCAGAAAGGAAAAGTGACAATTGGGCCAAATGCTATTTTGCCTACAAAATTAGCCACACTCAAGGTACTTCATTCCCAACTGGGTGTAGATGTTCAGAATGAAACCCTGAATTCTGAGACAGAAAATTGCTAATGGCCTCCTGCTCCACGCAGATCTACAACAAAGAACTGGAGGCAGAGTTTGGGCCATTTGATGATTGGGTGAACACCTACGAGCTGTTCAGGGGGAAAGCAAATGAAGAAGAGGGGTCAACTGATGAGAGGTTCATAGGCAAATTCAAGGTAAAGACATTAAAATTGAACATCTTCTATGTTATCTTGCATCTTCAACACTTATCAACCACCTTGTGGTTCTCCGCAGGGGAAATTCTGCTTATATAAGCTTCATGAAGGTGGGGCCGAGGACTGGGATGAAGCCGCAGACTCTGAAGAGTTCAAAGTGAACAGAGGAATCCCTCGCAACAGCCCAACTCAAGTCCTGATACGGGTTTATATCGTCTCTGTGAGTCTTGCTCTGTACTGGACCTTGGACATGCAGGGTTTTGCATTGTATTACTCATGAAATAGTTTTTTAATTAATTGAGCAACTGGGTGACTTTCAAGGGAAGGCAGCTGTCACCTGTTATCTTGGTTTGTGGTTGAGTACAACTAATTGCTTGAATTAAGTAACATACATTTTTCTGAGAATTTACGTTGTAGTCCCAGTTTCTTTTTCTCACCAAGGATTTTTCTTAATGTTCTGTCTGTGGAGAAGTCGCATAACACCAAGAATTTGTTTTCAACTCTCTGTGGCATCAAACATACCTCAAACCTGATTAGCTACCTTGTAGCCTTTAAAGTCTCTTAATCCACATGGCCCTGTATTTGTATCAACTTTCTATCAAAATGCACTGCAGGGAAGAAAATGCTGAGCATCACATCAGAGGTTTGACATATTTTCCCTGTGTGATTTTTGACCTTTTCTCTGATGCCCTCTCCTATCTTCAGGCTTCCAACTTGCATCCAGCTGACCCGGATGGGAAGGCAGACCCCTACATTGTTCTTCGTCTTGGCAAGAATGAAATCAAAGACAGAGACAACTACATTCCTAAACAGCTCAACCCTGTCTTTGGAAGGTAAGTAATCGACTGACTACAAATTCAGTATTTAACCACTGAGCCACATTATTTACACTTCTTGAGCTGGTTCTTCTCTTGCCAGATCTTTTGAGATGCAGGCAACATTCCCTCAGGACTCTCTGCTGACGGTGGTGATCTATGACTATGACTTGGTAGGAGGGGATGACCTAATAGGAGAGACTCGAATTGACCTGGAGAACCGATTCTTCAGCCGACAAAGAGCTACCTGTGGACTGCCCACTGAGTACAGCATGTATGTGCAGGCGTTTTCCTTTGTGTTGCTTGATTGTGTGATATTTTTCCATTTGGCTTCTGTGGCGTTGATTCAAGTTTGCTTTTTGTTGCCATTTACGCCTGTTAATTTCAGGTAAAAGAGGAAAGAATGCCATGTTAATTGTTCTAGCTTTTCTTACCTACTTCTGTTGTCTGTCAGTGATGGTTATAATGCCTGGAGAGACTGCCTGAAGCCATCAGAGCTGTTGTCAAAGCTGTGCCAAGAAAACGGCTTGGATGGTCCTCATTTCACACCAGGTCACATCACTGTGGCGGACAAAGTCTTCACTGGCAAAACACTCTTCATGCAAGACGGTACACTGAGCAGTGTCAACAGTCTGCAGAAATCTGCCCTTTTTATGCATTTTATGCATTTACATTGTAATGGCTCTGGTGTTGTGTGTGACATCAGTGATAATGATGTGTACACATGTTTCAGACCAGCCAGTGGAGAACTATGAGCACTTGTCTCTAAAGATCCTGCACAGATGGGCAGAGATTCCAGCTGTGGGATGCAAGCTGGTACCAGAACACATTGAGACCAGAACTTTGTTCAACAAAGCCCGGCCTGGCATGGATCAGGTAAGCTTTAACCGTAACTAACCAAGCACACTGCTTACTGCATGTAATCAACTCAACTTAAATGGAAAAGCAAGTCTTTAACAGTTCTCTTTTGTGCGTAGGGTCAGGTGCAGATGTGGGTTGAAATGTTCCCCATGGATTTGCCTCAACCTGGACCTGCGGTCAACATCTCTCCTCGAAAACCAAAAGGGTGAGCGCAGTTCTTCTTGACTAAATATCTTGATAAAACTATGATTGATTTTTCTAGAAAAGGTTGATGAACAGGCAATTTTTTTCTGTGTGTGTTTTTTTTTTCAGGTATGAGCTGCGTCTCATCATCTGGAACACAGAAGATGTGATTCTGGAGGACACTAACTTCCTGACAGGTCAAAAGTCCAGTGATATCTACGTTAAGGGGTAATAACAAGCTCTCTTTGGATAAAAACATAGATATTTTAGCCCTACCTCTGCTAAGGAGCTTATGTATGTCTGTTGTTTGCCTTCCATAAATCAATTTGAATGAAATATATTTTAGTATGCAAGTTATTTTTCAGAAAACTCTTAATCTTGCAAGATAACTGGGTTGTATTGGCTGAAGTTTGTGCTCTGAGTGCTTACTCTAATTTTTCCAATATTTTTCCTTAATTAATTTGCTCTTCATTGTTTCTATATAGCATACAGTATGTGTAAAATATCATTCAAAATGGCAGCTGTGTCCATCTTTCCCTGTAGCTGGTTGAAAGGTTTAGAAGATGACCGACAGGAGACTGATGTCCACCACAACTCTTTGACTGGAGAAGGAAACTTCAACTGGCGCTTTGTCTTCCCATTCAGCTACTTGCCTGCTGAGAAGGTACGAACAAGATATTTTTAGTTTCTAACATGCTGCATCAAGACGAACACCTCACCTCCCTGCATCCCAGCGTACATTTTTTTACCTCAAATCATATCTATACCTCTATCCATACATGAGTGAAACTCAGACAGGTATTAATTTTTTTGGACTTTTATTTACAGGTTATAGTGGTACAGAAGAGAGAGAACATCTTCTCTCTGGATAAAACGGAGCAGAAACTTCCTGCCATCCTGATTATGCAGGTCTGGGACTTTGAGACGCTCTCTTCTGATGACTTTCTAGGTATGTATGTGCGTGTTTTCAAGGCCAATATGTACTTCTGTGCAGAATCAGAGCTGTGTTAGTGCAGACCCCATTTAAGAGTCTGATACTTTCTGACCAAGACATTTAAGCAGTGGAATATTATGGGAACGCAAACCAAAAAACAAATGTATTGGTTCCCTTAGGAGCATGTCTCATTCGTGTCTCTCTAACTTTGAGTTCTTCACACAATGGCAACCGAACAGTGGCACTGACAGTGACAACAGCTACTGCAAATGTATTTCTCTGCTCTTAGTTGGACTATAAACAATATTTGTGCTACTAAATATGATTTTGAAACTCCCTTTGAAATGGATAACCTGTATTTTTGCACACTGTAGTGTATAAATTAAAAAAGTTAGCTGATGGCTAGGTAGATGGCTAGCTAGATAATAATTTAGTAAAATAAAAATGTAAATAAAGACTATGTTTAAGTAGAAACACTAGATACAGTTTAAAAGCAACAGATGCAATGCAAGATGGGGAATACAGTAGATAGAAATCTGCCGAATCATGTTTTGTCCGTGTAATTGCAGAAAAGCACAACATGTGCGATTAGGGGTGGGAATCACCAGAGACATTGCGATACGCTAGGTCTAGTGAGAGTGAGTACTTGGCACCATCTAGTAGACTGAAATTTCAATTGATTTTTTTTTTTAATGCTAATCCACAAAAAGTTAGTTTATTTCTAACATCAGTTAAAACATTATATGCTCTAAAAAAAATTGATACTTCTCAAAAGTGATATAATATCGCTTTGTTCAATAAAATATCTTGATATTGGACTGGTTACACCTCCACCACCCCTAATGATGGTGTAGGCCTTTCAAACGTGGTAAATCTGCATTTCTCTGACTTATGTGTGTACATGCGTGTATGCGTTTATAGGGACAGTTGAGTTAAACCTCCATGGCTTCCCTCGAGGGACAAAGACAGCCAAGTCATGTAAGCCGGACATGATGGACACTTCAGAGAAAATCTCCATCTTCCAGCAGAAGAGAGCAAGAGGCTGGTGGCCTTTCAGCAAATCCGGAGAGCTGACAGTATGTAAACGCACTCACACACCTACTGTGTAAACCAGAGTGACATACAGTATTTGAGTGACAGATGGGCTGTGTGCTCTCGATCCATCAGGGGAAAGTGGAGGCTGAGTTCCATCTTGTGACGGCTGATGAGGCAGAGAAAAATCCTGTCGGCAAAGCCCGGAAGGAGCCAGAGCCGCTTCCAAAACCAAAGTAAGAAAAGCCAAACTGGTAATTTGGTTATGTCGAGTATTTTTCTTGACAGAAGTACATGGATAGTAAGGTCTACAGGGTTTTTACATTGACACTATTTTTTATATATATTTTTGAGGGTTTTAAAAAATCTAAAGACGTCATATACACTACCAGTCAAAAGTTTGAACATACCTTCTCATTTAATGTTTTTTCTT
Source organism: Brachirus orientalis (assembly GCA_016785285.1). Classification (NCBI taxonomy): domain Eukaryota; kingdom Metazoa; phylum Chordata; class Actinopteri; order Pleuronectiformes; family Soleidae; genus Brachirus; species Brachirus orientalis. Next base: position 201,149 of record JAFBJR010019393.1, on the reverse strand, counting down.
TATTTTCATGACTGTTTACATTGTATATTCTCACTGAAGGCATCAAAACTATGAGTGAACACATATGAAATTATGTAGTAAACAAAAAAGTGTGAAATAACTCAAAACTAGCCACCCTTTGCTTTGATTACTGTTTTTAACACTCTTGACCTTCTCTCGATGAGCTTCATGAGGTAGTCACCTGAAACAGTTTTCCAACAGTCTTGAAGGTGATCCCAGAGATGCTGAGCACTTGTTGGCCCTTTTGCCCTCACTCTGCGGTCCATCTCATCCCAAACCATCTAGATTGGGTTTAGGTCAGGTGACTGTGGAGGCCAGGTCACCTGGCACAGCACTCCATCACTCTCCTTCTTGGTCAAATAACCCTTACACAGCCTGGAGGTGTGTTTGGGGTCATTGTACTGTTGAAAAATAAATGATGGTCCAACTAAACGCAAACAGGATGGGATGGCGTGTCGCTGCAGGACGCTGTGGTAGCCATGCTGGTTCAGTGTGCCTTCAATTTTGAATAAATCCCCAACAGTGTCGCCAGCAAAGCAACCACACACCATCACACCTCCTCCATGCTTCACAGTGGGAACCATGCATGTAGAGATCATCCGTTCACCTTTTCTGCACCTTTACGTGAAACCAAATATCTCAAATTTGGACTCATCAGACCAAAGCACAGATTTCCACTGGTCTAATGTCCATTCATTATGTTTCTTGGCCCAAACAAATTTCTTCTGCTTGTTGCTTTTCCTCAGTAGTTGTTCTTTAGCTGCTATTTGACCACAGTCTCCTCTGAACCATTGATGTAGAAATTTGTCTGCTACTAGAACTGTGTGGCATTTATCTGGACTCTAATATGAGGTGCTGTTGCGATTTCTGAGGCTGGTGACTCGGATAAACTTATCCTCAGCAGCAGAGGTGACTCTTGGTCTTCCTTTCATGGGCCAGTCCTTATGTGAGCCAGTTTTTGTTGAAGCACTTGATGGTTTTAGAGACTGCACTTGGGGACACATTTAAGCTTTTGCAATTCTCTGGACTGACTGACCTTCATGTCTTAAAGTAATGATGGACCCTCCTCCATGCTTCACAGTGGGAACCATGCATGTAGAGATCATCCGTTCACCTTTTCTGCACCTTTACGTGAAACCAAATATCTCAAATTTGGACTCATCAGACCAAAGCACAGATTTCCAATGGTCTAATGTCCATTCCTTGTGTTTCTTGGCCCAAACTAATTTCTTCTGCTTGTTGCTTTTCCTCAGTAGTTGTTCTTTAGCTGCTATTTGACCACAGTCTCCTCTGAACCGTTGATGTAGAAATTTGTCTGCTACTAGAACTCTGTGTGGCATTTATCTGGACTCTAATATGAGGTGCTGTTGCGATTTCTGAGGCTGGTGACTCAGATAAACTTATCCTCAGCAGCAGAGGTGACTCTTGATCTTCCTTTCATGGGCCAGTCCTTATGTGAGCCAGTTTTTGTTGAAGCACTTGATGGTTTTAGAGACTGCACTCGGGGACACATTTAAGCTTTTGCAATTCTCTGGACTAACTGACCTTCATGTCTTAAAGTAATGATGGACTGTCGTTTCTCTTTACTTAGCTGATTGGTTCTTGCCCTAATATGAATTCTAACAGTTGTCAAATAGGGCTGTCAGCTTTGCACCAACCTGACTCCTGCACAACACAACTGATTGTCCCAACACCATTAAGGCAGGAAATTCCACAAATGAACTCTGACAAGGCACACCTGTGAATTGAGAAAAGGCCAAGGGTTTGCAGCGCTGTCAACAAAGCGAAGGGTGGCTACTTTGAGGAATCTAAAATATAAAACACATTTAGTGTTATTTCACACTTTTTTGTGAACTACATAATTCCATATGTGTTCATTCATAGTTTTGATGCCTACAATGTAAACAGTCATGAAAATAAAAAAAAAACATTAAATGAGAATGTGTGTCCAAACTTTTGACTGGTAGTGTAGTTACTTAGTTTGTTTTTTTTTTTAAATCATTTAACAGAGACAAAATTCTAGTCTATATGTTAAGCTAACCAAGGCGTTTTTTAGTAGTGTTTATCTGTTTGATACTGTAGCAGCAGGAATACTAAAAAAATGTAGAGAGTCAGGACATTATTCTAGTTAAATAGAACTCTGCGTTGTATATTTTTGTCACAAAACTTCAGTTACTTTTTGTAAGGTGCCAGCATCAATGCCTAATTGTTTAGCTTCTATCTTTGCTAGGGATGAACTGATATGATACTCGGTATCAGTCAGATACTGATCAAAATCAGGAAAAAGAAATGGAAAATTGGACACAATCCGTAAACTCAAAATATCACATAAATGCTTCACTAAGCAAAGACTGCAAAATTGAAAATAAAAAGCAGTGACATCATTATGGCAAGGTTGTAAGCTCAAGTAGCTTAGTAGATAGCAAAATAAACTTGGTATGGAACAATCCCTATTGTTTGCTGACGTCTGTACTCACCACCTCCCTCACCTCAGCCGTCCAGACACCTCCTTCTCATGGTTTGTCAATCCCTTCAAGTGCTTCTTCCACCTGATCTGGCAAAACTACAAGAAGTACATCATCGCTGCTCTGATTGTGCTCATCTTGACGCTGTTCCTTGCTCTGCTCTTCTACACACTGCCAGGAGCCATCTCACAGAGGATGGTCAATGGATAACAAACAATGTCAATGGGCAAATAAACACACTCTAGTTGTTCATATTTGTTCAGTTACGTTATCTTTTAGATGCAATAAGGAAGAGTTTGCCACAGTGAAAATTTTACCTGACATTTATTATACCCAAACACAGACTCAGTCTCCACATTTGTTTGTTTGAGGTCTGTCAATCACTTGTTTTCAATCTCAACTCCACAACCATTTAAATTACAAGCATCCAATACTTTAAATATACACATACACTCTGATATCCTGAAAAAACGGAATGTGTGGCAACACATTTCAATTATAGCAAAGCAAAATTAATGTAAAATAAATTATAATATCATACAGAGTGTTTTTACATGTATAATCTTAAAGTTAAAATATTAGATAAGTGTTGTGTTTATAGAACAGTTGGTTCAATCAAGATTCTGATTGTTTTACATCATTAATTGAATGCATTACATTATTATGTATGTGTTTACAGTGACTGTATTGTAAGTTACATATATTCAATGTAAAATAAAAATATAAAAAACAGCAGCAACAAGATTCTGTTTTTGTGTCTGTATATATATTGTGATCAATATTTGATGTTGACCATTAGATTAGCACATACTAATGCCATAGTTTTGTTTGTTTATATATATATATATATATATATTTTAGCCCTTAACACTGTCAAACTCACACACTATCACACACATCACTAGGATTGGCACCAGCACCCCTACATGAGTGTTATCTCTAAAATCTCTTTCCAAGACATGACACATTATGTATAAAAACACTCTTGAAATCTCATATTGAGCACATCTGAAAGAACATATCACTGTAAGATATCTGTGTCCGTGAGAGAAAAGCTCTGCTGTGATTGGCTGACCTGGAGATGGGACACAGATGACGATGGGGTGACACCATGCTGGTGTGTAGACATGCAGGGGCCCCTCAGCAGCAGAGAAGAAGAGGAGGTGGAGGTTATGAAGGGGAGAGTGTCAGACAAGCTGTTGGCTGCAGAAACATTGGTGGTGGTGCTGTTGAGGAAGCTGCAGGACTGACCCAGTGTGGAGCTCCATCTCTGCTGACCACTGGAGGCCGAAGCTGAAACACAAGACATTTTACTGGCTAATTAACTGGGGCAGTGAAAGGCATCTTTGTCTGATAAATGTCACATTATTGAATGTGAATCTCTGTAGATAGACTTTTTATGTGAAGATGACTTATTTAAGTAAAAAATTTCTTATGCTCCGTAAGGTTTACTTGACTTTTTGAAAGGATAGGACTAAAAAAAAACAATATCATGCTATCTTATCATCCATCTGTTATTTTATTGTAAGTTTTTTTGGTGTGTGCAAATAAATCTTCAGAAAATTCAGAAAATGTGTTAGACTCCAAAAAAGAACCACTGTTTTAGAGGAGCAGACAGGTGTCATCAACATAGAACTACTGACACTAAGACACAAGCTGAGCTGCATAATGTAAAACTATTAATCAACAGTCAGTTTTACTGGCATCAGATAAAAAATATGTCAAGTCTGCATCATGGTTTTTCCTCACACAACCATCTGAACTACAAGACTGGACTCATGAAACTGATCTGTTCAACAACATGGCCTCTGGGCTGGAGTATTGGTCTGTCAATAAACAACCTGTCTGTCTGTCCACACCCTGTCTGTGCTGTCAAAGTGTGTGACTCGAGAAGCAAACAGGGCTGAAGCAAAGGTGATATCTAGAAAATAACAAGTGAGTCATGGGAAAATGGCAGAGAAAGTGCAGCCTAAATTCATATCTCTACTACAGACTATGACTTCCATTGTTTTGGGGCAGAGCTTTTATGAGAGGTTCGACAGGAACGGGGTGGGATGGGACGCTTGAAAGTGTAGCGTGTTACTATTAGCTTTTCCAGACAAACAAGAGCCCAACTGTGATAAGCAGATTTAATGCTGTGTTCCAATTACATTAGAAGTTGCAGGTCATTACAATTGTTAGCAATAGCAGTCCATGAAAACACTCTACAGCAACATGTCCAGAGATATAATTTGATGAGTATGCGTCGAACTGATTTACTGTGAAATAAATATGACATAAGTCCTATTAATAAAGAAAGTAGCAGTGACAGCCATTCTGGAATTTCAGCTGGGGCTGGTAATTTTAATACTATTCACAATGGAATCGTGGGGAAAATATGTACAGAACCAAACCCTTCCCCTCAATGGAAACATGGCAAACATTTACTTTTAACATTTTTTCATATTACCGCATGATGTTCTGAGCTCCTGACGCTGGCTGCCAATGGAAAAACCAATTTGCGATAGTCCTGCAGCGCCACTTTGAGCCTAAGAAAGAAAGAGACAGAAATAAGAAACTCAACAGAAAAGCTCTGTCTCTGTAAATAATACTTCAGTGAAACTGTGAACTTAGAAGTGAGTCCTTCCTAGTGAGTTATGCAGAAAACAGCTTGTGAATTATTAAAATATAGTCATGTAGTGGATACTGTGCAATTAGGAGATGTATGGACCATGAAACCTTACACAGGATGTGCTGCTGGCATGTTAGTTACAGTATGTAGGTTAAACAGAGTCAAGTTTAACTGTGTGACACATGATAAGACAGAACTAAAACAGGACACTTCCTTGCATCACAGACATCCACTGTCTTAGGGACTGTTTAGATACAGCACCTTTTGCATGAGCAAATATTATTTTAAATGCAGATGTGCCTTCACAACCGAAAAGCAACATACAGTACATTGTGCACATTCATTATAATGTGCCTATTCTTCTTGTTGCGTCCAGGAAAGACCAAGGTGAAAATTTCTTAACTTTCTATGACAAGAATGAACCAATCCACTCTAAATATCCTTTGGGTCTCCAACCAAGGATGTGACAAAATCCAACAGAGAGAGAAAAAAAAATCCATTTATGGACACAAAAATGGAATGAAGGTTATTAAGTTGAGTCTGAGATGCTGAATAAACTATTGTAACTTCATCATCTCAGCTCACAAGTTTTAGTGGATTTGTTACAATAGGATTGCAACCACAACCACCTTTCAGTAAAAATACCTCAGAAGGTGTTAAAGCTTTTAGCACCGACATCTAAACAGCCATTTACTCTGCATTAGGTTCCTCTTTTAGTGATAAAAAAGAAAAGACCTAACTGACCTGAGCCTGGTTCAAACAGGCCTGCAGTTTCCTCTTTGCCCTCCATCTGGCCACCCTCAGCCTGGTCTTCTCTCGACGCTCCTGCACCTTCAAAACATCATCACCACAACATATTTGCTATTAAACAAGTTATTACAAAATAAATCACTTTTATCTAAATGTGGCAAAAGTATGTGTTCATAAAATGAATAGCAATAAAGCTGACATACCAGATCGGCCAGCAGTGGTTGAGGCAGCGTTTTCTCCAGCTCTCTGCGCTTGTTGAGACTTCGCCTGCGGAGCTCGTTCCTGCGCAGTTTGTATTCTTCGTACAGGCTGAGGTCTTTAGTCCATGGCCGCACCGCCTGGTGTGGTGGGATGCTCGATGTTAAGCCCCCCATTAATGAAAGAGAGGTTGGTGGTTGGACCATCAGGTCTGAGAGTACACATATATGAAAAGAAATATGAAGCTTTAGAGCAGGGGTGGGCTATTAGGGCCACAGGAGATACTTTAAATATTGTTGAGGGCCGGACCAATGGGTTGCATCAAATTCTGCTCAGTATTCATTTTATGTCTTTTTAAAGAGTAAATTGTATTGTTTTGGTATAAATTGGGCAGCATATAAACACACAATAAACAAAATTAATGGCAAGACAGACTTTATTCAATTATTACTAACTATTGAAAATAAGAAACTACTCTTCTAAATAATGAACACTACTATACTATACTGTGGTGTCCTGTAGTGAGTATATTATCTTACACCAGTGGTGTAGTCTAGTTTATTGTAGTGGGTATACTGTGATGACCCCCACACACGCGTGCGCACACAAACCACTGGGGGGGTGCGGGGGGAGAGCGGTAGAGCGCACAGGGTGAATTTTATGAATGGAGGGGAAAAGAGGAGACACATTCCCCTGCAAAATGTATTTTATTGCAGTTATTTACCCAGTATTTGCAAAACAAAATCACCAAAGTTAAAGTTCTGTCACAAAACTATACTGTTATGGACCTTTGCACATTTTTAAGTGGGTATATGGAAATCCTGGAGCTTTCCTAGTGGGTATACGGCGTATACCTGTGTATCACGTAGACTACACCACTGTCTTACACCACCAACAGCTGCCACCCACGCGGTACGCATCTGTGCACTCACACACACGCATACACACACTAACGCTAATGGTGTGTAATTTAGTAAAGCAGTTACCAGTACAAATCTTTGAAAAGACATTATATCTCTGCATTATAACTACTTAGTATCATTACCCCCCAGCACACCCAACACAAGTGCAACGGACATGTTTGAGGGGAAGCAGAGTCTATATTAACATTAGTCTATATTAACAAGACCACAAAGACAATATCAGGGTTCTGGATTCTCAGAGAGAAGCTTTTATAGAGTAACTAATAGAATAGCACAGGAAGAAGTCACATGTCAGTTGTTTTAAACACAGTTTGAGACACAGTGACTTCCCACATTTAAGAAACACCTTTTTTACTACTTTAATTTCTACTGACCACTCAGTGAAATAATAAACAATGTGTCAGTAACTGACAACAGAGATAGAATGGAATATAGATTTTCATCCTTTAAAAATACAACCACTACAAGCATTTAATAAGAATCTTGTTATCTTCCACGGTCTGTAGCTTCTTTGCCTGCCACCTAGTGGTTCAGAGAATATTAAAGGACGCTGTGCGCCAACCACAAACACCTTGGTATAAGCAAGGCTTAATACTACTTGTAGCTATAAGCATGATCGTGACATCTGCTCACACTCACAGATCTACTCACAGGTGCTTGGACCAGCTGAGCTGAAGGCTGTCATGTGATTTCTCTGTTCTGCCGGAAGCTCCAGCCACTCTGTTGCTGTGCTTTGAGCCTGAAAAAGAAAAAGCACATATTTATTCATGCAAAAAAATTGTTCTGGATAGTCTAAGACTCAGTGTGGTTGTATGAGGCTGTTATTCAGGCTGGAAAAGGAATGTCTAAAGTAAAGAAAAGGGTACAATCAAACTCCTATCCTTAACTTTTACAAGGGTTGGATGTAAAGTATTAAAAACCTGTTTCACCCTTCAGTCTCTCCAAGCAGCCATGAATTTCAGCTTCCACAGAGATCTACATAAATGTTGGCATGCTAAGCAATTGCACCTCAAAGTACCTAAACTACCCCTTTAAGATTTTGTCTCACCTCAGATTCTGACACATGAACCTGTTGAACCTGACAGTCCAACAGTACAGCAGCCGTCACCTCCTGGTGCTCCTCTGGCTCCTCCTTGATACAGATGACCTCTTCTTCTTCTTCTTCCTCCTCCTCCTCCTCCTGCTGCCGCTGCTGTTGCTGCTGGGCCTCCTGCTTCACCTACAATACAATTACAGTAATTACTGTACTAAGTCAGTTAGGGCTGAAACGATTCCTCAAATAATTCAAGTAATTCGATTACTAAAATTACTTGAGGCAAATTATCTGTGTCGAGTAATCGTTAAACACAGCATTACATTCCGTGCATCCGGGCAGTGTTCCACCTGGATGTTTATTTCAGTTACACCATGCATTCACTTACACTGGCAGTCTGCCAGGATGATTATCAACATGATCACCAGAGCCCTCAAGACACACTTTCAATAATTTCACAAGCTCACATGCCACACATGACATTTCTCACACTGTTAAATGATAAAACTCACCGCACATAAATGAGTAATCTATGAGCGGATGATGTTAACACAGATTGCTCTGCATAGTCCATTCATACAGCTGTCTTGAATTAGCAACCTATCGGCCAATCAGAAAATCGTAAAAATTCTTGTTGCTGGGTGAAGTCTGAAAATAGGTTACTGCTGCAAGCACTCTTTACACGATAGAGCACGAACACTGTGAATGCATGCACAAGTTTCAAACGAGATGGAAGTGAAAGAGCACAGTCAGGTAATCACTTCAGTTATAGCACTTAATTTATTGTAATAGCTTCTTGTTAAAGTGTAAGCGTAAAGAGTATGCACTTAATGTCATGCATTTAGATTTAAAGATGTCTGGATAAAAGCAGAAAACTTTCATTCTGGACAGACAATGGCTAATGCTGTTTAAAAAAGACAATTTTGGGCCAAGTGTCTCTTTGATCCATTTTTCTTTTTTGTTCTGAAAGGCAAAATAAAACAATTTATTTGGTTTGGTGGAGATTGTCCTTTATTAAATTAACATATTATCTTCAAACACTATCTAACGCCCCACCCGCATCTCACTCAACGTAAACTCTTCACCTAAGATGAAGTTAGCTTACGCTGCTAATATAACTGAAGCATGGAAGGATGGCCGACAGAGATGAAGGCAGCAGGGAGCAGGGGGAGGATACACAGCGTAAGAAACGACAAAACGTTTCAAAAGTATGGGACCACTACACACTAAACTGAGAAACAAACACAGTACAGAATGTAGAATGTCCCCGTTTTTTTATCTGCTTACTTGATTAATTGTCAAAATTAATGGGCCAAGTGTTTCTTAGATTACTCGATTACTAAAATAATTGATAGCTGCAGCCCTAAAGTCATTAAGTCTACATCAAAACACATTTGAACAGTATATCTTCTACTCAACATTAAACTTCATTGTGTGTTGTCACCTGTTGAGGAGAAGAGGGCAGTGTGAAGCTGTCAGCTTGGGTGTAGTCCTCTGGGGACAGCAGGTTGTCCTCTGATGGCTTCCTCTGGTCCAGAGTCATAGCCTGGACAGGAGGAGCCACATCAGAGTTCCCACTCTCCTCTATGTCTTCCTCTATGGGACAGAACCCCACTACACAAACAAAGACATATTTTAGTTTAAGTGCAACAAGTGATATTCTGGTGACTTAGCTGGTGGTATTCCACAGTCATAAACCACTTAGAATTTCATCAAAAACCACCCAGCTCCATACCTGTGCTGCAGTCCAAAGATTCTGCAGATGCTCTCACAGGAAGTGAGGCAGGTAACAGCAGGTCAGAAGCGTCAGAGCTGGCAACTCCCATGTCTGAATGACAGCGCACTCTGATGGTGGGTCTGCCTGTGCTCTGTGGAGAGCCACATTCTGGAAGCACCGACAAAGGCGCAAGGACAGAACCAGAAGAAATCTGTCATTTTATCAATCAATCAGACTATATTAATATCACACTTTTCACAAAGAAAATTGGACAACAAAGTGCTTTATACAATAAAATCTTGCCCTTAGACAAACACAGAGCCATGGAGCCAAAAAAATTGCATTAAAAGAAACCAAAGAAAACATTATTATCAAGGAGGAAACACTAGAGGCTAAATAAAGGTTAAAAAAAAGGAGAGATCATAAATAAAAGGTTCGGTACAATAATAAACATGAAGAGAGTGAACTGTAAAGCAGCTTCAACTCTTCAATGAGATCAAAATATTTAAAATGAGTAGAATAAATATTAGAGGGAGATAGGATGAATCAAAGACAATTAAAATAGATAAAAAAGGCAGAACTTTGAACTGTGGAGGGCAACATTACACCAGAGTACAGCCTGCTGGAAATTATTATTAGAAGAAGTAATGTCCACAATCTAGTGCAACAATAAATCTAAGAAAACAAACAAACAAATGAATTAAATAAAATAGTAAATAGTAGGGCTGAAAAATCGACTTTTCTGTCCACTAGATGGTGCTCACGCTAACTAGAGCCACTGTATGAGTATTTCACAATATGATTTTGCAAATATTCAGTATTTTGCAATATCGTGATAATATCTTACCGTGACTTAAATATTTTGGTGTCTCTGGTCATTACCAGATTAGGAAATAGTGTTGTCAACTTAAAAGGAGTTTAATAGAAAAGGTGGGTTTTGGGTTTGCTTTTAAAAATATGAACATTCTGTGCTGCCCTTCAGGAAAACTGTCCCACAGTGGTCAATCATTACCTTGAGTGCCTCTCGTCACTGCTCCCTCTGTGGTCCTGGTCTGAGCTGAGCACGATGGTGGCACCTCAGTAGGGGAAAGACCTGCCCCACCTCTCTGTGTTTGGGTAAAGGTGGGCGGGTGGACACGAACCAGAGTGGAGGCAGGAGCTCTCTGCTGCAGTTCCTCTGCCACCCCCTGCCTGTAGTACTTCAATTTAAGCTCTGTGTAGCGCAGCTTGGCTCGAATACTGTCATTCTCCTTCTCTTTTAGGGCTTTCTCCCTGTGCAATGCTGTAATATCACTCTTCATCAGAGCTAACTGGGCTTTCAGCTCCTCAAACTTGACTCCAACCACTTTGAGCATCTCAGCCAGCACTGTCTCCACAGCTTCGTTTACAGCCCGCTCTACCACAGTGCCCATCTGGCCTCGAATCAGTGACACAGCAATGCTGACATCCATTTTGAAAAGACCCTTGTCCCTCAAACAGATGGAGAAAGGTTTCAAGATTAACCTGTGTGTAGATTGGAAAGACAGTTAAATTATTCAGCTCTTTGCCGACACATAATGCAACTGTCTAATACAGTTAAGAGAGAAGAAATTACATTAAACAGAGAAAACACTCCCTTGAAAAGCATACAAGGCCACCACAGTGCTGAGAATTAGAAGAATGATGCTCATAAATCAGACCAAAAAAGACAAAGTACCACACTATTTTTTTTTTTAAATGTCCACTATTTCTCAACTATTATAAGAAAAGCCAGTTTAGCAGAAGTGAAGTCAGGACAGGAAGGAATGGTGATATAGAGTTATCTGCAACTTCTTTAAAAAAGTCTGAATTCTGTAAAACAATATAGGAAAAAGCCAAATTGATTTTAAAAACATGAGATTTTTACATACTTGATGGGGATAGTAGGTCGAATGTGACTCTTTAGTTGAAATTTTATACACATATAACATCAATTTTTATATAATGTCAGTCAATCCTAGAAGAAGAATCCCTTCTCTCCTCCTGAGATTTAATTTTTCCTAATTAAATCTCAGGAGGAGGGGGGGGGGTTGTTTCTTTAGCAAAACAAGTGATTAAAGACAGAATACATATATTATTGTACAAATTGTAAGCCCACAGAGGAAAACTATGGTTGGAGAATTTAGGCTGTAAAATGAAAGTGATTTTAAAAATGAAGTTAAAACTGGGCCAAAAAAGTGTGGAACTAGGAAAAAAGGATTGTGTTTTAACAAGGCAGTGTTTTAATGAAACACATTTGACCAATATGGAACATGAGGGTGGAGACATTTATAAACACACCAGAGAATCTAACTAGGGATGAGCTGATATAATAGTTAATATTGGTATCTGTCCAATATTGGTCAAAATATCAAAATAAAATCTGACACAATACAAAAAAATCCTATGCTTCAATATGCACAGACTGGAAAAATATAAATAAAAATCAGCAACTGCATTTTATCTTATGTCATGTTGAGGGCTGTTTACTTCTTCAGAATCTGAATCTTGTTATACACGTTGTATGCTGTCCAATTAAGTGCAAAGAGAGCAATCTAACTTTCTTACTAAACATTTTCCTATGTAGAAAGATAAAAAAAGAGAATTAGTCATAAACACACCAGCATAAAAATATATATACGCATGTGTGCGTATGTATGTATCTTCACTGTTCCAGAATTAATTATGTCATTGAAATGGCTGGAAATAGTGGCACAGAACTGTTGTTATCAGTGAAAGGTCTAAAATGGTTGTATTGGACTGATATCTATATAGGTATTGGCAGATACTCGAGTTTGTGATATTGGTATCGGACACAATAAAATTGTATTTTGCCATCCCTACATCTAGCAATTAAGTTACTACTAGAAAGAAAAACCGAAGCATTGACATCAATAGCAACCAGACCTTTGCATCGGCAAAAACAGTGTATATAGCTGTTTAGAAAGGATGGCCTTAGATTTATCTTCAAGTTCATGAAATAACCAGCGCCTTAACATTTGCATACATATGTTTACAAATAACTGTTGAGATTTCCTTTCTACATGGCACACTTAGGGAGCAACAGTGATACATTACATAAAAACAGAACTGTAAATTACCCCTCCACTGCAGAAACATAAGCTGACACAGTTTGTCGGACAGAATGATCTTTTAAATACATTTTTTTTTAGCTGTCAGTGGCTTCTTTAAACGTTAGGTTGTGATAAAATTAGCTAAATGTTGAGACCAGAGAGAAAAAAACACTCACAGTTGTTTCCGCTGTTTAGCTTGTTAGCTAGGAGGCGTTAGCTTGTAGCCTACATTAAATGATAGCTGTATCTCTTTCTCCCATTAAAGTGACTCTCATTATATAATGAGCAGTTTAAACGAGTAAGAGAAAAAGTCGATATGTTTCTTTTAACATTAAAAGTTGTTTGAGAAAATGGCAAAGTAGGTGCAGAGCGTGAACGATGTCGTTACAAAACATGTCGGTGACGTAGTTCCGGTGTGCGGTGAACGGTGAACAAAGCTCGTCAACTAAGAGAGGATCTCTCAGTTAAAAAAGAAAGAAACGATAAACAATTCCCCTACATCTCCCACCTCGGCTGACTTTCATTGACATCATTTCTCATTTTAAATAAGTGAGCAATTAATTTTTAAAACCTCCATTTAAAAGTACTTTCAATGTAGTTTTTATTCATATAGAACGCAAATTACATTATTACTGGTTCTATGGCGTCAATCAGCAATTTAGACTTGTACCTCTGAATGGAAGAGGATCACAAGATTTTACCTGCACACTCTATAAAGACCTCGTGAGTAAGAGAGAGAAGAGTTCTGTGGTCTGTGGGGATATAAAATAAATATAAATACACACAACACAAAAGTATTTTTTTTTTCTTAAAGTGGATATATTCAAAATGTATTTTCCATGCCAGGAAAATAATTTTTGAATATATAAACACTTTGTGTCAATTCTTTACTTAACTGGACCCACTTTTAGAGACCTGGCTGTTTACTCAGTTAGATGCACGTTCTGGGTCTCTGCTGTGTTTAAGTATGGTTTTAATTGCTCTCCCAGGATACACTGACCAGTTCTATTACAACACCTGTTGCTCTGTGATAGAGTCATTAAATCACAAAGTCACAACGGCTGATGACAAACAAATTGACATTGTCCAATAATATGACATGTTTAAACTTTTCGTTCACCTTTAGGTGATGCATTTGTTTTGAGGACTGTCCCATGAGAGCAACACACAGTAGTCACTGAGTCGCTCAGTCATGAGCTACATGTTGCCAGTCCTGTTCCCAGAGGCTTGTTCATCACTGTATGAGGGACACAAGGGAAGCGACACAAGTGGACCAGAGGACACCCATTATAGTGATATTACACATCTCCGGGTTTGTGTGTATCAAACAAGAATTAGAATTAATAATTTTTTTGCACACACATTAGTGATAGTGACAAGGCTGAAAGACTCATTAGAGTTACAGATTATAATTATAATTTACAAATTATAATTTATTTTATATTCTCAAATGTTATTGTAACACTCAAATTTCAACAGTTCCTCAATTCATACACAAATTCAAAGTAGGATTGTACATTAAAGATCCATTGGGTAACATTTAACAGGGTTTCTTGAAGTACTGTATGTTTGCATAAGCGTGTAACTGATTAATAAATAAAAAATCCTTTTTTTGTATCCTTAGAATAGCCCTTTTAAATGTACTGTAGGCAAGGGCCATGCTTTTCTGAGGCTGCCATCTTGCACCATCGTGTTTCTATGGCAGCCTGGATTACTACAGAAACAAAGATGGCATCCTTTTTGCTATGTCAAGGCCACCGTTTTTCCTTGACGTGCTTGGGAAAAGGAGGAGTAAGTGGAGTCTTCTGTTTATTACAATCCGCAGTATGATTACTAGATGTCACTAATTCTTACACATTAGACCTTTAAGTATTTCACTGACAGCAACTTCATAACATGAGTTGAGGTGTTCTACAGTGTTGATTTGGTACATTTGGTTATATATTGGATTTTACAAACAATTTTGCCTTGAAGATTTACCACTCTCTTCATATGTTTCCCATAATTTTAAATTTAGCTTTGCTATAGCAACTGTGATTTGATATGTGTCTAAGGAAAGAAGTTTGGATGTTGTGCCAAAAGTCTTGGTAAAGCAAGAAAAAAAAGCCAAAGACCAATTTTTGTCCAGTCTTAAACAAACAATGTGACGAACAAACTGAAACAAAAGAAAGAAACTGAAAATCAGATGGTATGGAAAATGGACAAAATCACATGTCCCCACTCTGTCCATCATGTCGAGGTCTCAGCTTGAGTGGGATTTAGTCCCATTAACTGCAACAAACTAAAATACGAATAGATCCATGGTCGGGAGA
The DNA here is from genome assembly GCA_016785285.1 of Brachirus orientalis. NCBI lineage: Eukaryota > Metazoa > Chordata > Actinopteri > Pleuronectiformes > Soleidae > Brachirus > Brachirus orientalis. The sequence goes on along the minus strand of JAFBJR010019393.1, from coordinate 186,069 downwards.
TACCCTGAGTGTTCTCCAGACCTCCGGCCTCCAACGCAAGACCTCTTTTAAACATTAGGTGCTGCTGCAACAGCGCCATCTCTCTGCAGAAAGAACACAGTGAGAGTTATGGAAACAGCAGCCATCTTGGGAAATTCCAACTTTTGACTACAACTGGAACGCACCATATAGGTCCAGTGAAAATAAAATTTAGAGATGAACATTTACATTTGTTTAGTGGTAGAAATTGAATATCACCCATAGATATGTTTGTATAAGTGTGTAATTGCACTAAAATAAAAGTTGTTGGCATTTTTTGGGCCTTGTTTTCCCGAGGCTGTCATCTTGTGCCATCATGTTTCTACAGCAGCAGCTTGAACGGACAATGATATCCTTTTTGGTATTTGAGGAAAGAAACTTTAAAATATACCTGAGGAGTTGCTCCGCCTGGAGTCTGGCTTCTTCTGCAGCCCTCAAGGCAGCCTCCTCCTCTCTTCTTTTCCTCTCCTCCTCTCTGTTCCTCCTCTCTTCTTCCTCCTGCTGCTTTCTACGGAGGTACTCAAATCTCTCACTTTCATCCATCTCCTGCAGCTTCTTGCTCTCATCCTCCTGTCTCCTCTGCTCCTCCAGCTGCAAATGTTCCAGCTCAGCTGGAAAAGAGCAAAGTCAAATGCTCAGTTCTCGTGTGTACCTTCATCTTCCTCTCTTTCCTTCCTCAGCTTTCCTCTGGACTGCCTCCTCACCTTTCCTCCTTTGTTCCTCTTCCTCTCTCATCTTCTGGAGTCTCTCCAGCTGCCTTCTCCTCTCCTCCTGCCTCCTCCGCTCTCTTTCCCTCCGTGCCTGTTCTTGTCTTTCTCTGATCTGTTCTTCCTCTTCACGCCTCCTCCTCTCCTCCTCCTCTGCAAGTTTCTTCAGTCTGGAGATGAAGACTGAATGTTAGTAAAAAAAATTCACACTTGTGTTTCAGGAGGTTAAAAAGAAACCTAGGTCTGTAAAGGAAAGTGGCACCTGAGCTCCTCTGCCCTCTTCTTCCTCTCCTCCTCCAGCTCGCCCTTCATCCTCTCCTCCATCTGCTCCCTCTCCTGCTGCTTCTTCTCCTCTTCCTCCCGGTCCCTCCTCTTCCTCTCCACCTCCTGCCTCCGTCTCTCTGCTCGCTGGGCCAGACGCAGCGCCACAGCCTCTTCCTGACTCTGTCTGGACAACTATGACACAAACACATCAGTGCGCTACTATTGAACAGATATGACACTGCTTATTGTTATTTGAAACCAACCTCTGGCTTCACTGGGTTCAACATCAGCTGTTCGTCCATCACCATGACAGTAGAACATGACGACAAGCGGCCACGTGATGACGTGAAATCCATGATGCTGGCTGGTGCTGTCCCCTCATAGGAGGAGGCAGCAGACCTCCTCATGTTCCTCTGAATTAAATGAGACAGAGCATCATCGGACCTGAGGGAACTCACTGATCGGATGCTTCTTTGTTCATGGTTTGTGGAAAGATGATCGGTTTCTGAATCTTCCCGTGATTTAGTTTTTATTTTGTTATTGTAATTTGGTGATGCCAGGGGTGTTTTGGTGGATTTGAGATAAGACTCTTCTTCCATCTCCTGGTTGACATCCACCTCCTTTTTCTCCATGGGATTGTCAAGGTTTCCTATGAGAAGAGAAAATCCAAGAACTGAACAAAAACTGAAAAAAAACAGGAAAGGATCAGAAAAGAAAGAACAGTACATGGAAATATAACTGGCTTCTATCTTAGACTTCTATCTCCAATGTCGGTAATCTTAAAAATAGTGCTGACAAAGTTTAGAAGGTTAGTTTATCACCTTTGTTTTGGTTTTTCTATTGCATGTTAATCATCTGCAGAACAGTTTTCATGTTCTGTTTTAGTTATGTAGCAAAATCAAAGAACTTTGGATTGAGACAGAATATATTTGTCAAATTGGTTCCACTTTGTCCACATTAATGATAATGACTCATTACAAACAAAAGTTAATTATGGAGTTCCACAGGGCTCAGTGCTTGGGCCTATACCTTTAGGAATAAATTAGAAATAAATCAGGTTGTTCAATTCCAGGAATGTCTCAAATACATTAAGTCCTGGATGATCTGTAACATTCTACTTTTAAACTCAGACAAAACTGAAGTTATTATACTAAACATGACATAACTGATTCAGAACTGTCTAAACTTGATACTGAACTGTTATATATTTGCTCCTGATCTCTTCTGTTTCTATTTCCCTCTTTCCCTTTCTCTCCCCACTTTCTGTTTTCTGTCCCCCACCTCTCTTCTGTCCCTTTTTCCTTTCACCCCAACCGGTCGAGGCAGATGGCCGCACATCTTTGAGTCTGGTTCTGTCAGAGATTTCGTCCTGTTAAGTTTTTCTCTCCACTGATGCCTAGTGTTTGCTCATTGTGTGAACTGTTGGGTTTCTTTTCTCTCTGTAATATTGTAAATGTTTTGGCCTTACTATGTACAGTGCCTTGAGATACTGTATATTGTGACTTGGCAATATACAAATAAAACTGAATTGACTTGAATTGAAATGATGTAGTAGTGGTTAGCACTCTTGCCTTTGTAGCAAGAGGTCCCAGGTTCACAACCCGGTCGGAACAAGGGGCCCTCTGCAAGGAGTTAGTTTGCATGTTCTCCCTGTGGGTTTTCTCTGGGTTCTCCAGTTTCCTCCCATAGTCCAAAAACATGCAGATTTGTGGTTTAGGCAAATTGGACACTCAAAACTGCCTGTAGGTGTGAATGTGAGAGTAAATGGTTGCCTGTTTCTATGTGGCCCTCTGATGGACTGGCAACCTGTTCAGGGTGTACCCTGCCTTTCACCCTGTGTCAGCTGGGATTGGCACCAGCATGCCTCATGTGGAGGATAAAACTTAGCTTAACTTAACTTGTGTAAGTATGGCAACAATACTGGTCACTGTAATGCAGTGGTCAGCATTGTCACCTCACAACAAGAAGGTCACCAGTTCAATCCTGGGTTGACTGAGAAGCTTCCTGTGTGGAGTTTACATGTTCTCCCATGTGAGTGTGAGTTTTCTCTGGGTTCTTCAGTTTCCTCCCAGTCCAAAACATGCAAATTAGGTTAGTTGACCACTCTAAATTGGACGTAGAATGTGAGAGTGAATGGTTGTTAGCCCTGCAATGGACTATCAACCTGTCAAGTGTGTACTCAAATAGGATTGGCTCCAGAAACCCTCATGTGGAGGATAAATCCTTAGAAAATGGTTGGATATCAATATAAAATACGGCTGCTTTAGGTCATCTCATATCTCCCCATCAGGATTTTCATGCAATGATGCTTCTTACTTTGCATCATTATACAGTATACAGACATCTCTGTCTGAATTTTTGCAATGCCTTACCATCAGTCAGTTCATATGTGTAATGAGTCATCTTCCCTCTTCCCCTCTGCCTCTTCCTCCCAGCAGAAACTATCTTCTGTCTCACAGTTTCCCCTCCTCTTAATTCTCTGCCCTCATTCATCTTCTGTTCTTCTCCTTTTGTGTCTCTTGTTTCTTTTTCCTGAAAGGTACAGTGATTACAGGCAGTCAAACCTGGCGCCTCATTTCATAAATTGCTTTGAATAGATATACTGTCAGACTTCATAAGTACATTAATAGTAATTAATAATGAATACATTTGTAACAAAATCTTAAAAATCTCATATATATCATTTAAATTTCAATAATACCAATGTAATATGTGGTAGGCAGCAACAGCTTTGGTGTGAATGACAGAAAATCATGTGGTCAATCAGTTCTCACCACAGAGGGAGGAGCAGATTGGTCCTGACCACCTGCTGCTTCTCTGTTGTTCTTTGCTCCTGGCTTATGGCTCCTGATTGGTTGGGAATTATTGCTCTCTGCTTTTTGTCTTTGCCATCCTCCTTCTTTGCTCTTCTTTGATTTTTTCTGTCTCTCTAACTCGGATGTTTTCATGGTTTTCAAACCCTGTTTCCTATGTAAATGAAGGACATGGTGTTTTCTTCTTATTGAACAGTCTTTTCCAAAGTTAAGCTCAATCAGTGTAGCCCATCTGAAAGACTGAAGCTCTTCTGCAGCACATCAAAACCTTTAATCACAACTCTAATTGTGATCTAATTGTGATCCAATCTAATAATCACTAATGCTTTGCTTTTTCCACCAGAAATCCACAGCTTCATCATGGTCGACACAGCAGATAATAATGTGTTATTAAATATATGATTACCCAACAATTAGAGATATGTTCTAGAGTGAATAAGCCATGTGCTATACAAGGACCAGATAAAGTCAGATAAAGCAGAATAAAATGTAATTTTTATCCTATGGCTTTATTTTGCCATCGTTTACACAAAATGCAGGTGCAGCAGCAATTTCATTGTATGCTTGTTCATATGAACAGAATAAAGTTATCTTGTTTTCTTAAAACATATTTTAACCTTAACAACCAGAACTTGGGGAATCACTTTCAAAGAAAAATAATTTCATTTACCCAGTTACTGCAGCTTCATCAGTGTCTTTTTTCTTCATACTCTTGCGCCTTCTGTCCACTGCATCTTCAGTTGTTACCACATCTGGGCTGACGTTCTGTTGGCTGCCATATCTACCATCTTTATACTCATGTTTCTTTCTGGATAGACTAGTCAGGGAACAAAGAAATCCTTGAAATATTTTAAAAATTGCATTAAATTTCTGGCAAATTCACACAGTTAACAGATAACACGAAGAAATTAAATTAAAAGAGAACCCCTGTTGGTACGAGCCAGACAAATGGCCACTCTCTCCTGTCATGTCCAGCTCTTCGTCTTCCTCTTTCTCTTCCTCTGCCTCAGTGTCGTGTTCTCCTGGCTCCTTCCTCCCGTCCCACTCCCTCAGAGGAGACATCCTAACACTGTTTCTAGCTTCCTTCTTTGTTTTCTTTGAGGTCACTGAAATAACAAAGACTTATAAAATTGAAACAAATCTGTATAATATTAATCCAAAACGAAACAAGCAACAGTTTTACCTGTATCTGTGTGGCTGATGGGTGAACATGCATCAGTCTCTGGAGAAATATGGAAACCTAAAAGCTGTTTGGAGAACAGAAATCATACAGTCTGTAGTGGGATCAACATAACAAAACTGTCTTCTCTACAGAATATTCTAAACATCTACATCAAAATAAAGAGAAAGAGCTGAATAAATAAATAAATAATTAATGTGAAATAAGAGGTTAAAACCATGAGAACAGAATAATAGTGAGCTGAAACTCAACTGGTTCAGTGCTGCTGTTCTGCTCCCCAGTTGCAAACGGACCAACAGTCATGTGACTTCCTTTTCTCTGGAGTGCAGAAACAAAACTACGTCAAAACAAGGATGTGAAAAGATTTATGTTCATTAACATCTAAATGAATCTTAATACGTCCTTACCTTGTGCAGTGGCTGATGATGCTGGATTTTCATTGAGCTGCTGGATGCTGGATCTGTGTTGAGCTCCATCTCCTCATCTGCAAACATCAACAGACAGCAGTTGCACTTAGAGCAGGGGAAATGGTTTTGAAAATGTTTGTAATTCCAATTTTCTCAGATCTGTAGTACAAAATATACAATAAAATCTCTGTCCTATGTGTTTCTCTAAGGTTGCAATTTAGCATTGGTTTGAAGTCAAATGACATAGAAACTATTGAAAGAAATTAATATTAATATTCATACAAATAAAAGAAGTGCAAGCCAAAAGAATTAAAAAGAATTCTGTTCAGGGTAGGAGAGTACAACATGACAGTAGGTTGGAACCATTGGGTAAAAGTCATGAAAACTGGAGGGGAAAAAATATTACTTTATCAAGCATAAAAGGAATACAAAATTCCAATACAAATAAATGTGTCCTGTTTGTCCAGGGGAATAACACAGTTTGGCATTGGTTTTGAATCAGTGGATCACAACACTTTTTTCAAAAATCTAAGAGATCTAAACAAAATAAAAGGAGTGCAAAAATCGAATATTACGTTATATAAAAACAACTAAAATTCAGTGCAAACAGAGTTTAGGGTACTCAGACAGTCAACAAAATGGCACTTGTGTCCTTGGCAGAAGATGTGTCCAAAACTGTAAATGTAATAGAAATCAAAAGCACAATCCAACACATGGCACAAAAGACTTGTAAGACCAGAAATTACAAATCCACTGCTGAACAGTTTCAAAGAGCCAAAATTTTAATCAATTGTCTCACTGATTGTCTCACTCTCTCTCTCTCTCTCTGTGTGTGTGTGTGTGTGTGTGTAGACCTGTATGTGTATTCTCAGGCTGCAGCACAATGACCCAAGGCAGCTTCTCTCCCTCTGAAGACAAAACCTGCAGAGCTGAGACACAAAGACCCACGTGCTGAATTAATATGGAAGTAATAGTTCAGAGTTTCTGAAGTAGTGTTGTATTATATACTTATACATAGTCTATTACATACAGGTGAGCGAAAGTTCGCTGTGTGTCTTCACAGGCACAAAAACAAAACATTACTCTATTGAGGAACACAGGGAAGGTCTTAATCAGCATGGTGTGAACTAATTTGACAATGGTGTGAAAGTAATGGACATTTATTTGTAATTAAAAGTCGCACATTACAGTTTTAAGCTGATACAGATTTTATTGGCCAAGCCAATCTGTATCTTTCTGTTTTGCAGCCATGTTTTCACAACTGCTCATGCTCAGCTGCTTCTCAGCACAGGGATCTTGCAGACCAGATGTCACCTGTGTGTCAAGTCAAGTCAAGTCAAGTCAATTTTATTTCTATAGCCCAACACAATTTGCCATGTATGTAACATACAATGACAAACTCTTTTAGATTTTGGTTGATCCATTGTACCTCTTTGATCCATTTGCTGTGTGCCATCATCACCCTGAGATAGGTCCTGATTGTTGTCGTACAGGGACAGCTGAATGATTTCCCCATCAGGACCCAGGATCAGGCAGCCAACAGGTATGTCGTTCTGCAAATCTGACAATTAAGCAACACAGTTAAACCATAACATACATCTGTCAATGAAATGATATAAAGCAACCCCAAAAAACTAATTACAACCAAAGTATGCAGGGGATCATCTCTGAAGGCTTAACACATTAAACCTTGAAGCAGCAGATGAGACCACAACAGACCACACACCAGCTGCCACTCCTGACATTTACCAGGTGTTCTGTGTGCCTAATAAATTGGCTGTTGAGTGTCCGGTACAGTATTATATGTGCTTCACACACTGACCTGTCACACTGATGTGATATAACAGTTTTCTTTAATGATATTTTGCGAAATCCACTATTACAAGAGAAAAATAGACACAAATATGGACGACTTGGGAATTTACAATAGTTGTTCCTAGGTTAATCAGCTTCAAAATCGAAGATACACTCAGCTGAATTCAATTAATTGCAAAAGCTGCAACTGTGTCTAGATAAAATACAGGTTTGTTTGAGGGTCATAGTATGTTCCAGTGGTTTAGCTCCAATTACCTCTCAACTCCAGCGGCAGAACTCCCTTAACCACACTTCTATTAGCATCACAGAGATCCTGGAGGGGAAGCAGTCGGTTCTGGAAACAGCCCAAAGAGCTCTGTTTGCTGGGGCCTTTCCATCCTGAAATGCAGCCCACCACTCCTGCTGGACGAGGAGGAGGAAGCTCTGAAAGAGAAGACAGTGTATCAGAAGAAAGAGAGTGGAAACAACATGATCTATCTCAAACAGGAGTTTGTAGCTTCAGTTATAGTGGTGTTAAAATGCAATCTCTAGCACAGATCTGACTTTGTAAAACATTGTTATCATCTCAAATGTATGTGTTGTCCACTGTGGGAAACCACAGGTTTACACCAGACTAGTCAGACATGAAATGCAAAGCAAAAAAAAAAAAAAAAAAGGAATGGAAAGACAAATAAAGTGATAAGAAAACACAACAAAATAACAAAAAGAAGAATTTTCACAATATTTCTTGCTGTTACTGATGGCTTTTAGATTTAAGAAGTGGGTCTTTTATATATACATATCTATCTGCATCCTTTTGTCCAAATGATGTTTTTTTACCTTTTTCAGTCTCCAGCAGAATCGTGGAGCCTTTCATAGACGTTAATCTTCCTCCTCCTTCCTGACCTGCAGTCTGTTTTTTAAAGCACTGCCTCTCTGACTTTTCTTTTCCTCCTCTCAGCTTCCCGCTTGTCTCCCCTGAAAGACAGATTGAGAAAAGTGCTAATTTAACCTTTACAATGGAAAGAAGTTGAATTTGTCATATTAAACATAGATAAGAAAGTGGAAGACATCACTATCTTAAATACCATAATATGGGGAATGCACCGTATCTCCTGTACTCTTTGTCTTGCATTTCTTATTCAAGCAATGGAAAAGTTGGTGCTGCACACACTGGTGCCCTTAGTAAGTAACCTACCAAGTTTAAAATCTGTCAGGAGAACTTTTTGTCAGATATGTTGAAAGGTTCTGTTGGGGCTGCACTGTGTGTATGTGTGTAAGAAGGAGACACGGTACAAGCGGCTCTTTTAGTGATTTCTACCCAGAAGCCTGTCAAGCGTACCATGTGACAGTTATATGGTCAGGTAACGGCCAGAGAGACAGACATTCCTTTGCGATTATGAAAGAACTTAAAATTGTCAAAAGTTGTACCCTTGTGAGGTGATAGCTCTGGTGAAAGCTTCCTCCTTCGAAGGCTATGTGTTTGAAGTTGACTTTTTTTACCCAACATACATCACGGAACATCTGTGTGAGTCTTTGTTACCCTCCTTCTCAGGAACCACAGATGGTAGAATCAAAGGCTGCTCATGAGGTCTCTGCAGATTCTCTCCAGTTTTAATCCCATGTCTTTCTGAACGAGGCTGCCAGGAATCCAGCCTGGACTGATCTTGAATCTCTCTCCCTGAGGCAACAAGGCAGTTCTCTTCTATTGGAGGTAGGTGCTGTGCACTGTGTTCAGCACTGTCTGGACTCTCCCATTTCACCTGCAACATTTTAACAGAATTGTCTCTACTGATGCCTCTTACATAAAGTTAATGCCACACAAGGGAAATCAGAATTTCTGTTGCCTTAGTTTGTTGACAGTAAAGGAGATAAGTGATTAGCCAATGAGTTATTTTGACTTAAAAATCAACCAAATCAAACTTTTTTATTTTATATTTTTACAACGGTTTCTGCACAGTTCTTCGGATGAATAAAACAAGGTAGTTAAGATAAATTATTTATAAAGTATTTGGATGATGCAAGATTTTCATTGGACTATGAAACACCCAATGTACATTACAACAAACATTGCAATGTACGTGGAGGTTTATTGTTTGTATTGCTTAATTTCTTCCTCTTTTACTGTATTTAACTTGAATAGTATTTAATTATTGATTTTAACTTATTATTATTATAAGTTTTTCTCATTTTATCTTATTTTTTTATTGTTATCTTATTGTTATTTTCTATGCTCTGGCCGGGGAGCGATGTAATTTCGTTGTATACTTGTTATGCACTGACAATAAAGATATTTCATTTCATTTAATTTCAGATTTCACCTGCCCCTTCTTCACTGGTAGCCTGTTCTTGCTAGTACACCAAAAAAAACAAAAAAACGGAAGAGGCAACATTGGCCATCTTTAGCAACTTTCAGCAACTCTTGTTATGGAGTTGGCCATGACAGACACTGCTTCTAACTTCTGATAGCTGCCTTCATAACTAAGCATTAGGCATGTCCACCAACAGTGGACCGACAATGAAAGATTCACTGCTGTCTTACCCTGGCTGTCTTCTCGCAGCAGCGTTCATAACAGGTTGAATGTCCCATTTTCAGTGGAGGAAGGGACACACCTGTTCATGGGGGAGGCAATCAGATCATTGTGGTAATCATTAGAGGAACTGCACCAAATGCAAACTAATTTATTCAAATTTGATACCTGAGGTAGAGGTTGTTTGAGACTTTGTGTTTGCCTGTTTTTCAGGTGTTGTTGCTACATAGTGCACCCAGGGCTGTGATTCTGTTTGTGGGGTTGGAGTCCTGGAAGTTTTCTGGAGGAACACATCCAACCTGATTATCTTCCTGCTGTTCAGTTCCTCTTCTTTTTCTTCAGACAAGGTTAATTTAGATCATTCACCAAAGACCAAATTTTCAACATCATACAGAACAACATACAAAGACATCTTAATTCTTCACTCAACTACAGAAGCCTGTGTACATACTGCATTTTGCATACTTTCTACAAATTGTGTTTTGGACTTTAAAGTGTGACATCCATACATCATGTATCAACCCAAGAATCCATCTGTCCAATCTCAACTACCTGATTGACTCTCAAGTTGTTCAGTGTTTTCATCTGCAGGAGTCATTTGTGAGTTCATAGGCACAAACTCAGGATAAGGCTGTCCTCTTGTGGGTTGAATAGACAGAGGACTCGGACAATGAAGGTCTTGAACAGGCCCGAAGTGAAGGGAAGGGAAAACGGAGTGAGCAGGGTGGGGAAAGATTCTCTGGAGGGAAGAGACACATCAAAACTGAAAACCCTGACAATGTCAAGTTCAAGTTGAAGTTCAAGTTTTTGGAGTTAGTTACCAATTTAAGTGACATACAGAGCAACATATATAATCCATTAAAGGTCCAGTATGTATGGCGTAGTGACATCTAAAGATTTCTGTTTGCAACAAACAAAGGACTCCTCTGCTAAATCCCTTTCTTTTCTTTGGATGTATGTATGATTACATGAACCTTTGAAATACAGTATCTTGACAATGACGATTTATTTTTCCCCATCTATTTCATCTACCTGATTGTTGCTGTAGCTCAAAATGGCTGCCTTTAGCTCCTTTAGGGTGGTCCGCTGCTCCTCCACTTGCTGAGTGCATTGTCGAATGACCCGCTTCTTCCTCTGCCCAGCTTCTGACTCACAATTACTTTTTGTAGTTACGAGGTCCTGAAGATAGAAAGGGGGCTAAAATTTAAATATAAAATGTGTTGTTTATTGCCTATGTAGCTCAATATTATGTTTTTAGTGGGTTCTTGGAAGCTCTATGAGTCTTTTTGGCTGCACCCGGGTAGATTTCCTTTGAAATTTGCATTAATTGCAGTTATTTGCACAGGGCACACACATAATTACCTGAGAATACAGTAAAAGTGGGCCTCGACGTGTGCTGTAAGTCTTTGGAAGGGCTGGCTCCGCAGTTACAAGCATACGGCCACTGTTGGTCAAACGTAGCACAGACTCCTGGGACTTCCAGTTGTAGTAATCCTTTTGGTTGACAGATTAGAGTGATTATGTAATGACTTCTTGTTAACACAAACATCTAATGAGCCAGCCACTTAGGCTAGTTCAAGATGACCAGCTAAAGTTAAAACCATCACTGAAAGACCATTTGCCACTCGTGCCACTTTATTAGGGACCCTGTGTCCCTAATAAAGTGGCCAGTGAGTGTAGATCAACTGACAGTAAATCAGTGGTTGATCAAGTGAAGTCAACTTTATTATCAGTGCTGCCATATGTACAGGACATACAGAGAATTGAAATTGCGTTTCCTTCTTATCCCCGGTGCAAACAGCAATAAACATGGAATATAAAATATAAGTAAAAGTATAAGTAAAAGAAAAAAAAACAAAAAATATAAAAATATGGGGAAGGGCCTTTGTGATTGTACCTGTGGGGTAAAGCAAACATCCAGCCGCCCAACATGTCTTCCAGTGTTTCTCTCTGATGAGACCAACCGACCGCACCCCCGACTCAGCAAGGAGAGCGTCAACTCCTTCATGATGTAATTCTAAGTCAAATAGATTGATTAGGATAGTTCATACATTTTAAGATATTTTTATGATCGCCAAAGAAATAAGGCGCTAAATCCTCAATTACTAATTAACAATATCTTACATATACTATATTGGTACAAATTAAAGAAAAACTCAATGACTAATTTATGATTATTACAAGTTAATGAATATACTAGGTGCCAAGATAGTATAATACTATTAAAGATATTTGCACCGGTGCCAATGTGTAAAAACATATTCTTAGAGTAAAAGTCATTATCTCAGAATTTTCAGTGTTTGCAGTGAAGATATCAATAATCAGACGATGAAGAGATTTCTGTTTTCTGTGTGAAGAAATTAGGATTAAAATAATAAAATAACATAAGATGGACCTACCTGCTGTTTCCCCTGCTCTCCTCTCCCTCTGTGTGTTTGTGAGACGGAGAGAGGGAAGGAGAGAGATGGTGACAAATACACACAACCGCACATATAGACAACCAGCTTTACGCGAGTGTGACATCTAATATCCACATCCAAAGAGGTGTCTGAAAGGACTGAGGTCAAGTAATGTGTTAGACCTTTTGGCCACTAGATGTAAAACTTAAGTGTTCATCAGAGTATTTAAGCTCTTCACCACAAAAGCACTCAGTATTCTTATGACTCATGGACTTACCTATGTGAGGACTGAACCACAATCGAATTTATAATTTGCTTTTACTGGCGTTGGTATTTCAGTGCAACATAAAAAGCAAAGAGTATGTGTAATTTCACCGCCACTGCAGGCATATGCCTGTATTTACCAGACCCATTAAAAACCTGGTATCCAAAAATTGTCCTTGCAATGCACAAAAACCTGTATGTCTCTCTCTCTCTCTCTCTCTCTTTCTCTGTGTGTGTTTTGTATGTTTGTGTGGCCTTTTGTTCAGGCCCAGTTGCTAGGTTTTCCAAAGTTGTTAGTCTGTCTCTGTTTCCGTGGTTGCATTGGCATGTGACATATTTGGAACACACACACACACACACACACTGGTTTCCATGACTTCAGAGGACATTGCATTGACTTACAACCATAGTTACCAGTGCCCTAACCCTAACCCTGACCCTAACCTTAACCTAACCCTAACCTCAGCCTAACTTTAAAACACGTCTTCACCTTAAAGTATAGTAATTTGCATTATGGGGACTTGATTTTTGTCCCCATAAGGAAGACAGGTCCCCACAACATAAGAAATAGCAGGTACACACACACAGTGCACTGTTTTTCCTTCATTTGGACAGTCTAAACACAGATTATCTGGAACCTTAACCATCACCGGTTAATGCCTAAAGCCTGCCCCACACTAAAGGAATTTCAAATGTGACTTGATTTTAAAAAGGTGGAAGACCACAGACACAATGAACTTGGTAACCAATTATCAATGTTTTAATCCCAAGAAAGCACAGACTAGACAATCCAGTCACGAATCAGAACCACACACTTGGCATTTTCACATCAAACCATTTCAAGGAGATTCCAGAGATTTGGGATCTCATAGAATCTTGTGTAATTTATTGTGACTTCAGAATACGAGACATGGAGGCGGACTTTTGGCGCTGTCAGTTAATAGTTCCTGTATGTTTCATGTTTTGTGCCGAGACACACAAACAAACTGTGGATGAAGTCATGGCTGAGGAGACGGAATCAACGTGGCTTGTACAAGTTACGGTTCTAAACAAAAGTACGTTTCCCAGTCAACTCACTCTCATTGGTTATCACGAGGTTCTTGAAATCAGGAAGACTCTGATGCATCTGATTATGTTTAAATCACATTTGTTTATGTTTCTTTGTTAACCCCTTACGCTAGAGGATTATTTGGCCCGAGAATCTGTTTAAATCAGCCTACAAATTGGAATGCACCAACAATTGTCAGAAGGGTCAGATGGGGATTGAAATCTGGCCAGTTATGCTCTAGTGTGCAGTAGACTTAACCAAAACTTTAACCTAACAACAATTCAAATCTTTCTCTTAGACTAAACCACTTCCTCAAAAATGAGGTTCTGCAAAACAAAGCCATGTATAATAAATAAAACCACCCAAATATTTAAGTGGACTTGATTTTACTAATGATATTCAGGAAACCTTTTATAAAGCTGAAAAAGCTACCGTGACCAAATTCATTTAATAAATCATGACAAGACCAATAACTCTTTTAAGTGCAATTTCTGAAACATCTGACATTATTTTGGGCCGTTTCTAAGACATGTGTTTTATAAATGGACACCTTTATTTTATTCATGTTATTTAAAATATGTATGCATATATATTAAAGAAAAGGCTAGAAAAATCTGCAAATGTATCTATACTTCTGGCAAAATAGGTAAAGACTACAAGGTACTTACCAGGATGCTTATCAATTAATTTTGTAGTATATCTTTTATGAAATTTAATCATGGTATTATTTTTTAAATATACTCTACGTTTATTCTAGTGAAGTCTGCACAATTGTTTTTGATGATGATGATGATTTTTTTTCACATGGGGCTTTGCTCATCCTTGCATGACTACAGTGAACAAAGGAGGCGGCGTTACATTCTGCTCGTCACGTTTACGTTTCTCATGTGAGGATTAAAGTTGAGCAGCTGCTGCAGTTTGTCTCAGTCGGGAGGGGAAGTCACTGTGGTCTTCAGTCGTCCACTGGTCATGACTCATTGGTGAATTTTTCATATGACATTAAAATGACCATTACCTGCTAAATATTACATATATTTTGCAAAAGCCTAAAGTGATTCTCATCTGTTCCGGTTCATTGTTTATTGTTTCTAAACTGTGTTGCAACTTGATTTTGATACTCAGTGATACACAATTGTTGTGTTTATTACCAGATGTTTTTCTACTTTTGTCTTCTATAACTTAAGAATTAATCATGTGTTGTAAATATGTTTCACTATTCACTTGCACCTGAAATGCTTGGATTTCAACACTGGTTTACTTTTCATTATTTGCAATAATTCTGTTTTTGCACTGTTTTGGTTTGGTCTAACTTCTGGTTCAATGGACAACACAACAGAGATATTTGTGTTGGCCATGTACAATGAACTGGGGCAGTTTAAGTATCTATATTTTACAATGGCTCTGATATTTTACTTATCCGTTATTGTTGCAAACACAACTCTTATTGTGATTATTTTGGTCCACCATAATCTGCAGGAGCCAATGTATCTCTTCCTGTGTAGTTTATTTGCTAATGAAATATATGGCAGCACGTCTTTGTTGCCCTGCTTCATGGTCCACATCTTGTCAGAGACTCATGAGATTTCTGCCTCTTTCTGCTTCATTCAGATATTTAACATTCACACCTATGGTACTGTTGAATTTGGGACATTAACAGTCATGGCATATGACAGATATGTGTGTATTTGTAAGCCTTTGCATTACAGTAATATAATAACCAGAAAGAAGGTACAGATTGTCATACTCGTCATCTGGACAGTTTGTTTTTTAGAGATTGGGGTTTTGTTGTCCTTCACTATTCATTCGAAACGCTGTGGGACTGTTATCAACAAAGTTTTCTGTGCACATCAGCTTGTAGTTGAACTTTCTTGTTCATCAGACAGAACTGTGTCAATTATTCACGATCTGGTGGTTGGTCTCATTTTCACAGTTGCTGGTCCCGTCAGCTACATTTCATACACGTATGCAAAGATTTTGGCTGTGTGTTTAAGAGGTTCCAAAGAAACCAAAATGAAGGCTTTGGAAACCTGCACTCCACATGTCATTTCACTCATTAGTTTTGTCTTTGCCTGTTTTTACAGTTTGATATCACAGAGGTTTGACATCTCCTCAGTTCCGTATCCTCTGTGTGTTGTGCTGTCTGCGTATGCAATGGTCATTCAGCCTTTTCAGAATCCAATCATTTACGGCCTCAAACTGTCCAAAATTAGACATGCTTGTAAAAACCTGCTGACATTAAAAGCATCACAACTCTACATTTTTCACGGCGAGTATTTCAATTCTACCTTTGATTAATGATTTAAATGAAAGGAAATTGGGTTGGTATATAGTGTACATGTATTACTTTTTCAGAATGTGAACATCTATGCATATGAAAATATATTGACTAATCTATTGACACATATATTATATTCGTCAACATATTTATTTAACATATTTATTATAAATATGTATAAATAAATATATGTATAATTTATATGTATTGACATTAATATTATCACATCTTTATTTTATTTATACAGTTTATTAATTTCACTCAGCTCAGGTCATTGTTGCATTGTTGATGATTTTTATTAGACAGCTATGATGCAACAATGGATAAAGCAACAATATACAGTACATACATCTTCATTTATGACACAAGTGCAACACTAACAACATATTTAATAGCTAAAAAAAGGAGAAAGAATGCAATACAGTGTGCTTTTTTTCAGCACACTGTAAGCAATCTGATAAAATTTTTATTTTATTCATTTTCACCAAGTATATAAACACACCTGAGTAAAAAGTACTCCAAATTTTAAAAATTGGATTTTAATTTGTGAAATTGGAAAATACAGTATGTCACAGTTAGAAGTTCACTTGGCTCGTATTTATGTACAAAAATTAAAGAGAACCTGCCATGTGATTTCTGCACAATTATTGCTACTCCCATTTTTTTTTTGTTTTTAAATATGCAATATAAAATGAATCTTAACTTTGTCTCAACAACACATTAGAAGACAAAAAATGCACATGACAGAATCACTGATAATGTTATAAAAATGGAAAGGGTGGCAGAGATATGAGAGAGTTATGGCGGTACAAATGTTTCTAAAAATGCCTTTTCTCTCTAGCTTTTACAATTTTTTTTAATGAAAGCTTCAAAATCACAAGTACACAAAAAATATCTTCTCTGTAAAAACTGTGATATGACAAATATTACTGAAAGGTCCTGTTTTTCTCTCACCATTAAAAGTTCAAAATCTACTTTGGCCCATGCCCTGTATAATTGATTTGTATATTTAATCTGAGCAAAAAGCTCTAAATTATAAAATGATAATAATAATAAAAATATATAAATATGAAAACATAATTTTTTGTATAAGGTCAATAGACAAATAACAAAAATAACAAATAATTTATCTCCATCTATATATCTTTATACATCATCTTCTTTCAATACAGAAATAACTATATATATATATTATATTGTTTTATTTTATTATTATATATTATACATGAACCCATGTCCTTTCAATACTGGTCATTAACGTACAGTATATCCATCAACAAGAGAGTAAACAGATATTTCGGGGGCAGGGGATCAAGTGAAAAAAAAGGCATCCTCTCATTGAAACAAAAGGTAAATCTTGTACCTACTTACATAAGTATTTATTTTAGTAACCATACTCTCATGCAAAAAAATACTGATGCAATTTTTGAACATCATTATGCAACAATTTTGACTGAGACCTGATGCTATGGGCCATTCATATAATATAAAATTAGAAAAAAAGAAATGAATCTCTTTCTAAATTGGCCCATACAGATGCTTGAGCTCCACCTGTGGTCAAACTGTACTGTAGATAGCCAACATGGCTGTGCTGAGTTTAATTGGTCTAAGGGGATATAAATGACTGTAGTGACTAATTTATGTATCTGACTTTTATCTCCTATGTGGTGTCGTTATCACAGATGATGGGATGAGTTGTTTTGTGGCCTTTCCCACGGGGCCTTCAAACTGTAGCCACTGAAACAGTAATTGACAGTGTAGGGCCATTTTCCTTTTCCCTGAGGCCTGTTCAACATTAATGACCTAATGACCACAGTTTACTGACATTACCACAGGGCTTGCTGCTTTCCCTAAAGCCTTGTCTTTATGGAAACAGAACTTTTGTGTGAGGCACTGTAAGGCCGCCAAAGAAATACACTAAAAAACAGAGGAAAAAGACACGGAGTGTGTGCTTAAAGCTTGCACGCTGTGTGCAAAATCAAAAAAATGCAAGATAAGAGGATGCAAAAGATGGCAGCAAGAAAAGTTGCTAAGGTTAAAATAATACTGGTTCCATGTGGATACAAAACTACTAAATTTATTTTCATGTGTATAGGCCCTTATACTACAAAATCAAAAGCAGGGGTCTCAAACTATGTGGGGAAAAACAACTGTACAGTAGGGGGTAAGCAATAGCGATTATTGTGCCAACAATATATGTGACTTTTTTTTTTACATAATTTCAAAATAAAGGTGTTTGTTTTGATACCTAATTATATATGATTCACGATAACAAAAATAAAAAAAAACATATTTGTCATGCAAATGAATCTATAAATATCAAAAACAAACATTTAATTGGCTTTGTTTGAAGGGCCACATTTGGTGTGATCTAAAGGCTTTAAGACAAGATGAATTGTTTTCTAACCTGAGATAGCCTGCACATCATCAATCTTAGTAGATTATGTCTGGCATGACAATATTAGAGCATAATGCACATTTTTAAAATGACATTTGTTTTAGATCTCGGAGGTGCTCTGAGATCACACAACATTCTACAGACGTCTTACAATGTTAAAGCTACAGTGTGTAACATCTGTTGTCCCCCTGAGGAATTCTGAATAATAAATTGATTAATTTCTGCAAAGGGTCTGCAAAGTGTCCGTTGAAACCATTTCTTTAATTTGGGCTAACCTTTAGCATATTGGAGCATTTTTGATATAAGCTGAATTGACCAAAGTAAATGAGAATACCAGTAATATAAAAAAGCACTACAAATAAAGCTACTGTCAGCAATTTCATTGGTGACATAGACTGGATTAAGTGTTAAGACTTAAGGGAGTCTATCTACACTTACACCAGACAGGACATTCTTTCCAGGACAGTAATGTTCAGATTTTGGCCAGGGAGGACAGATGGTTTGAAAGAGGAGTAAAAGAAGCCATCTTTGCCAAACTGGAGAAACCAACCCTGAACAGGGGAGGTGGTCTAAGACACCAGCTATCAGCCACCTACAGTGCTGTTCTGGACTCCCTCCCCAGGAGGTTTCACACACATTCACACCTAAAGTCAAATACAGTTGATGACTCAGGTGAAACTAAACCAGACAATAGCCAATAACTAACGACTCAGGTGAAACTAAATCAGACAAAAGCCAACATCCAACGACCCTTTGACGACTTAACGACTCATCTAACCTTTTAGTTAACAACTCACACCCCCTTCCTGTCCAAACCACAACCCATGGACCAAGAACCTGACTGAGTTTATAAGTCCCAGACTCTCCACCAGTCAAACAGAACTGAAGAAGCCTCTTGGATAAGAGGCGAAACGTCTTCAAGAAATTAAACTAAGTCCAGTTGCCTTTTTTTTTACTACACTTTTGGGTAAACATGTGGTAATAATTCAAATTCTTTTTACAAAATATGAGTATTTAAGCCTGAATTTGATAAATCCATCCATCCATCCACTTTCTACCGTTTTAACCACCTCATGAGGGTCAAGGGGATGCTGGTGCTAATCCCAGCTGACATAGGGTGAAAGGCAGGGTACACCCTGGACAGGCCACCAGTCCAATTCAATCAGAATAAATGGCAAATGGTCTCTATTTATATAGTGCTTTTCTAGTCTTGATGACCACTCAAAGCTGCTTTATATATGTTGCTGATGTTATGCCCCCATGCCGGGGAAAATAAAGACAAAAAGGGATGGAATAAAACTACACGACGCGACACGTTCGCAGCCAGCATGTATTCTCTTCACTCAGCCATACCTTTTTTCCTGCTTTTTTTCCAACACGAGAACAAGGCATCAACAATCAATTACTGTGCAGCACATTCGCCACAGACTTGACAAAAACAACAGAAAACAGTTTAGGTTCCAAAACAACTTATGCAAGTGAATTCTGATCGAAGGTAAGCAAGAGGTTATAAAAAACAAAAAAAAAAAAAGATATAAAATAACAGTTTTTATCTGTAAGTGCAGTTACTGTCTCTATTGTCATTTCCGATACCTGCGAGGCAAAAGCAGTTGAACACAGAGTAAATGATCAATCATCATTTTAACCTTCCTAACTTAAAATACACGAAAATAACTCACTCTTTCTAATGAATTGCTATATTAACATATGAAAATCATGAACTGTCTTTTTAATCAGGTCTTTCCATGAACTACTATTATTTTCAGCCATCAGTTCCTACTTAAACATAACCTTTTATCGTGTTCACTATTATATCCATGGCAGAGTCTTTTAATCACATTTTGCCATGAATTGTTATTTTTCTCAGCCACGAGTTCTTGGTTAAACGTAGTTTTTCTATCATGCTCGATATTATAACCATAACACTGACACAGCCATCAACAGCAACTGGGCCTTTAGCTTAGACTTGGGAGACATATGTAGACTAGTGGAGCTGGGGATTGAACATACAACCTTCTGTATGTTCACCCCTAAACTGACACCCCTGTCAGTTTAAAAGTAGACTGACAGGGGTGTTTCAAGAAACTCTGTGGGCCCAAACAACAAAGGCCCTTAATCAAACAAAGTACATGTAACCAATCATCACAGGGGCCTTGTAAATGTCTGGGCTCTTCTACTATATAGCTTCATCCCCGACAGTTACTGTTTCAAGATGCAAGACCCAGCGTGAACAGGAGTAGCTCAGCAGTAGCAGGTTCTCCTGGTCTGTGAGTTACACTGTTTGTAATTAATAATTAACGAGGGATTGTACTAGTGACTTCTGCATGGCTCCACTTCCATCTTTAAAAGCAACTTACAGTATATAGCTATGATGATGACATACAGGCAACTTGTATGGAAATCTTATGGCATAAATCTCATAAGTGGCTGGTTTAGATATGATTTTACAGAAATGCCAATTAAAGTAAAAGTAGTTATAAATATTATATACAAATTTGTAATTATTTGCAGTATAATGTTAATTAGGTCACAATTGTGCGTTAAAATGTGGGTTCCTGCATAAAAATCATGGAAAACACTGCTATGGATTGCAAAGCTGTTGTGTTTCTTCTTTTATGGCAAAGGTGAGTGAAGGAGGATAAAGGAAAGCAGTGACATCTGCTGGGTGATTACTGATACTGCACTTGCGTGTCAGTAAATGTGAAATGACCTGAAGATGGCAGTCGGTACACACTGATCTGAATTGATGGAAGGAAGAGAGGGATGTACTCTCATCAAAGCTGATAGAGACTTAATAATGTCACAAATTGATCTTGCATCAGTCACAAGATGGATAAATAAAAGCCTATGTCAAATATATACTACCTTTACTCACTTGAAATAAAGTTCTATTTATTTGCTTTTATTATTGAATATAGCTGGAAGCTTGTTCTTTCTCAGTGTTCAAGAAGACTAAAAGTTGTATTGGCTGCCAATAATGTCTTATACATTACTGGTGGGTGTGAATGTATTATTTATAACAGATTTCTTTGGCTTCATACTTTTGCTGAAATTCCCCCCAAAGAACCCTAAATTTCTCTTTGTCATTATTAGTGAGTGTAACAAATAAACAAACAATAAATGAAAATGTGTAAATATCTAATAATATTTACACAAATTCACTGTATATTCACTGTATATACAGCATACAATGCAGGCCCTACATTGTAGCATTTTGTGTTTTTATGAGGATGAGTATCCTAGCAGCAAAAATTCTTAAAGTCTCTTTCCAAGTGTGATTTTCTGCTGAATCTTAGTTTCCAAATGGAGTTTGGACAATGACAATGAGCCCCATGTTAATTCAGACAATCCAAGGTGACCCACTTAAAAAGATTATGCTGTTTAGGTAATGTTTTATAGTACAAACCATGCCCTATGTTGTCACCTGCCCACCCACTAACTCACACTAACAATCCAAAATGTTCAAAGTAACATAAAAAAGAAATAAAATGGCAACTATTTAAAATTTCCATTTTAATGACAGTTCACCACCTTAGAGTAATAAATAACTTGTGTTTACATTTCTACAGTATGTGTGTATCACGGGAGTCAGGCTGCAATATCTGAAGTGTAACAATTACTTTAATAGATCTCCTAAACCAGGGATAGAATGAAGCATAGATGATTGGATTGATGCAGGAGTTACAATAAAGAAGCCAGACACCAAAAATAGAAAAGGACAGACTTGTTGACATGTCCTGACCTGCGAGAGAGGGATAAAAATAAGGACAGAAACATATTAGAAAGACAACCACAACAATACCAAGAATCCTGGCTGCTTTTCTCTCAGATTTCTTAGCCGATAAAGTAACTGAGCCCTTGACTGTGACAGCTGTAATATGAGACCTCATGGCTCGAGCCTGAGAAACAGCCACCACAAATACTTTCATATACAGAACTACAATGACAGAAATCGGGCCAATAAAGGTCAAAACGACATCAACAGCTCCTGTTGTGAAGCCAATTACAACGACACACTCTCCATAACAGGAATTATAAGTATCTGGATTTTTCAGGAAGACGTGTAGTATGACACCATTATAGAAGAGAGAAAAGGCCCAACACAGAGTAATACTTATTTGAACTCTTTTGTGAGTGACTTTGGTGGGGTAACTTAAAGGGTCACAAATGGCCACAAATCGGTCAATTGATATGAGCACCATGGTTCCTACTGATGCAGATGTCAGAATGAAAGAGGCATAGTAGAACAAACCACAAATGACACTCCCCAAAAACCAGCAGCCACTTAGGAGGATGATTTGAACTGGCATCAGCAGGAGGCCAACGAGGAAGTCTGCCACGGCCAGAGAGAGGAGGAGGAGGTTGGTGGAGGTGTGGAGCTGTCTGGACAGAAAGAACATCTGATTAGGAAAATAACTGGTTATCATTATTATTATTAGCAGTATAAAAGGTCATACAACCAAAAACATGTAGTTTTTGGTTGTATGACCTTTTATAACACACATATAAAAACATATATAATTATTAAAATAACTAATAACTTTACACATACAATACTGTGCAAAGGTTGTAGGTCACTCATTTGGAACATATGTAGGCAGCTTTAAAATAATTGATAATTTCTTCTTCATATTAAAGTGTATTTAGTGTGACCCATCCTTACAGATCCCGGCTCTCTTAAACCTGTGGTGTAACCTTAATTAATGTTACTGGTGAAATATTATGTTTCTCCTACTCTTTTATGTTGACAAATATCTGCTGTAAAAAGGTCTGTTACACCAGGTTTAGACTGGTCACCAGTCCATCGCATGGCCAACATACAGAGTCAGTGAAAATACAGAGACAAATTAATGTCACATTCACACCTAGAGAGAACCAGAGGGCCCAGAGAGAACCGACACATACAGAAAGCCCTCGGTCAAACAGATCTAAACCGGTGACCTTGCAACAGTGCTAGCCACTGCTTTACCGTGTCTCCTCAGTCACATCAGTCCAATCCAAATGCCATTGATCACAGGATAAAAACATGAAAGCTGGTGGTGCCCTGAGACAATATTGTACATACACACACACACGCCAACAATAAGAAAAGTAAGATAAGATATATGGTTATGAGTTTATCTTCATGCCTGAAATGGGAGATAGAGATGATGACAAGCAGATTGAGTGTCACAGTGAGCAAAGAAATGCAGGAGAGTATGATATAAAGGAAGACAGTTGGACCACGATGCTGCAGTGGCCTTTTGCACGAGGTGTTCAGGAGATGTGGAAAGCAGAGTTCATCTCCTTCCAGAGTCTCCATACTCAGAGAGAAGAGACAAGAGGAGGAGAGAAGCTGCGACAGAATGGCATGTCTCTGCTCTGCGCACTCCATAATAAAGCCAGTTAATCTCACTCCTCCTTCTGGTGCCATGACCAACAAAATCTGCATCTGCTGGGTGATAATAATCAAATACATTCACCACACCATTATTTACTTGAAGTAATGTATCAAACTAGACAATTTCCTTGCGAGCAATCGCGAGAGTGATGCAGTGTACTGTACGCAGTTTATGATTTTATGATGCTATGATACTACAGTGCTATGATACTGCAATCCTATGATGAGTTGATTTCACCTCATACCATATAATTTTCAAAAAGAATGCTTGTTGAATCAAACCTTTAGGAGTGTAAGCACACTAAGGTTTGGGTGAAATGATCCTTTACATGTTGCGTACTGAGAGAAAGTTGTATTTTTGTGGAATTATTCATTTCATGTGGAGTATTCAGACAGTAATATTTTGGGTCAAATGTACCTTTAAAACTTTTTTCCGTTCTCCCTAATTAACTGATCTGAACCAGATGTGTTTGTGTGGCACAGAGACACAGACAGCTGTGTTTCACCTGCACTCAAGGTTGCTATGGTGATGGTGCCAAAATGGCGGGAAAGTGCCTCTGTGAGCCTTAGACTGTGCCGCCTGTGCATGCGTGTGTATGCGTGTTTGTGGCACCTGCTGAGTAACAGTTACATCAAAAATAAAGAGAAAATAGCCCTGAAGCACTGTCCAAACAACTCACTGTAAAATGAAAACCATAGGTCCTACTGAGAAACTGAACACATCGTGATCATCCTGGGAATTTCCTGAGCAACATGGTTAAAAAAAAAGTTGAATACACTGAGTAATGTTGAAAAGTTTGTGAACATTTTCAAATTTCAATGGCTTCTCTATCACTGAAAGTATAGAGAAGCAGTAGATGTTTGAAAAGATTTGTGACTTTTTCACCTTGTCCCATGCATTCTCTAATAGAAATTTCTATCTCTCAAATCCAATCGAGCCACACATTTTGATATGTTATTTGTTTGTGTGTGCTAAATGGTATTTGAGTTATTAGCGACAGAAAAATGTACAGAAGAAAAAGAAGTTCAAGTTAAAGAAGCTGAAGAAGAGACATGTACAATAACAATAGTGTGCTGTGCGTTAGCACTGCGTCACTAATTAAGCTGCCAATTAATTATTGATAATAAAATTTACTAAAATTAGAATTTGTTATTTTTGCAAACACGCCAATTAGTGATTGTGAATTTGACCTCTGCATTTGACCCATCCTTATTACAGTCCAGTAGTTAACACAAGTCACAGGCACAGGAGCAGTGTGCAGCACTTGCTGCACCCTGGAAACAAAGTGCCTTGCTCAAGGCCACCTCAGGCATTGACCCATACTGGGATTTGAAATGGCAACACTCCAGGTGCATGCCCAATTACTTTCCTCCTAGCCATGGGTTGGCCAATATTAAATTTATGATGTCTCACAATTACATAATAAAGGGGCATTATATAATGTAGATTAATGGCAGTGCAGTGGTTCTGCACTGCCATTGTCAAGGCAGGTTCTTGGAGCTGTGATAAGAGTCATGGCAGTAATCACATGACCTCTAGTGGCTGAAGAGGGAGTCCTAAAGGGCTTGGCTGGTTTGTGGGTCTCCAGAGCCAGTCGATAGCTACCATCAGGCCAAATTACATGAAGCTTCAGCAGTTGCTGATGCCAAAACTTGGAGATCGGAGGTGGTCAGTGAGGCTATGGAGCATAGATGTATGGAGGGTGCATTGCACCAGCCAAGCAGTCTAATGTTTAAGGTTTAAAATGTAATGTTCATAATTATGTTTAATTTGTGCATAATCACCTTGAGTTATGGCTGATGTAACAAAACTGTAACAATGGCCGTTGTTTATTGGTGCACTGCTTTTAATGTGCATATACAGTATGTGTCTTTTGGAATTATTTAATTTTTACGATAAGCAATATCTTTATGAGTTTATCAGCATAGGGTTACCCGACTGACATGTTTTTTTTTTTTTTTTTTTTTTTTAAAACTACAGCAGTAACTTCAACAACATTAAGAAAAATATATATATTTTCATTCACATATTATTTGTTCATTACTTACAGAAACAGTTTTTGTACAATGTTCACATTCATGAAGGTTTAAGAAACAGGTTTCCACAGACATAGGACACTTCTACAGTATGTGTGAATCACAGGAGTCAGGAGGGTAATGGAGGTGCAGAGCTGCCCGGACAGAAAGAATATCAGCACAGACCAAACTGTTGTACTGTATATTGCTACTGCATATTACATTAGTATTGCTATTATTAACAACAGTATGAAATGCCACATAACTAAAAGAAAACATAGGGAACATGAGGTGAAAAAACTAGGACTGGATGTGACTATTTTCTACACTACTGTGTGTTTGAGGCAGCAACACCTCTGGTCACAAAAAGAGAGTTCTTAGTTAATTAGATATTAATGTGGGTTGACATTAGACATGTATAAAATACATGTAAAAAAAAACAAATTTCAACAAAATCACTATTGCCTCAAAGCAAACTCGTGGATGACAGAGATTATTACAGGCAGCGTCACAGTGAGCAAAGATCTATACCTAAAAATAGCAGGAAACATGTTCTTTGTGTAAGAAGACCCACAGTAATTTGCTCCCAACAGTGATTCTGTAAAATACTGAATCTCTATTAAATCTCGGACTTAATACTTGTGCTGGAATTGCCAAAACATGTTCTCAGTGTTTTCAGCTGTTGATCCTGGTTACAGGGTTAAGTGACAACATATATATATGTATATACTTAAATGTGAACATTTTAAAGGTCACTTTACCAGATTGATCTTCTGGTAAGGAGTTAAGTAGATTTTTTTTTTTTTGCCAAAGTGAAGCCAGAAACTGTTTTAATGTGCAATCCTTGTCTATGTCACTTACAAACACATACACAGGGATAATGCCTTAAAGCAAATACAGCAGAAATACAGCATTTTTATGTGGGTTAGTTCACTACCTCTGAATAAATAAATAAGATGTGTTAACATAAATGTTGGTTTAGCATTTTTACAGTATGTGTGTATCACAGGAGTCAGGCTGCAATATCTGAAGTGTAACAATGAGTTTGATAGATCTCCTAAACCAGGGATAGAATGAAGCATAGATGATTGGATTGATGCAGGAGTTACAATAAAGGAGCAAGACCCCAAAATATGAAATATACAGTGTGACCTTTTCCTGCTTTGCTAAAGAGGGAAAAAAATAAGGACAAACACATATTACAAAGACAACCACAACAATACCAAGAATCCTGGCTGCTTTTCTTTCAGATTTCTTAGCCGTGACAGTAATTGAGCCCTTGACTGTGACAGCTGTAATATGAGACCTCATGGCTCGAGCCTGAGAAACAGCCACCACAAATACTTTCATATACAGAACTACAATGACAGAAATCGGGCCAATAAAGGTCACAACAATATCAACAGCTCCTGTCATTTGGCCAATTACAACTACACACTCTCCATAACAGGAATTATAAGTATCTGGATTTTTCAGGAAGACATTCATTATCACACCATTATAGAAGAGAGAAAAGGCCCAACACAGACATACACTTAATTTGACTCGTTTCTCAGTGACTTTAGTGGGGTAAGACAAAGGGTCACAAATGGCCACATATCGGTCGACTGATATGAGCACCACGGTTCCTACTGACGCAGATGTCAGACTAAAAGAGGCAAAGTAAAACAGACCACAAATGATGCTCCCCAAAACCCAGCAGCCACTTATCATGGATATTTGACCCGGCATCAGCAGGAGGCCAACGAAGAAGTCTGACACAGCCAGAGAGAGGAGGAGGAGGTTGGTGGAGGTGTGGAGCTGCCTGGACAGGAAGAACATCATCAGTAGCAGTTCAAGTCTAGTTGTAGTGAAATTACTATTGCATTGCTATACACATATAAAAAATAATTATACATACTCATGAAATATATGCGACTGAGCACATTTCAACAATATTTCTAAGGTTCAAAGCAAATAATGATAAGACAGAAATTAGTTTATTTTCATGCCTGAAATGGGAGATAGAGATGATGACAAGCAGATTGAGCATCACAGTGAGCAAAGAGATGCAGGACAATGTGACGTACAGGAATACAACTGGACCACTATGCTCCAATGTCCTTTTGCATGAGATGTTTGGGAGCTGTGGAAAGCAGAGCTCAGTTCCGATTAGCGTTTCCATACTCAGAGAGGAAGAGGAGACAGAAGCTGTGAAGCAGCTTTGTTGTCTTACTGCTCCATGATCTCCATCATAAAGGAGATTCATCTTGCTCCTCCCTTGGTTACATAATAACAACAACCGTTGTGTGATGTAACGATGAAACACATTCACCCAAACATTAGTAATATTTGTTACCAAAAAAATGACCAAATTCTGATATTAAGTTCATCCTGTCTCATACGGAGTGCAACATTAATTTATTCATTCTTTATTATACTTTCATTTACAATTCAACCACAAATCTGTAATTCACAAGGTTTTACTGTAGTTTCTGAATATTAAAAGTGACCGTATGTAGATATATCATTATTTAAATTGCGTAACTACCTATGAGATAAGGCTTTCAGTGCTATTTATAAACATATATGATACAGTGTAGGCTGACAGCTGAACAATAGTACAGTAGCAGGTGGTGCTAATGCTCCACACAGAAGCAAATCATACCACAAAGCAGAAGAATAAGCTAAATGAAAAACTTCAAGCACTTCGAGAAGTAAGTTAGTGCTTATGAAGATGAAACACAGCTTTATTTATCAATGAGGCCGTAAGAAATAAATCATGTTGTTCAACTCCAGGAATGTCTCAGAGACATTAAGTCCTAGATGACCTGTAACTTCCTACTTTTAAACTAAAGACCTTAGAGATAAACTTTCGGACCATATTGTCACTTTAGACATCACCATGGCATCCAGTTCCATATTAAACACATTTCCAAAACAGCCTTCTTCCACCTGCAGAACATTATGAATATTAGAAACATAGTTTGTGCTTTTGTTACACCAAAATTAGATTATTGTAAGCATGAGTCAGCATTGTCAGCACGAGTTCTGACAAGAACTAGTAAGAGAGACCACATCACTCCAGTGTTGGCTTCTCTACACTGGCTTAGAATTCAATTTAAAATCATCCTCCTCTACAAAGCACTTAATGATCAGGCCCCATCATATCTTAAAGATCTAGTTTCACATTATCAGCCCAATAGATCACTTCGGTCCCATCTCTTAGTTAAGCTGCTATAGACCTAGACTGCTGGGGGATTTCCGGTGGTGCACTCACACTCACTACCTCACACTCACTCTCTCACACTCAGGGTATGAATGTTTCTTATTTATATGTCATTAACCTTATTTTTTCTCTCCCAAATCTGTGCCTTTCCTTCCATCCTCTCTCTCCCCCGTCCTCATTTTGCAGGCTGCAGGATCCAGATCCAGTTTTTGATGCTATTATTATTGTCACTAACAGTAGTATTGCTGTCATTATTATTATGCTATGATTAAAAGTTGATATCAGTATAATTTCTTATCAATTATCTCTGCTCCTGCAAGTATAAATGACACCTTAGTTCCATAAATATACTCCTCCTGGTCTCTGTTTTCTGTCTCTCCCTCACCTCTCTCTTTTTTCTTTCTCTCCCCCTTTCTGTCAGCCATCTCTCCTCTGTCCCCATTTTTTCCTTTCACCCCAACCAGTCAAGGCAGATGACCACACATCTTTGAGTTCTGGTTCTGTCAAAGATTTCTTCCTGTTAAAAGGGAGTTTTTTCTCTCCACTGATGACTAGTGCTTGTTCACTGTGTGAACAGTTGGGTTTCTTTTCTCTCTCTGTAAGGTTTTTGCCTTACTATGTACAGTGCCATGAGATAATGTATGTTGTGATTTGGCGCTATACAAACAAAATTTAATTGAACTGAGTTAAATTACGCTATGTGATCAGCAATGTTGTTTAGTATATTTCTAGACAATCCTCTCCCTGGCCACATGCCTGAACCACATCAGCTGGTTCCTCTCATTGCGGAGGAGCAGCGGGTGTACTTTCCGTTCCTCCTGGATGTCTGAGCTCCTCACCTTCTCTCTAAGCCAGTCACCCTGCGGAGAAAACCCATTTCCCTTACTTGTATCCATGATCTTGTTTGTTTGTTCACTACTCATGGCTCCAGTTCATGGTTGAATGAATGATGGCATGCTTTGCTGCTCGCTGGTCCCATTTAACTCTGTTTTAATGTCTAAGGACTCTGCAATTTACTGTATTTGTGTGGATGACGATCGTAATCTACACTCGCGTAAAGATTTGAGCTGTCACTCGTGCCTATGAGTGTATTGGACTGTCAGCATACCTGTTGCCTCCTCCCTGGCTGTTCATATCTGGCTCCTGCCACACCTGGTTTCCACCACTGCCTGCGATAGCAATGAGGCTCAGCAGGGTGAGATTGTGGCTTACACTTGCCTTGCCTTGAGTTTTGACCATCAGCAGCACTCCTACAATACTCCACCACTGACCTCCTCCAGCCTCCACCAGCAACATTGCTCCTGCACCTGGACATCATTCACCTGCCTCGTCGGAGATACATTTATTGCAGATCTTGCTGCAGCTTCCATGATGACAAGACACCTACATCTCCAGAAAGTCATTCTAGTTCACTCACTTCTCAATGTCCTCTGAGAAACACCAGCTGCTGGCACATTGATCGCATCAACTCAAATCTAAAGGTCACCAAATGGAATGTACCACAACCATGCACTCCATTACAAGGACCTCAAACCTCCTAAAATGAAACAGCAATAAAACATAAATACTTCTAATTGGCACTAATTCAACCTTATCCAAATGCTAACTCTTCCATTTCCCCCTCCCCTCAGGTAAAAAGTCTGAGTGTCATCCTCAGCACACTATCTTTCACATTCAATTCAATTTCAATTCAATTTTATTTGTATAGTGCTAAATCACAACATACATTATCTCAAGGCACTGTGCATAGTAAGGCCAAAACCTTTACAATATTACAGAGAGAAAAGAAACCCAACAGTTCACACAATGAGCAAGCACTAGGCATCAGTGGAGAGAAAAAAACTCAGAAGCAGACTCAAAGATGTGTGGTCATCTGCTTCGACCGATTGGGGTGAGAGGAAAATGGGGGACAGAGGAGAGATGGGGGACAGAAAAGGGGGGAGGGGAGAAAGAAAAAGAGGGAGGTGAGGGAGAGACAGAAGAGAGAGACCAGGAGCAAATATACAACAGTTGTATCAAGTTTAGAATCA
>JAFBJR010019393.1:105830-155099 GCA_016785285.1 Brachirus orientalis | reverse complement strand
AAAACTGGATCTGGATCCTGCAGCCTGCAAGATGAGGACAGAGGGAGAGAGAGAGAATGGAAGGAAGCAGACATAGACTTGGGAAGGGAGAAAAAAAAAATAAGGTTGATGACACATAATTAAGTCACATTCATACCCTGGGTGTGAGAGAGCGAGAGTGAAAGAGTGAGTGAGTGCACCACAGGAAATCCCCCAGCAGTCTAGGTCTATAGCAGCATAACTAAGAGATGGTTCAGGTTTCTGTGAGCCAGCTCTAACTATAAGCTTTATCAAAAAGGAAGGTTTTAAGTCTAACTTTAAATACAGAGACAGTGTCTGCCTCCCGAACCGACATTGGCAGTTGGTTCCACAGGAGAGGAGCCTGGTAACTGAAGGCTCTGCCTCCCATTCTACTTTTATGGACTCTGGGAACTACAAATAAACCTGCATTTTGGGACCAAAGTGATCTATTGGGCTGATAAGGTAAAATTGGATCTTTAAGATATGATGGGGCCTGATCATTAAGTGCTTTGTACGTGAGCAGGAGGATTTTAAATTGAATTCTAAACTGTACAGGGAGCCAGTGTAGAGAAGCTAACACTGGGGTGATGTGGTCTCTCTTACTAGTTCCTGTTAGAACTCGTGCTGCAGCATTTTGAATTAACTGAAGAGTTTTAACTGACCTAATAGAACATTCAGATAGTAGTTACAGTAATCTAATCTTGATGTAACAAAAGCATGAACTAGTTTTTCAGCATCCTTTAAGAATAAAATGTTTCTAATTTTCATAATGTTCCGTAGGTGGAAGAAGGCTGTTTTGGAAATTTGTTTAATATGTGAGTCAAATGATATATCCTGGTCAAAAATAACTCCAAGGTTCCTTACAGTGACTAGACGACATGGTGATGTCATCTAAAGTGACAATATGGTCAGAAAGTTTGTCTCTAAGGTGTTTAGGGCTGAGTATGATAACCTCAGTTTTGTCTGAGTTTAGAAGTAGGAAGTTACAGGTCATCCAGGACTTAATGTCTTTAAGACATTCCTGGAGTTGAACAACCTGATTTATTTCTTCCGGCCTCATTGATAATATAAAGTTGTGTATCATCTGCATAACAATGAAAGTGTATGTTGTGCTTTCTAATAATGTTCCCTAAAGGAAGCATATATAAGGTAAAAAGTATAGGCCCAAGAACTGAGCCCTGTGGAATGCCATAATTAACTTTTGTCTGCAATGAGTCAT
This sequence comes from Brachirus orientalis, assembly GCA_016785285.1. Classification (NCBI taxonomy): domain Eukaryota; kingdom Metazoa; phylum Chordata; class Actinopteri; order Pleuronectiformes; family Soleidae; genus Brachirus; species Brachirus orientalis. The sequence goes on along the minus strand of JAFBJR010019393.1, from coordinate 153,880 downwards.
TGTTATTAACATGTACAAACTGGAATCTATCAGATAAGTATGATTGAAACCAGCAGAGGGCAGTACCTGAGATCCCTAAAGTCTGCTCCAGTCTCTGCAGTAGAATTTTATGATCAATGGTGTCAAATGCAGCACTAAGATCTAACAGGACAAGTATAGAGACCAGACCATTATCTGAGGCCAAGAGGAGGTCGTTGGTAACTTTAACTAGGGCTGTTTCTGTGCTATGGTGTAATCTAAATCCTGACTGGAAATCTTCAAACAGCCTGTTACCATGCAGATAGTCACATAACTTATTTGCAACTGCCTTTTCTAGTATTTTAGAAATGAAAGGAAGGTTTGATATTGGGCGATAATTGGCTAAAACCTCTGGGTCGAGGGTAGCTTTTTTAAGAAGGGGCTTATTAACTGCAACTTTAAAAGCTTGGGGTACATATCCAGTTATTAGGGAAAGATTAATTTGATTTAAAATGGAGTGATTAATTAATGGAAGAAAATTTTTAAACAGTTTGGTGGGGATGGGATCTAACTGACAGGTTGACAGTTTTGATGAGGATACTAGTGATGTTAATTCTGGGAGATCTATAGGGGAGAAACTATGTAACCGTATATCTGGTGCTTCTAAGGTTATTGTGCTAGAACTTGTCTCATTACCACTAGAAGAGAAGAGGTGGTCAATTTTTTCTCTTATTGATGTTATTTTAATCACAAAGGAATTCATGAAGTCGTCACTGCTCGGTGTTAAGGGAATAGACGGCTCAGTAGAGCAGTGACTCTGTGTCAGCCTGGCTACAGTGCACATCTCATATTAATAATGTTTCCCGGTCTGCTTAGAGGAACTCTCCCCCTCCCTCCACCCTATCACACCCGTCCTACAGAGCTCCATGGGCTCCCTGTCACACAATGCATCAATTACAAAATATTGCTCCTCACTTTCAAAGCCATCCACAACCTTGTACTTCCATACCTTACAGATCTCCACATTTCTACTCCTGCCTGTATCCTCAGATCCCATCTTGTCACCAAGGGGAGTAGAGTATTCAGCCACTCTTCCCCCCAGCTCTGGAATCCCCTCCCTCCTGAACTCTCCAAAACTGACTCGCTCCCACAATTCAAATCCAAAGTAAAAACCTCACCTGTTCAGAATGGCATACTCCCAATGACTACACAGCAACGTCCAATTTTATTTATCGTTTAGACTGTTGAAATTTAAGGTTAGACTTGCACATGAAATGCAAAAAAAATATTTTCTAGAGACACTAAGTATGAGAGAATTTACTGTAGTCCCTGTCATGTGTAATTGTTGTTTCTGTGAACCAGAGGCATCAGACCTCACTGATGAAGCTACTGTCTGGATGTAGTAAAATAAATACTTGTTTTAAAAGGGCTTTATTTACTGGTGGGATTTTCAACTAATACTTGTTTTGAAACAGAGATACGTTTAACATTTTTCACCCAAATAAATCCAGGTAATGACTATAAATCCAAGCCACTTACAAAAGTGATACTGATTCACTTGCAGCACTGTTAAAGTGTCATGTTTATTATGATAACTAAGGTTTGCATGAATTTACAATATTACAGTCATGAAACATAATCCCTGTTTTTATTTGCTATCCTTTCATTAACCCAAATTACATATTAAAAAAAAATTATAAAAAAATTAATTTTCATATAACTGGTTTTGACATTCTCCACATACAATACATGAAAGTGTAAGGGAAAGGTCCTGACAACGTTTCAACGTCTGTGTATCATTTTTACTGAAATTCCTAATAACACATTTTATTAATATTTCAGCTGTTGATCCTGTTTAGAATGTTAAGTGGAAAAAAAGTGAAGCCAGAAAATGCTATAATCTTTTTCTATGTCATTCACACACATACACAGAGGTAATGCCTAAGAGCAAATAGAGCAGAAAAAAACAACAGTTTACATTGACATTTTTATATGGGTTATTTCACCACCTCAGAATAAATATGTGATTAATTGAACATGTTAACATAAATGATGGTTTTTACAGTATGTGTGTATCACAGGAGTCAGGCTGCAGTATCTTTAGTGTAACAATGAGTTTAATAGATCTCCTAAACCAGGGATAGAATGAAGCATAGATGATTGGATTGATGCAGGAGTTAAAATAAAGAAACCAGAGTCCAAAATTTGAAAAACTAAAACTTGGTGACATGTTTGTGAGAGATGGATAATAATAAGGACAGAAACATATTACAAAGACAACCACAACAATACCCAGAATCCTGGCTGCTTTTCTCACAGATTTCTTAGCCGTGACAGTAACTGAGCCCTTGACTGTGACAGCTGTAATATGAGACCTCATGGCCCGAGCCTGAGAAACAGCCACCACAAATACTTTCATATACAGAACTACAATGACAGAAATCGGGCCAATAAAGGTCACAACAATATCAACAGCTCCTGTTGTGAAGCCAATTACAACTTCACACTCTCCATAGCATGAATTGTCTGCCCCTGGATTTTTCAGGAAGACGTGTAGTATGACACCATTATAGAAGAGAGAAAAGGCCCAACACAGACTAATACTTATTTTAACTCGTTTCTCAGTGACTTTGGTGGGGTAAGACAAAGGGTCACAAATGGCCACAAATCGGTCAACTGATATGAGCACCATGGTTCCAACTGATGCAGATGTTAGAATGAAGGAGATATAGTTATACAGACCACAAATGACACTCCCCAAAAACCAGCAGCCACTTAGGAGGATGATTTGAACTGGCATCAGCAGGAGGCCAACGAGGAAGTCTGCCACGGCCAGAGAGAGGAGGAGGAGGTTGGTGGAGGTGTGGAGCTGCCTGGACAGAAACGATCACCACATCAATTCCATTCTTAATTCCTTTGTGTCATTTCCAATTTTTTTTTCAAAAACATTTTAAAAATATTTCTATTGGCTCAAAGCAAACTACATTTGACAATAAGAAAAGTAAGATAAGGTTATGAGTTTATCTTCATGCCTGAAGTGGGAAATTGAGATGATGACAAGCAGATTGAGCATCAAAGTGAGCAAAGAGATGCAGGAGAGTATGATGTAAATAAAGATAGTTGAACTATGACTGCGCAACGTCCTTTTGCAAGAGATGTTTGCGAGCTGTGGAAAGCAGAGTTCAGCTCCTTCCAGTGTCTCCATACTCACAGAGAATAGAGAAGAAAAGGTGCACAGCAATATCCTCTCTCTGCTCCATGATCTGCATTATAAAGTGATTTCATCTTGCTCCTCCTTCTGTTTTCATGAACAGTCCCTTCAGTTGTGTGATGTAACGATCAAATACATTAACCACATCATTAGTTACTTTGAAACAAAAATAGATATTCAGTCACATGTTACTCATTTTGAGGCTTTTGCATCCTTGTGACATTGGAAATTGTTGTGACTTTTTGATCCATGTTGTGACTTTTGCATACAGTGACTTTTGCCTCCATGCTGTAAATTTTGTGTCCATGTAATGGCTTTTGAATTTGCTGCAACTATTGTATTTGATGTTGTGGCTTTTGCATCCGTGTTTTAGCTTTTCCATTCATCTTGTGATTTTATTTTCAGTCATGTGACTTTCTCAAATGACTGATGAAACTGGGTCACTGTTGGTCCTTCCATTCTTGGGCACATCACCACAATCACACCCAGATATTTTTGCTTTAGTGGGGACAATAGCAGCTGAATGTCAGCTTGTGACAAACACATTGCGCATATAAACAACAAACATAGAAACACAATTATACACCTGTGGCCAAATAGGTGATTGGAACACCTGAATTCAATTATTTGGATAGGAGAGTATCATATTCATCAAGCTTAGTTAGAAATACCCACTGCCAATCTGTACTCTGTTTGACAGGCTGTCCGTGACACAATTTTGTGCTTTAATTTTTTGTTTTCACCTTGTAGTAATGACTTTTTCCCTGGGCCTCCTGCTATTCATCAAACACCACCACCCCACCTTGTCTGCTGGTTCTGCTGTGAAATCTGCTATGAAATCCAGCTTTTCCCTTCTTTACCCTTGGTTTATTGACATTTATTGTAATAAGAGCAAAAATTGCTGTGGCCTTTTGTGTCTTATACTGGACACTTATTTAGTCCACATAAAGCATGGAATTAGAGACACTTGGCTAGTCCATCCTTAACACTGGAAATGAGACTAATTATGGAGCTTGTAACTATGGTGTTATTGGAGTCTCCTGCACATAGCAGATTGAAAACCTCAGTCCAAGGCAATGGCTTGCCTGGTGTTGTCAAAGCTTAGACTGCTGAAATGTCCTACAAACCCATTTTCACTCTGTCATCGAGGGATACTGACTGTATTTAAAACTTGACTAAAGGTTAGACTTGGACATGAAATTTAGAAAAGTATTTTCTAGACACTGTAATTACTGTACACAGAGTATGAGAGTATGTAGTCCCTGTCATGTGTATGTGTTGGTTCTGTGGAACCATAGACATCAGACCTCACTGATGAAGCTAATGACTGGATGAAGTAATAAACACATATGTTTACAACATTTTAAAAGGGCTTCATTTATTGGTGATATTTTTGACTAATACTTTTTTTGAAACAGGGATTTTCACCCAAATAAATCCTGGTAATGACTATCAACCACTCAAAAAGTGATACTGATCCACTTGCAGCACTGTTGAAGTGTCATGTTTATTATGATATCTAAAGTTTGCATGACATTATTATGTTAGTCACAAAACCTAATCCGTGATATTTTTCTATTTTTTTCCATTTACCCAGCTGACATGTTAAAAAACAAAGCAAAAGGCAACTTCAACAACATGAAGAAAAAACATTTTCATAAAACAGGTTTTGACATTCTCCACATACATGAAAGTTTATGCAAAAAATGCTGACGGCATTTCTACATTATGTGTGTATCACAGGAGTCAGGCTGCAATATCTGAAGTGTAACAATGAGTTTAATAGATCTCCTAAACCAGGGATAGAATGAAGCATAGATGATTGGATTGATGCATGAGTTACAATAAAGAAGCCAGACCACAAAATTTAAAAAGGCAAAGTTTGGTGACATGTCTGCCAGAGAGGGATAAAAATAAGGACAGAAACATATTAGAAAGACAACCACAACAATACCAAGAATCCTGGCTGCTTTTCTCACAGATTTCTTTGCCGTGACAGTAACTGAGCCCTTGACTTTGACAGCTGTAATATGAGACCTCATGGCTCGAGCCTGAGAAACAGCCACCACAAATACTTTCATATAGAGAACTACAATGACAGAAATCGGGCCAATAAAGGTCACAACAATATCAACAGCTCCTGTTATGAAGCCAATTACAACTACACACTCTCCATAGCAGGAGTTATATGTATCTGGATTTTTCAGGAAGTAATGTAGTATCACACCATTATAGAAGAGAGAAAAGGCCCAACACAGACTAACACTTATTTTAACTCGTTTCTCAGTGACTTTGTTGGGATAAGACAAAGGGTCACAAATGGCCACAAATCGGTCAATTGATATGAGCACCATGGTTCCAACTGATGCAGATGTTAGAATGAAGGAGGCATAAAACAACAAGCCACAAATGACACTCCCCAAAAACCAGCAGCCACTCATGAGGATGATTCGACCTGGCATCAGCAGGAGGCCAACAAGGAAGTCTGCCACGGCCAGAGAGAGGAGGAGGAGGTTGGTGGAGGTGTGGAGCTGCCTGGACAGAAAAAAAAACCACCATATCAGCTCCAGTCATTATTATTTTTTCCATTCAATCAATTCATCAATTTTGACTTCTGATCACAAGGAGAAAGATATTATTTATATTTAGATTACTAAAGCAACATACATACAGTACGTGTGTGTGTGACCGACGACAATTCTAAAATATTAGGATTAAAGCAAAATACGTTTGACAATAAGAAAAGTAAAATATATTCATGCCTGAAGTGGGAGATTGAGATAATGACAAGCAGATTGAGCATCACAGTGAGCAAAGAGATGCAGGAGAGTATGATGTAAATAAAGATAGTTGAACTATGACTGCGCAACGTCCTTTTGCAAGAGATGTTTGCAAGCTGTGGAAAGCAGAGTTCAGCTTCTTCCAGTGTCTCCATACTCAGAGAATAGAGAAGAGAAGGTGCACAGCAATGTCCTCTCTCTGCTCCATGATCTCCATTATAAAGTGAATTCATCTCGCTCCTCCTTCTGTTTTCATGAGCAACAGTTGCTTCTGTTGTGTGATGTAATGATCAAATACACTGACTACACCATTAATGGCTTTGAACCAAAAACTGGTATTCAGTCACATATAGCTCGTTTTGTGGCTTTTGAAATTGTTGTGACTTTTGCTTCCATGTTCTGAATTTTGCATCCATGTTATGGCTTTTTGATTGTTTGATTTGATGTTGTGACTTTTGCCTCCATGTTTTAACTTTTTCAGATATGAATACAAAAGCAAACACCCCCACATTAAAATACAACAGGTTCAGGGTCATGAAGGCGGGACAGTGCATCTGGTTTGGTATTTTGTGAGCTTGAACCTACTAAAGAACAAAGACCATCTATCTTGGTGTGAATTCAATCTTTTAGCTTTCCTGATGTATTCCAGGTTCTTGTGGTCTGTCCATACTAAAAAAAAAAAAGGCTCCTCTGCCCCCTCTAACCAGTGCCTCCAATTTGCTTTAACCGCCAACAGTTCTTTGTTACCCACATCATAGTTCCTTTCTGCAGGAGAGCCAGATAGGCACAGGGGTGCATCCTGTTGTCTTTGGCGGACCTCTGGGACAACACTGCCCCAATGCCCTCATTGGATGCATCGACCTCAACCACAAACTGCCGTCAGGGGTTAGGAACAGTGAGCACCGGTGCTGAGGTAAACTTTTCCTTGAGGCACTGGAAGGCTTTCTCAGCCTCAGAAGTCCACTGAAAAGGTACCTTTGAAGAGGTGAGAACATGCAAGGGTGCAGCAACAGAAATGAAGTTACGAATAAACTTTCTATAAAAGTTGGCAAACCTGAGGAATTGTTGTACCTTTTTCCCGGCTGCCCAGAGTTGGCCAGTGGGCCACAGCACTGACCTTATTTGGGTCTATCTCAATTTTGTTTGCTGTGACAATGTAGCCCAGGAAGCTGACCGTGGCTGCATGAGAATCACATTTCTCAGCCTTGACGTATAGTTGATTGTCCAATAGCTTCTGCAAGACTTGACGAACATGAATTTTATGAGTGTCCTCATCTGGTGAGAAAATCAGAATGTCATCCAGCTAGAAAAACACAAACACATTCAAAAACTGCGTTTGGCCTCCCTGGCGAACAAGGACCGTGTGTAGTTGCTCCGCCAGGTGGTTGATTTGCGAGGTGACAGAGGCTTGAAAATCCTGTTGACGATCTGTGAGGTCCTTCACGCCATGGCCGATTGTGTTTAGCTGTGCCTCATGCTGAGAGATCTTGGTGCCCTGTTGAAAGAGCATGGTCTGGAGTTCCTTGAGTCGACTGAGTCCATATTTTGGTCAGTTCGTTCTATCGCGACCTGAGACAGTTCTGAGGAACTCAAATGCACGACTCCAGTTTCCTGATAATCAAACAAAAGTATTTATTTCTCAAAAAAGGCTAACTAAAGATGCTTTCAAGGAGGTTGAAAAAACAAACAAAGGATCAAAAAACTTACAACTCACTGATCAAAAAGATGCTGGGTGACCACACTTGATGTACACGTCCATGGATTGAACAAGACGAACTGACTATTATATTTATACATGAGGTAAGTGAAAACAGGTGAAACTAATCAGGGGTAGGGCAACCAATTCCAAAGGTAGGAAAATGACACAAAGGGAGGAAGACAGGGTCTGAAATGAGTGGGAAAAAGGGGAGTACAAAATAAAACAGGAAGTGCTTGAAATATAAAAACACTGAGCATAACATGACTAAAATTAACACACTTGACGAGACACAACAAATTTTCCCAGCTGGAGTCTGCTCTTCTTTCTCTTCGCTATTTGTTTTTGTGTTTTTGTTTTGAGGTAAGATAAATTTTCAGGACAAAGACATGTCAGGTAGCTAGCAAATCAAAGGCAGTAGGGTGGTAATACAGTGGGTGTAGTTACTCACAAGTGAATGTGTGAATGCTAATGAAGTGTGGTGAGGGCTTTTATGTTATTACAGCCTTTGAGGATGAATTGTGCTGAATAAGTCATAATCAAGCCATATTTTTAACCATGCAACAAGATAGTATGAAGGACATTGTTAATTGGTGCACTTCTTTCATGTATATGTGTTTCTTGGAATTGTTCAAAATGGTTGACAGTGGAAATAACACCACCTGATTTATACCAAGGATTAGGGTCAAGCATTTCAGTTAGAGGTAAGAGACTTGGAAAGCCCCAGGTAAAAAGTGGTTATCTACTACTACTGGTTATCTTTCCTTTTGCAGGCAGTTTTTCTTCCACTCCCTCTCTGCATGTGTGTGTTCCTGTGTGTGCTTCATTGCAGAAGTGGAGTCAGGTGTGCAGGGTTCAGGTCAGCAGCTACAAACCACATTCACCAAGTTTAGTTAGAAATACCCACTGCCAATCTGTACTCTGTTTGACAGGCCATCCGTGACACAATTTCGTGTTTAATCTTTTTGTTTTCACTTTTTTCCCCTGCTATTCAATCTGTCATCAAACACCACCCCACCTTGTCTGCTGGTTCTGCCAACTACCTTTACATGGACATTTATTGTAATAAGAGCAAAAATTGCTTGATTCTTCTTATGTGTCTTTTACTGGACACTTATTTAATACACATAAAGCATGGAATTAGAAACACTTGGCTAGTCCATCCTTAACACTGGAAATGAGACTAATTATGGAGCTTGTAACTATGGTGTTATTGGAGTCTCCTGCACATAGCAGATTGAAAACCTCAGTCCAAGGCAATGGCTTGCCTGGTGTTGTCAAAGCTTAAACTGCTGAAATGTCCTACAAACCCATTTTCACTCTGTCATCGAGGGATACTGACTGTATTTAAAACTTGACTAAAGGTTAGACTTGGACATGAAATGTAGAAAAAATAATTTAGAAAAAATAATTTTCTAGAGACACTGTAAGTACAGTACACAGAGTATGAGAGTATGTAGTCCCTGTCATGTGTACGTGTTGTTTCGGTGGAACCATAGACATCAGACCTCACTGATGAAGCTACTGACTGGATGAAGTAATAAACACATACGTTTACAACATTTTAAAAGGGCTTTATTTACTAGTGAGATTTTTGACTAATACTTGTTTTGAAACAGGGATTTTCACCCAAATAAATCCAGGTAATGACTATCAACCCAAGCCACTTACAAAATACTGATACTGATGCACTTACAGCACTGTTGAAGTGTCATGTTTATTATAATTGAAGTTTGCATGAGATTATTATGTTAGAGTAATAAAACCTAATTTGTGATATTTTTCATTTACCAAGCTGACATGTTAAAAAACAAAGCAAAAGGCAACTTCAACAACATGAAGAAAAAACATTTTCATAAAACAGGTTTTGACATTCTCCACATACATGAAAGTTTATGCAAAACATGCTGACGGCATTTCTACATTATGTGTGTATCACAGGAGTCAGGCTGCAATATCTGAAGTGTAACTATGAGTTTAATAGATCTCCTAAACCAGGGATAGAATGAAGCATAGATGATTGGATTAATGCAGGAATTACAATAAAGAAGCCAGACCACAAAATATTTAAAGCCAAAGTTTGGTGACATGTCTGCGAGAGATGGATAAAAATAAGGACAGAAACATATTAGAAAGACAACCACAACAATACCAAGAATCCTGGCTGCTTTTCTCACAGATTTCTTAGCTGAGACAGTAACTGAGCCCTTGACTGTGACAGCTGTAATATGAGACCTCATGGCTCGAGCCTGAGAAACAGCCACCACAAATACTTTCATATACAGAACTACAATGACAGAAATCGGGCCAATAAAGGTCACAACAATATCAACAGCTCCTGTTATGAAGCCAATTACAACTACACACTCTCCATAGCAGGAGTTATATGTATCTGGATTTTTCAGGAAGACATGTAGTATGACACCATTATAGAAGAGAGAAAAGGCCCAACACAGACTGATACTTATTTTAACTCGTTTCTCAGTGACTTTGTTGGGATAAGACAAAGGGTCACAAATGGCCACATATCGGTCAATTGATATGAGCACCATGGTTCCTACTGATGCAGATGTTAGAATGAAGGAGGCATAAAACAACAAGCCACAAATGACACTCCCCAAAAACCAGCAGCCACTCATGAGGATGATTCGACCTGGCATCAGCAGGAGGCCAACAAGGAAGTCTGCCACGGCCAGAGAGAGGAGGAGGAGGTTGGTGGAGGTGTGGAGCTGCCTGGACAGAAAGAATCACCATATGAGTTCCAGTCATTATTAATTTCCATTCAATCCATTCATCCATTTTCATTTCTGATCACAAGGGAAAAAATATTATTTATATTTAGATCACAAAAGCAACATACATACAGTATGTGTGTGTGGGTGTGACTGAAAAAAATTCTAAAATATTTCATAGGATTAAAGCAAAAATACGTTTGACAATAAGAAAAGTAAAATATCTTCATGCCTGAAGTGGGAGATAGAGATGATGACAAGCAGATTTAGAATAACAGTGAGCAAAGAGATGCACGACAGTATGACGTAAATGAAGACAGTTGGACTATGACTGTGCAGCGTCCTTTTGCAAGAGATGTTTGGGAGATGTGGAAAGCAGAGTTCGGCTCCTTCCAGTGTCTCCATACTCAGAGAGGAAAGGAGAGGAAGAGAAGCTGCAAAGGAATGTCCTCCCTCTGCTCCATGATCTCCATCATAAAAGGGGGATTCATCTTGCTCCTCCTTCTGTTTCCATGAACAACAACAGTTGTGTGATGTAATGATTAAATACATTTACCACATCATTAGTTACTTTGAACCAAAAATAGGGAGTCAATCAAATATTGTTTGTGTTGTGGCCTTTGTTTTAGTGTTTTTGCTTTTCTGCTTTCATGCTGTGAACTTTTTCATTTGTGTTGTGACTTTTGCATTCTTGTTGCGAACTTTACATTTTTTTGGAACTTTTTTATTTCTTTTCATTTGTATAGCATTATATTGCAGTCATATGATCAAGAGCACAAAGCAGACATATATGACACTAGGGGGCAGTCCATAACAATCAAGATCCTCCAAGATCCTTCAAATGTACATGAGCGTCTCACAAGGAATCGTGGCAGCAGAGAGAGGACAAGAGTTTTATTTATTTCAAGTCAAAAGAGAAAAGAAAAGAAAAGAAAAACACAATTTAACACTTTAAGCTACCAGTGCCTAGGCCTCGGCCTTTAACAAAAGGTAAGTTAGGAGTAATGGGAATAATCAGAATAGTGTTGGAAAGAACTCAGTTATTTTCACTCGTATGTCTTTGGCCTCAGTCTAAAGGTCTGAATGGAAATAGAGTGGCATCTGATCTTAACACAGTGTCAGAGCTAAATCCAAGGCCAGAGATCCGGACAGTGATGGAATGTCCAACCCACAACATCTGTACGTAACCATTTATTAATTATTTTAAATGTAGAGACAGGAACATCTATGGGTAAAGAATGGAACTTAAAAAGTAGCCTAGGAAATACTGTATATTCATCCTTATTGTCTCCACTTGTCCTAATATTGAGAGAGGAAGGACCTCCCGATCTTTCCAGGTGGGAAAGATCGGGAGGTCCTTCCCTTTCACACTCCTCTCTTTAAGTCCGAGAAGCAACTGTTTCCTCTGTTAACCCAGTCTATAATTTTGAGTGGAATCCAATGGCAGCCAAAGTTTTAGTCAGAAATTTCCAATTTACAGTATCAAGGGTTTTTGAGCATCTAAACTAATTAAAATGGAATTATGCATTTTTTTCTTAGCACAGGTTATAATGTTTAATGTTCTTCTAAAATTATTGGCTCCTGTCTACGTGACATGAAGCCTGTGTGATCTGTATGAATAAGTTTTGTTATAATTGTCTGCATCTTTTTGGCCAGTCATTACAAAAGAGAAAAAAAAAAACTAATTGGTATACAGGGTCTTGCCTCCTTTGTTGATCACTGATATTATGGCTGCTGACCATGTCGTTGGTGGGTCCTTTTTTGGAGGAAATCATTAAAAACATTTGTTAATATTGGGGCCAAATCATCTATAAAACACCATATTCTTGTATTTCTGTTAGTCTGTTTGAATTTTTCTAGTATTATGTTTGTAAATTTCTTGGGGTTTCGTCCCCGGAGTAGAAGAGTTAAGTGACTGTGCCATGACGTCAGCAGAAATCCTTTGCATTCTTAAGATGACTTTCTCATTTGCATTGCAACTTGTGCTTGTATTGTGACACTTACAACTATTGCCACCTTGTTGACTTGTTGATTTACTTTTGTGACTTTCATTCATGTCCACCGCGTGAGCTATCTGTCTTGACTCCAGACAACTACTGGGGGGAGGTAGGAGCGTGCAAACACTTTTTGAGACAATGTAGACTTGTTTTGAACAGCAGCCAAATTTATGTTCCTCTGGTAGCTCCCGGATAGCCTTTGTTTTTAATCTAGCCCATGGTAAAGCCACTGAATGGATGGATTGGGAATCAGACTCATATGTGTTAAACTCTTTCACTTCATTCTCTGAAGAGATGATAAAGATTTTTGATACCCCTTTTAAGGACAGTTGCTCCATGACAAGACTTTTGAACTTAAGACAGGGGAGCCACTCTGCTGCAAAGTCTTTCATTGACTTCTGCATTGTAGCAGCTGAGAGTGGGTGGAATGAACCAGCATCATGAGTATTCATGAGGGGTTTAAATGATGAGATTAGAGATGAGTTAGCTACGAGAGATGAGTGTGTCACTCTAGAGGCGCTCATAAGCTTGGCTATACGAGTTGATAATAGACTCAGAGACGTAGAGAGGTTAGGGGCTCTAGGCAGCTCTCTCCCCAGACTTCTCTTCCAAGGTCTCCGTCTAACTCCACTCCAGCACTGCCTTTTCTGGTGGCCTCCACTCCGGCGTGTCAACCACCTGCTTCCTCATCTGACCCTCTGGAACCCATGCAGCTTGGCAGCACTTGGCTCACCCCCGATGAGTGGCAGAGGAGAATCCATTCTGGACTTTGCCTTTACTGTGGACAATCAGGACACCTGAAAAGAAATTGCGACCTCAGACCACGTAGGGGAGGCTCACCCAGGGAGAAGAACAACCAGGTGAGCAAAACTGCTCCAATATGATTCAATTAGCTGCCACACTCACTCACCAGGGCTCCACTCACACACTCCAGGTATTAGTCGACTCCAGTGCTGATGACAACTTTGTTGACTGCAACTTCCTTAGATGACTGGGACTCCCTGTGACTGCCGTGGATCCACCTAGAACTGTAAGTGCCATTGATGGGACCCCATTACCCCCCATAACCCAGACGACTAAGCCCCTTTCCCTAATCCTGTCAGGTAATCATCACAAGTTAATCTCCTTCTTTGTCATGTCCTCACCTTTGTCACCTGTGGTGTTAGGTCTCCCATTGTGAAGACTGCACAATTCTCACACTTACTGGCTCACCTCTTCGGTTAGCAATGTCAGCACCTTCTGCCATTCTCATTGTTTACGTTCGTCCAAGCTTGTTTCTCACCCCTCTCCCCCTGTCGAGTCCTCACCAGATATCTCCACAGTCGATCTCGATAGACCCTGCCTATGAGCTCCTTTGCCACGCTACGGTCTTTTCCAAGCTTGACCTAAGGAACGCTTACCACCTTATTCATATAAGGGAGGGAGACGAGTGGAAGGCCGCCTTCAATACACCTCTTGGACATTTTGAGTATCTGGTAATGCCCTTTGGATTAACGAATGCTCCAGCTGTTTTTCAGAGCATGCTGAATGATATATATGATATGAATGATATAGATATGTTAAACCAGTTAAATTTGGTTATCTTGACAACATTCAGATTTCTTCCCGTAACCTAACTGAGCACAAGCAACATGTATGTTTAGTTTTATAGAGACTATTAGAGAATAACCTTTTGTTAAATCTGAAAAATGCCAATTTCAGGTGGCTCAAGTTGACTTTTTGGGTTTTATCTTGGCAGGAGGAAGCATGAAGCCAGACCTAAAAAGATTGAGGCAGTAGCCCCCCGGAGGCCCTTACAGAGGCCAATTATGATGTCAGCGACGGGGGACTATTGGCTATGGTAAGAGTGGAGACATTGGCTTGAAGGAACTGAGCAGCCATTTCTAGTCTGGACTGACCACAAAAACCTTGCTTACCTCCATTCTGCACAACAGTTGAACTCTTGCCAGGCCCGTTGGTCACTCTTCCTCAGGTGATTCAACCTCTCTTACCGACCCGGATCCAAGAACATGAAGCCCAACACCCTGTCAGGAGTGCATGACCTGGTCCACCAGGGGGAGGACTGTCCCGTTCTTCCTGCTTCCTGTCTTGTGGGTGCCACTTCCTGGGATATCCACTGACTCCATTTCACTGTTTAAATTTAAACTCAAAACCCATCTGTTCCAACTTGCTTACTCTATCTGATCAACTGCATTATCTTTTACTCTGTCCTTTACTGTTGTCTCTTAATTCTTAATTGTTATGTATTTTATTCATTGTTGTACACTGACCTTGGGTTCCTTGAAAGGCGCCACTAAATAAAATGTATTATTATTATTATTATTATTATTATTATTATTATTATTATTATAATATCGAGAGGGTTGTACGCAAGGCTCAGCAGACCAAATCAGATCCTGGTTCTGGTCCCCCCCAACCGCTTGGTCATCCCATTGGCCACCCGTCCTCAGGTGCTTCGGTGGGGCCACTCCTCCAGGCTGGCTTGCCATCCTGGTGTGACACGCACCCTCCGGTTTCTGCAGGAAAGGTTCTGGTGGCCCTCCATGGCTGGGGATGTGAGAGAGTTTGTTGCCACCTGCGCAGTCTGTGCTCAAGGGAAGATGTCCCATTGCCCTCCTGCTGGTCTTCTTTGCCCCCGGCCCATCCCAAGCTGTCCATGGTCCCACATAATAGTGGACTTCATTACTGGTTTACCCCCTTCTAATGGACATACGTTCTCCAAATGTGTCCATTATCTCCCACTGTCCAAGTTGCCCTCTGCCCTGGAGACAGCCGATCTGGTCCTCCACGTCTTTCGCATCCATGACATCCCATCTGATATCATCTCTGACCGCGGACCTCCCAGGACTGGTGGGCCTTCTGCAAAGCAGTGGGCATGACCCCCAGCCTCTCCTCTGGAAATCAGCACCAAACCAATGGACAAACTGAGAGGGCCAACCAGGACCTGCAGTCCACTCTCCGATGTGTGGCTGCCCAAATATAACTTATCTCCTCACAGATTTATGATTTGAACAACAGATAAAATGTTTTAGAAATATTAATTTTAAAAATATATATAATTTTTAACAATTATAAAATTATAATTTTGTTTAAAATTTTATTCTAACCACATCATATATGTAAGTCAACTAACCAATGCAGTCGACTCTATAATCATTGATTATTCATTGAAGATAATTTTAGACATGAAATATTAGAACTTACACAGGTTTGACCACGTCAAATTAAAAAGTTTTAAGATTATTAACTCTTCTCTTTAATCCACAACTAATATATGTATATAAATCAATAATAAATAAATAAAATAAATAATATCAAGAATGTGTTGAAAGTACTTACTGTCTTATTAAGTATAAAATGTTATTTATTTTGTGTTGTTATTTTTATTGAGCTACTTTTATGTAGCTTTTTTTCTTTTTTTTTTTTTGGTATTTTGTTTGGTTTAAAAAAAAATCTGGCATAGCCCTCCACTGTGAAGGATACACAAATGTTTCCTTCAAAAACGGGCAAACATTGGCCACATTTGTTGGCCGCATGAGAAGGAGTTGGCGAGTCACCTGACAATTGGGACAGCCTATGGTGCAGTGCTGTGACACATTTTCCGGACATCCGGACGACAAATTCACAGGAGCATCCAGACCCTGGAATGAGCACAGCTGGTGTGTGCTTCAGACATGGAGTCAGGTGTGCAGGATTCAGATCCGCAGTCACAAACCATATTCATCAAGCTCAGTTGAACCAAACCAGTTGAACATTTTTCACCCAAATGAAGCCAGACAATGACTACAAACCCAAGCAACTTACCAAAGTTATACTGATGCATTTACATCACTGTTGAAGTGTCACATCTGTTATGAACAGTAAAGTCTGTATGTATGTATCAAACATAATCCCTGTTCTTTTACTCTATCCCTACTCTTACCCAACTAATGTGAAAATAAACAGAAGCAACTTCAACATGAAGAAAAAAAAATCATTTTTATGTAGATTAATTCACCACCTCCAAATACATAAACAGCGAAAGCAGATGATGCTGACAACATTTCTACATTATGTGTGAATCACGGGAGTAAGACTGCAATATGTGAAGTGTAACAATGAGTTTAATAGATCTCCTAAACCAGGGATAGAATGAAGCATAGATGATTGGATTAATGCAGGAGTTACAATAAAAAAGCCAGACCACAAAATTTGAAAAGGCAAAGTTTGGTGATATGTCTGTGAGAGACAGATAACAATAAGGACAGAAACATATTAGAAAGACAACCACAACAATACCAAGAATCCTGGCTGCTTTTCTCACAGATTTCTTAGCTGTGACAGTAACTGAGCCCTTGACTGTGACAGCTGTAATATGAGACCTCATGGCTCGAGCCTGAGAAACAGCCACCACAAATACTTTCATATACAGAACTACAATGACAGAAATCGGGCCAATAAAGGTCACAACAATATCAACAGCTCCTGTTATGAAGCCAATTACAGCTACACACTCTCCATAACAGGAATTATAAGTATCTGGATTTTTCAGGAAGATGTTTAGTATGACACCATTGTAGAAGAGTGAAAAGGCCCAACACAGACTGATACTTATTTTAACTCGTTTCTCAGTGACTTTGGTGGGGTAAGACAAAGGGTCACAAATGGCCACAAATCGGTCAACTGATATGAGCACCATGGTTCCAACTGATGCAGATGTCAGAATTAAAGAGGCATAGTAGAACAAACCACAAATGACGCTCCCCCAAAACCAGCAGCCACTTAGGAGGATGATTTGAATTGGCATCAGCAGGAGGCCAACGAGGAAGTCTGCCACGGCCAGAGAGAGGAGGAGGAGGTTGGTGGAGGTGTGGAGCTGCCTGGACAGAAACAATCACCATATCAATTCCATTATTATTATTATTATTATTATTATTATTATTCCATTTCATTCTTTCATTACTTCGTAGTTGTGATCACAAGAAAAAATGTTCATTATATATATATATATATATATATATATATATAAATATATATATGTTTGTGTGTGTGAAAACAAAACAAAACAAAACACAAGATAAGATAAGGTTATAAGTTTATCTTCATGCCTGAAGTGGGAGATAGAGATGATGACAAGCAAATTTAGGATCACAGTGAGCAAACAGATGCCGGACAATATGATGTAAATGAAGACATTTGGACTATGACTGTGCAACGTCCTTTTGCACGAGATGTTTGGGAGATGTGGAAAGCAGAGTTCAACTCCTTTGAGTGTCTCCATACTCACAGAGAATAGAGAAGAGAAGCCGCAAAGCAATGTCCTCTCTCTGCTCCATGATCTTCATCATAAAGTCAATTCATTTTGCTCCTCCTTCTGTTTCCACGAGCAACAGTCCCTTCTGTTGTGTGATGTAATGATTAAATACATTCACCACACGATTAGTTACTTTGAACCAAAAGTAGGGATTCAGTCAAACATTTTTTGTGTTGTGGTTTTTGTGTCAGTATTTTTGCTTTCTTGCTGGAACTCTTTCATTTGTGTTGTGACTTTACCATTTTGCATCGTGACTTTTTCATTGCATTATGACTTTTGTGACTATTGCATTCTTGTTGTGACTTATGCATTTAAGCTGTGACTTTTTGCATTCTTAAGTTGACTTTTTTCATTTGTACACATGTAGAAAATACTTATAACTACCCAAGCATCAACAATAGCTCTACTGCTTCAAAGCAAACTCTTATGATTGAGGCAATGTTGTGTTTGTTAATAGTAAATGTAAAGGCTATGGATTTATCTTCATACCTGAAGTGAGAGAACAAGCAGGTTCGGTGTCACAGTAAACAAAGAGATACAGGACATTGTGAAAGGTATAGTCTGAATACGATGCTGCATTGGCTTTTTGCACGAAGTGTTTAGAAGCTGTGGAAAGCAGAGCTCAGCCTCCTCCAGTGTTTCCATCTCTGAGAGAAGAGAGACAAGACGCTGGGAAGCTTCTGCAGCTCTCTGCCCCATGCACTCCATCATAACGCTCTATCATCTTATTCCTCCCTGTTCCCATGACAACAATGAATACATCTTTAGTGTGATGAAATGATGAAGTACTTTCACCATACCATTTTTTTCAGAAAAAGTACAATTAAAGCGTATTAGGGTCCAAGTGCGCATTGGAATTACTCTATTTATTCTTTCCCAAAATTTTCCATCTTGAATCGGGCCTAAACATGCTCAATAACTCAATAACTTAAAAGTGCCAGTTTTAAAGTACATGAACCAAAGTTGGTACACGTGTTTATTAGGTAGGGACGGTGGCAAAAGTCACCAGTGGCCCATTGACGAAACCCAACAGGAAGGCCGCAATTTTGAGTTGAATGCCAACTCGGAGCCAATTTGCATCTCTGGTATTTGAACAAACTTGTCCTAGAGCTTTTGTGCGAGAGGTCACTGAGGACAAGTTGAGGATCTAAAGTTATTGAAAGGTTTTCTTAATGTCACATGGCATACAAAGTTGGGGAAAATAATGATTTCTCGCCACAGACATGAAAACTGTTTTAACTTCACGAAGTAAAGTCCGATCTGAACCCAAACTTGGTATGATTGATTATAGTCCCGCCCTGAAGACGTCAGTATGAAAATATGTGATTTAGAAAACAGCGTCCCCTGGTGGAGACACAAAACAAGACATTTTACAGTTTTTCATGCTGCTCTAACAGGAATTATTGTATCCACCTACAACTTCATACATGACACCAGAGACCTACCCTGAATACGTTTGCAAGGGATGACCTCGCTACAGGAACATCCAAAACAGGAAGTGAACTGTTACTTTGCAGTACATTGACCAATCTGAACAAAACCTGATATCAGAAACAAGAGCACATGTTTAGGGAAATGAGCTTGACCCAACAGGAAGTCTGCCATTTTAAACAAGAAGTGAAATATAATTTTATTGTATATTAACCAATCTTGATGAAATTTGATATGTGAGACAAGGGAACTGCCCTGAACATGTTTGTGGACATGATCTTGACCAAACAGGAAGCGAAATGTAACTTTGCCATATGTTGACCGATCTGAACAAAACGATATGCGAGACAAGAAAACTGCCCTGAACATGTTTATGGACATGAGCTTGAATGAAGTCTGCCATTTTAAACAGTCACCGGAAATCCTTGACCTTTGCATTCTTAAGATTAATTTCAAATCTGCATTGCAACTTGCGTTTGTATAGTGACATTTGCAACTATTGCCACCTTGTTGACTTGTTGATTTGCTTTGTGACTTTTTCATTCATTTGATTTTTGCTTTCCTGTTCTGACTTTAGCATTGCTGTAACCTTTGCATTTTTAAGATGACTTTTTCATTTGCTCTGCATCTTGCATTTAAATGTATTGTGACTATGGAAACTATTGTAACCGCGCATCTGGGGGTTGCCTAAACTGTTCATAGAAATACTACAGAACATAGGATATGGAAGGGATTTATTCGTTGGTTTGGGTAGCTAGGCTGCCTCCACTCAACTTTTTTATTATTTTATAAAGGAAGAACAGTGGAAGTCCACCAACCACATTACATCAGGTCATAACTATACAATGTTGTGTATATAGGAGTGACAGAACAGTCTGTTACACTATTGCATTATTGTTGCAACTTTTGCATTTATGTGATGACATAGCAGGAAACTGGAGAGGTACTGTTTTCAGCCTTTACTCCAGAATTCTTTACTCCACAATTGTAATTCATTTTACATGTTCTCATCCACTATTCTCTACCATACAATGTATGGAGAGGAGATTTTTATATGATACTGTGAGAGGAATTTCAATTTATGGCAGATGTATTTGCATTAGCCACACAGTCCAGTGTTAAGGGTTTTAAGGAATATATTCATAGAGGGACCTATGAGGACTCTACATTGAACCAAACCAAAATTACTTTTTTTTAATTCCTCTGCACTTTTGGAACAAGGGGCCTTCTGCAAGGAGTTTGCATGTTCTCCCCGTGGTGCGTGGGTTCTCACCGGGTTCTCCGGCTTCCTCCCACAGTCAAAAAAAAAAAAGAAGTGGGGACTAGGTTAATTGGACACTGAATTGCCCGTAGGTATGAATGTGAGAGTGAATGGTTGTCAGTCTCTATGTGGCCCTGTGATGGACTGGCGACCTGTCCAGGGTGTACCCTGCCTCTCGCCCTATGTTAGCTGGAGATAGGCACCAGCGCCCCCGCGACCCCTAGTGGACAAAGCGGTAGAAAATGAGTGAGAGAGTGAGTAATTCCTTTGCTTCTGCCTTCAGCAGGCAGCCTTTTTCCAACACACTCTCCCTGTATGTGTGTGTTCCTGTGCATGCTTCATTACACAAGTGGTGTCAGGTGTGCAGGATTCAGATCAGCAGCTGCAAACCATATTCATCAAGCTCAGTTGAACATTTTTCACCCAAATGAAGTCAGTCAATGAATACAAACCCAAGCAACTTACACAAGTTATACTGATGCATTTCACTGAGAAGAAAAGAAAAAAAATTAAAAAAAAGAAATCATTTTTATATAGAATAGTTTACCACCTCCAAATACATAAATAGCAAAAGATGCTGACAACATTTCTACAGTATGTGTGTATCACAGGAGTCAGGCTGCAATATCTGAAGTGTAACAATGAGTTTAATAGATCTCCTAAACCAGGGATAGAATGAAGCATAGATCAATGGATTGATGCAGGAGTTACAATAAAGAAGCCAGACCACAGAATTTTTAAAGGCAAAACTTGGTGACATGTCTGCAAGAGGTGGATAAAAATAAGGACAGAAACATATTAGAAAGACAACCACAACAATACCCAGAATCCTGGCTGCTTTTCTCACAGATTTCTTTGCCGTGACAGTAACTGAGCCCTTGACTGTGACAGCTGTAATATGAGACCTCATGGCTCGAGCCTGAGAAACAGCCACCACAAATACTTTCATATACAGAACTACAATGACAGAAATCGGGCCAATAAAGGTCAAAACGACATCAACAGCTCCTGTTATGAAGCCAATTACAACGACACAGTCTCCATAGCAGGAATTATATTGATCTGGATTTTTCAGGAAGTAGTGTAGTATCACACCATTATAGAAGAGAGAAAAGGCCCAACACAGACAAACACTAATTTTAATTCGTTTGTGAGTGACTTTGGTGGGGTAAGACAAAGGGTCACAAATGGCCACATATCGGTCAATTGATATGAGCACCATGGTTCCTACTGATGCAGATGTCAGAATGAAAGAGGCATAGGAGAACAAACCACAAATGACACTCCCCAAAAACCAGCAGCCACTGAAGAGGATGATTTCACCCGGCATCACCACAAGGCCAACGAGAAAGTCTGCCACGCCCAGAGAGAGGAGAAAGAGGTTGGTGGAGGTGTGGAGCTGCCTGGACAGAAAGAATCATCTCATCAATTCCATTAATAGTTCCATTTCATCCTTTCATTACTTCTCAGTTGTGATCATCAAGCAAAAATATTCATTACATATATTTGTGTATGTGTGTGAAACCAAAACAAAATAACACAAGATAAGATAAGGTTATGAGTTTATCTTCATGCCTGAAGTGGGAGATAGAGATGATGACAAGCAAATTTAGAATCACAGTGAGCAAAGAGATGCCGGACAATATGATGTAAATGAAGACATTTGGACTATGACTGTGCAACGTCCTTTTGCACGAGATGTTTGCGAACTGTGGAAAGCAGAGTTCAGCTCCTTCCAGTGTCTCCATACTCACAGATAATAGAGAAGAGAAGCCGCAAAGCAATGTCCTCTCTCTGCTCCATGAGCTCCATTATAAAGTGAATTCATCTTGCTCCTCCTTCTGTTTCCATGAGCAACAGTCCCTTCTGATGTGTGATGTAATGATTAAATACATTCACCACACCGTTAATTACTTTAAACCAAAAATAGGGGAGTCAGTCAAATATTGTTTATGTTTGGTTTTTCTGTGAGTGTTTTTGGTTTTTGCTTTCATGCTGGAACTCTTTCATTTGTTTTGTGACTTTTGTGACTATTGCATTCTTGTTGTGACTTTTGCATTCTTGTTGTGACTTTTGCATTCTTGTTGTGATTTTTGCATTTAAGCTGTGACTTCTGCTGTGGTGCTGTGACTTTTGCATTGTTGTGACTTGCATTTGTTATAGGACTGTATTGTATTGAGCCTCCTGGGCCACCGTTGGCCCTGTCCTCCTTAAGCACACTTCCACAATGCTTTTGCAGGTAGCACAACAGCTGACTGTTGTTTAAGAAATATATAGAGGTTTCACCATTTGGGTTGCAGTTTAGTGACATAAACACTGCACTAGTTTGGCTACAGTCCTGCCATATCAGCAGTACCTGCATCCTCACAGTATATGTCTAGCCTTTATTTTGTTGTTCTTCTCTCCTTAATTTCCTCATCTTTAAGATTTTTACATTAAGTGGCAGAGGTTTTCTGTGTGTTTTTGTATTGTGATAATGCTTTACTTCACAATTCTTTACTCCACAGTTGCTGTATGTTGTTTTCATGCAATGCTGTGAGACAAACTTAAAATTATGTAGGATGTTTTTTGCATCAGCCAATAGTGTTAAAGGTTTTAAGGCCTATTTTTTTCCATGTACAATCACTTAAAATTAATAAACATCTATTGAAGTCTGCCTAATGCAACAACACATAAGTTTGCCGTCGCTCATTGGTGCAGTGCTTTCATGCACATATGTGTCTCTTGGACTTGTTTAAAAATGGCTGACAGTGACAATAACACTGCTCTATGCTTTTTTGCACTAAGGATGTTTCAGTTAGGGCTAGCAGTGTTTCAAGAGACTTTGGAGGCCTCAGGCAAGCAGGACCATGGAGGAACCTGCTAAACTAAAACTACTTTTTGTTAATTCCTCTGCTTCTGTCTATAGCAGGGGAGTAGTTCCTCGACTGCAACTCCGCATATGTGTGTGTTCGTGTGTGCTTCATTACAGAAGTGGAGTCAGGTGTTTAGGATTAAGGTCAGCAGCTGCAAACCATATTCATCAATCTCAGTTAGAAATACACTCTGCCACTCTGTACTCTCTTTGACAGTCTGTCAAAGCCACAGTTTTGTGCTTTTTTGTTTTTGCCGTCTTGATGACTTTTTCTACTGTGTCCAATATTTTCAATTTTTCATTAAACTTTACTAAACTTTGATTTGCACATGAAATGTGCAGAATATTCTTTAGAGACACTGTAAGTACAGTACGAGTATGAGAGTATGTCGTCCCTGCCATGTGTAATTGTTGTTTCTGTGGAACCATAGGCATCAGATCTTTATATTTGTTTCTGACCAAAATTATGGTTAACATTTTTCTCTCAAATGAAGCCAGAGAATGATTATAAGCCTGAGTTACTTACAAAAGAGATACTGTTGCATTTAAGGCACTGTTGAATTGATGTTTAAAATAGACCCGGCAACTTACACATTAACAAAAACATTTATTGTTATTTTTCATTTAGTTCACCACCTGCAAAGGCTGCTGACATCATTTCTACAGTATGTGTGTATCACAGGAGTCAGGCTGCAATATCTGAAGTGTAACAATGAGTTTAATAGATCTCCTAAACCAGGGATAGAAGGAAGCATAGATGATTGGATTGATGCAGGAGTTATAATAAGGTAGCCAGACCACATAAATAGAAAATGAGAGACTTTGAGTTGACATGTCCTGGCCTGTGAAAGAGGGATAAAAATAAGGACAGAAACATATTAGAAAGACAACCACAACAATACCCAGAATCCTGGCTGCTTTTCTCTCAGATTTCTTAGCTGAGACAGTAATTGAGCCCTTGACTGTGACAGCTGTAATATGAGACCTCATGGCTCGAGCCTGAGAAACAGCCACCACAAATACTTTCATATACAGAACTACAATGACAGAAATCGGGCCAATAAAGGTCAAAACGACATCAACAGCTCCTGTTATGAAGCCAATTATAACTACACACTCTCCATAGCAGGAATTATATGTATCTGGATTTTTCAGGAAATAATGTAGTATCACACCATTATAGAACAAAGAACAGGCCCAACACAGACAAATACTTATTTTAACTCTTTTGTGAGTGACTTTGGTGGGGTAAGTTAAAGGGTCACAAATGGCCACATATCGGTCAATTGATATGAGCACCATGGTTCCAACTGATGCAGATGTCAGAGTAAAGGAGACATGGATAAATAACCTACATATCATCCTCCCCAAAAACCAGCAGCCACTTATCATCATCATTTGACCCGGCATCAACAGGAGGCCAACAAAGAAGTCTGACACAGCCAGAGAGAGGAGGAGCAGGTTGGTGGAGGTGTGGAGCTGCCTGGACAGAAAAAGTCAACACTGAACAAAAACAAAAAACTTGCATCCTACTACTGTGTGTTTGTGGCTGCAGTGTCACCTGTGGTCACGAGGCAGAGTTAGTTAAATACTTCAAGAGATTACCATGGCGTACACATGTGGAAAATACATATAACTACCCAAGCTTCAACAATAGCTCTACTGCTTCAAAGCAAACTCTTATGAATGAGACTATGCTGTGTTTGGTAATGTGAATGTAAAGGCTATGGATTTATCTTCATACCTGAAGTGAGTGAGAGAGATGATAACAAGCAGGTTCAGTGTCACAGTGAACAAAGAGATACAGGACATTGTGATGCAGGCAAGTACAGTCTGAATATGATGCTGCACTGGCTTTTTGCACGAGGTGTTTAGAAGCTGTGGAAAGCAGAGCTCAGCCTCCTCCAGTGTTTCCATCTCTGAGAGAAGAGAGATAAGACGCTGGGAAGTTTCTGCAGCTCTCTGCCCCATGCACTCCATCATAAAGCTCAACCATCTTACTCCTCCCCCTTCCCATGACAACAATGAATACATCTTTAGTATGATGAAATGATCAAGTACTTTCACCATACCATTTTTTGTCAGAAAAAGTACAATTAAAGTTTATTAGAGTCCAAGTGCGCATTGAATTACTCTGTTTATTCTTTCCCAAAATTTTCCGTCTTGAATCGGGACTAAACATGCTCAATAAATCATGAAATTTTGCAATGCGTCAGTTCTGGTGAAAGTTTACATTTGAAAGTGGTTCGGTGAATGGGCGTGGAAATTTGGAAATGAACAAAAAAACTTTCATCAGGTCAAGTGGTGCCAGTTTTAAAGTACATGAACCAAAGTTGGTACACACGTTTATTAGGTAGGGAAAATCGCAAAAGTCACCAGTGAGAAAAACAGAATCATACAATAGCACACTTAAATGTGGACTATTAAATATAAGATCACTCTCCTCAAAATCAGTTTTAATTAATGATCTAATCATTGATAAACATATTGATTTACTATGCTTACATGAAGCATAGTAGAAGAAGAATATGTTAGTTTAAATGAGTCAACACCACCTACACATTCTAACACTCATGTCCCCAGAAGCTCAGGCCGAGGAGGAGGATTCGCAGCCATTTTTAATACTAGTCTATTAATTAACCCCAAGCCCAAACCGGAATACCTATCTTTTGAAAGTCTTATCCTCAGTCTATCTAATCCTAGTTTAAAATCACAGAAACCGGTTCTGATAGTCACTGTTTACCGTCCACCTGCACCTTATACAGAGTTTTCCGAATTCTTAACAGAGTTAGTGCTAAGGGCAGATAAAATCATAATTGTGGGGGATTTCAACATCCATGTAGATGTTGAAAGTGATAGTCTTGATTCTGCATTTAATTCACTGTTAGAGTCAATTGGTTTCACTCAGCATGTGAATAAACCCACTCACTGCCTTAATCACACCCTTGATCTTGTGCTCACTTATGGCATAGATATAGAAAATTTAAATATTTCTCCCCAAAACCCCCTCCTAACCGACCATTATTTAATCACATTTAATTGTACATTAACTAACTACAATAACATTAAGAAAAAATACCACTTCAGTCAGTGCCTGTCTGATAATAATGTTAATACTTTCAAGGAGTCACTGAGCCATTATTTAACTCTGTGCCATGTCTAAGTCCACCTGAAGTTAACAGTTATGATTTTACACCCACTTTCATTGATAATCTTGTTGATAATGCAGCAGCTTTACTGCGTACTACATTAGATAGTGTTGCCCCTCTCAAAAAGAAAGTGATGAATCAGAGGAGAGTAGCACCATGGTTTAACTCCCATACTCGCTCTCTTAAACAGGCTTTTACGTAGATTAGAAAGAATTGGCATTCCACTAATCGAGAATAATCTCATGTAGCCTGCAAAGATGGTCTTGTAGCTTATAAAAAAGCCCTTCATACAGCTAAAGCAGCCTATTGTTCTTCTTTAATTGAAGAAAACAGGAACAATCCAAAGTTTCTGTTCAGCACTGTAGCAAGGCTGACACAGAGTCACTGCTCTACTGAGCCGTCTATTCACTTAACACTGAGCAGTGACGACTTCATGAATTTCTTTGTGAATAAAATAACATCAATAAGAGAAAAAATTGACCACCTCCTCTCTTCTGAGACAAGTTCTAGCACAATAACCTTAGAAGCACCAGATATACGGTTACATAGTTTCTCCCCTATAGATCTCCCAGAATTAACATCACTAGTATCCTCATCAATAGTATTAATTAACCACTCCATTTTAAATCAAATTAATATTTCCCTAATAACTGGATATGTACCCCAAGCTTTTAAAGTTGCAGTTAATAAGCCCCTTCTTAAAAAAGCTACCCTCGACCCAGAGGTTTTAGCCAATTATTGCCCAATATCAAACCTTCCTTTCATTTCTAAAATACTAGAAAAGGCAGTTGCAAATCAGTTATGTGAATATCTGCATGGTAACAGGCTGTTTGAAGATTTCCAGTCAGGATTTAGTTTACACCATAGCACAGAAACAGCCCTAGTTAAAGTTGCCAACGACCTCTTCTTGGCCTCAGATAATGGTCTGGTCTCTATACTTGTCCTGTTAGATCTTAGTGCTGCATTTGACACCACTGATCTTAAAATTCTACTGCAGAGACTGGAGCAGACTTTGGGGATCTCAGGTTCTGCCCTCTGCTGGTTTCAGTCATACTTATCTGATAGATTCCAGTTTGTACATGTTAGTAACAATGACTCAGTGCAGACAAAAGCTAATTATGGAGTTCCACAGGGCTCAGTTCTTGGGCCTATACTTTTTACCTTATATATGCTTCCTTTACTTTAGGAAACATTATTAGAAAGCACAACATACACTTTCATTGTTATGCAGATGATACACAACTTTATTTATCAATGAGGCCAGAAGAAATAAATCAGGTTGTTCAACTCCAGGAATGTCTTAAAGACATTAAGTCCTGGTTGACCTGTAACTTCTTACTTCTAAACTCAGACAAAACTGAGGTTATCATACTCGGCCCTAAACACCTTAGAGACAAACTTTCTGACCATATTGTCACTTTAGATGACATCACCATGGCGTCTAGTCACTGTAAGGAACATTGGAGTTATTTTTGACCAGGATATATCATTTGACTCACATATTAAACAAATTTCCAAAACAGCCTTCTTCCACCTGTGGAAATTATGAAAATTAGAAACATTTTATCCTTAAAGGATGCTGAAAAACTAGTCCATGCTTTTGTTACATCAGGATTAGATTACTGTAACTCACTACTATCCGGATGTTCTATTAGGTCGATTAAAACTCTTCAGTTAATTCAAAATGCTGCAGCACAAGTTCTAACAGGAACTAGTAAGAGAGACCACATCACCCCAGTGTTAGCTTCTCTACACTGGCTCCCTGTACAGTTTAGAATTCAATTTAAAATCCTCCTCCTCACGTACAAAGCCCTTAATGATCAGGCCCCATCATATCTTAAAGATGTAATTTCACCTTATCAGCCCAACAGATCACTTCAGTCCCAAAATGCAGGTTTATTTGTAGTTCCCAGAGTCGATAAAAGTAGAATGGGAGGCAGAGCCTTCAGTTACCAGGCTCCTGGTCTGCTTCCTTCCATTCTCTCTCTCCCTCTGTCCTCATCTTGCAGGCTGCAGGATCCAGATCCAGTTTTGATATTATTATTATTATTATTATTAACAATAATACTGCTGTCATTGTTACTATGCTCTGATTAAAACTTCATCAGTATAGTTTCTTATCAATAGTGTTTGCTGCTGCTTGTATAAATGACACTGTAGTTCTATAAACATGACATAACTGATATTAAATTTGATACAACTGTTGTATATTTGCTCCTGGTCTCTCTATTTTTTCTGTCTCTCCACCCTTTCTGTCCCCCACCTCTCCTCTGTCCCCCATTTTCCTTTCACCCCGGTCAAAGCAGATGACCGCACATCCTTGAGTCTGGTTCTGTCAGAGATTTCTTCCTGTTAAAAGGGAGTTGTTTTTTTTTTCTCCACTGATGCCTAGTGCTTGCTCATTGTGTGAACTCTGTAATATTGTAAAGGTTTTGGCCTTACTATGTACAGTGCCTTGAGATAATGTATGTTGTGATTTGGTGCTATACAAATAAAATTGAATTGAAATGAATTGAAATACAACTTTGTTGTATATTAACCAATCTTGATGAAATTTGATATATGAGACAAGGGAACTGCCTTGAACATGTTTGTGGACATGAGCTTGACCAGAAGTCTGTGAACTTTGCATTCGTAAGATGACTTTCTCATTTGCATTGCAACTTGTGTTTTTATGGTGACACTTACAACTATTGCCACCTTGTTGACTTGTTGATTCGCTTTGTGACTTTTTCATTCATGTTGTGATTTTGCTTTCATGCTCTGACTTTAGCATTGCTGTGACCTTTGCATTCTTATGATGACTTTTTCATTTGCACTGCATCTTGCATTTGTATTGTGACTTTGAGAACTATTGCATTATTTTTACAACTTTTGCATTTATGTGACGACACAGCAGTAGTCTGCTCTTCTTTCCTCAAGTTTGGAAAGTTGACCATAAGTGGCAGAGGGTTTCTGTGTGTTTTTGCATCAAGGTGAGGAACATTTTCAGGACAAGGGCATTTTGACTAGCTGGTCAAACAATTGTAGTAGTGTAGGAGCAGGTGCAATTACCTACAAATAAATTGGTAAATGCTAATGAAGTGGGCTGAGGGGTTTTATATCATCACAACATTTGAGCAGAAATTAAGATACTTAATTAAGACTCCAGAACAGAAGACTGGAGTGATACTGTTTTCAGCCTTTACTCCAGAATTCTTTACTCCACAATTGTAATTCATTTTACATGTTCTCATCCACTACTCTCTACCATATAATGTAAGGAGAAGAGATTTCAATTTATGGCAGATGTATTTGCATCAGCCATGTAGACTGATGTTAATGGTTTTAAGGAATATATTCGTAGAATTGTTTTCTCTTTCATGTATAAGCACCTGAAATAAACAATCACTGTTTTCCTTATTTTAATTATGTCTGATGTGAAAACACATTAAGGATGACATTGTTTATTGGTGCTTTGCTTTGCTCAGAAGTGTTTTAAGAGACTGCAAGCCCCAGGCAAGAGAGACCTATCACGATTTTACGTTGAACCAAACCAAAATATTTTTTTCAATTCCTTTGCTTCTGCCTTCAGCAGGCAGTCTTTTTCCAACTCACTCTCCCTGTATGTGTGTGTTCCTGTGCATGCTTCATTACACAAGTGGAGTCAGGTGTGCGGGATTCAGATTAGCAGCTGCAAACCATATTCATCAAGCTCAGTTGAATCAAACCTGTTGAACATTTTTCACCCAAATGAAGGCAGACAATGACTACAAACCCAAGCAACTTACCAAAGTTATACTGATGCATTTACATCACTGTTGAAGTGTCACATCTATTATGAACAGTAAAGTCTGTATGTATCAAAACATAATCCCTGTTCTGTTACTTTATCCCTACTCTTACCCAACTAATGTGAAAAAAAACATAAGCAACTTCATCATGGAAAAAAAAAATCATTTTATGTAGATTAGTTCACCACCTCCAAATACATACAATACAGCCAAAGCAAAAAAGCAAAATGATGCTGACAACATTTCTACATTATGTGTGTATCACAGGAGTCAGGCTGCAATATGTGAAGTGTAACTATGAGTTTAATAGATCTCCTAAACCAGGGATAGAAAGAAGCATAGATCAATGGATTGATGCAGGAGTTACAGTAAAGGAGCCAGACCACAAAATTTGACAAGGCAAAGTTTGGTGACATGTCTGCAAGAGACGGATAAAAATAAGGACAGAAACATATTAGAAAGACAACCACAACAATACCAAGAATCCTGGCTGCTTTTCTCACAGATTTCTTAGCCGTGACAGTAACTGAGCCCTTGACTGTGACAGCTGTAATATGAGACCTCATGGCTCGAGCCTGAGAAACAGCCACCACAAATACTTTCATATACAGAACTACAATGACAGAAATCGGGCCAATAAAGGTCACAACAATATCAACAGCTCCTGTTATGAAGCCAATTGCAACTACACACTCTCCATAACAGGAATTATATTGAGCTGGATTTTTCAGGAAGATGTGTAGTATCACACCATTATAGAACAGAGAAAAGGCCCAACACAGACAAACACTAATTTTAATTTGTTTGTGAGTGACTTTGGTGGGGTAAGACAAAGGGTCACAAATGGCCACATATCGGTCAATTGATATGAGCACCATGGTTCCTACTGATGCAGATGTTAGAATGAAAGAGACATAGTAGAACAAACCACAAATGACACTCCCCCAAAACCAGCAGCCACTGAAGAGGATGATTTGAACTGGCATCAGCAGGAGGCCAACGAGGAAGTCTGCCACGGCCAGAGAGAGGAGGAGGAGGTTGGTGGAGGTGTGGAGCTGCCTGGACAGAAAGAATCACCATATCAGCTCCAGTCATTATTATTTTCCATTCAATCCATTGATCAATTTTCACTTCCGATCACAAGGAGAAAGATATTATTTATATTTAGATTACTAAAGCAACATACATACAGTATATGTGTGTGGTTGTGACTGACAAAAATTCTAAAATATTTCATAGGATTAAAGCAAAATATGTTTGACAATAAGAAAAGTAAAATATCTTCATGCCTGAAGTGGGAAATTGAGATAATGACAAGCAGATTGAGCATCACAGTGAGCAAAGAGATGCAGGAGAGTATGATGTAAATAAAGATAGTTGAACTATGACTGCGCAACGTCCTTTTGCAAGAGATGTTTGCGAGCTGTGGAAAGCAGAGTTCAGCTTCTTCCAGTGTCTCCATACTCACAGAGAATAGAGAAGAGAAGCTGCACAGCAATGTCCTCTCTCTGCTCCATGAGCTCCATTATAAAGTGAATTCATCTTGCTCCTCCTTCTGTTTTCATGAGCAACAGTTGCTTCTGTTGTGTGATGTAATGATTAAATACATTCACCACACCATTAGTTACTTTGAACCAAAAGTAGAGAGTCAATGAATTATTGTTTGTGTTGTGGTTTTTCTGTCAGTGTTTTTGCTTTTTGCTTTCTTGCTGGAACTTTTTCATTTGTGTTGTGACCTTTGCGACTATTACATTCTTGTTGTGACTTTATAATGTATAATGAATAACTGTCCATATCCTGTCATTTTGGGACAGGATGTGCCTATGTTGGCTAATTAATTGCAGCATAATGGGCCCCAGCTAGATCTTTTGCACTAACAAGAGCCAAAGCTAAGGCTAATGACGTTGTTTTTTGGGGGGAGTTAGCCTTTTCTGTAGCCCCAAAGAAACCCAAGTCAATCAGGCGGAGGGACAAAGTTTAGATACTCCAGCGCAGGAGCAGTTGCCCCTTCCGCAACTAGATGTTAGTGCTCTTGACATTCTTTTCTTTGCCAAAGTGCAGAGAGATTACCCTACCCTGATTGCCTGCTTTAATAAAGTTAAGAAAGAAGATAACATTTCTACAGCTATGTTGTGTAGGAAGGAATGTTTTGTGTTGAAAAAGGGGAAGTTTGTACATGTGAGCACTGAGGGAGAGCAGCTAGTAGTCCCCAAATCACTTCAATCGCAAGTGCTGAACCTTGCCCACAGCAGCCTTAGGTCAGGAATTCTAGGTCAACAAAAAACCCTAAACAGGATTGATAGCTGCTTTTACTGGTCTGGTATGTACCAGGAAGTCATAGCTTTTTGTAAGTCTCGCCCAACCTGTCAGCTCACCTCCGATTCAAACAGAGGCATGAAAGTACCCCATTCAACCTCCCTATCATTGACGTTCCCTTCTCTTGGATTGCCATGGATATTGTAGGTCCCCTAGACAAGAGACGTTTGCAAACTCCAAGAACTGTTGCAATTGCTTACGGTTGGCTGGAACTGGCCAGCCCACCAACACCTTGATCTTCCTGGGGTCGGGCTTTAGTTTGGTGCTAGCAAGGATCTAACCCAGAGAAGTTACAGAGGGAAAGCTGAAGTCATACTTCTGAGCTTTAACAAATAGCTTGTTCCCCAGCAGTCATAACACAAGACGCACAAGTTGTGTGTGTTCCTCCTGACTGGAGGAGAAAAATAAAATGTCAATGTCGGCAGAGGATATTTGTTTTTTACAGTGATGTCATTAAGTCTGCGGTAGTCATTACAGGGTCAGAGGGATTTGTCTTTTTTGGATACGTAGAACAAACCGTCCCCAAGAGGGGAGGAGGGTCTATTAGGGCAATGGCTAGGGACTCTGATACCTTCCCTCTCGGGGCGGTAGGTTTTATATAGTTTGCTGGATGGAAGAGTGGCACTGGGCAGGAGGTCAATGGGACAGTCGTAGGGTCTGTGTGGTGGAAGGGATAGGGCCCAGAATTTGGTGAACACCTCACCTAGATCATGATATTCCAGGGGCACCTGGGAGATATTGGGGGGGGAGTGTTGACAGAAGAGATGGGGTGTGAGACGGGCCTAGTGGAATGCAAAAAAATGTGTGTGTGGCAAAACGTAATCCAGCTAACAACTGAGAACATGGATCAATCTAAGTGAGGGTTATGTAACTTAAGTCAGGGGAGACCTAACACCACGGGAGATGAAGATGAAGGGACTGTGTGTCAGTGTTACTCACCCAGATGTCCTCTGGTGAGCTGCCCCTGGGAGGCCTGGAGCTGCACTCACGTCCGAGGTGACTGGAAAGTCAAACTTAGATGCAAAGTCTGAGTCGCCTCTGCCGCTTATCTGGGGTGAGTCTGGTAGTGCCCAGTTGCATGGGTTCCGGAGGAGAAGCAGATGAGTGAAGCAATTGGAGGCAGCTGCGGTGATTACGCTCCCTGCCCAGCTGAGCAGCCAGCCTCCTATACAAGGAAGGTAACAAAACACAAACAGGGGAACAAAATAAAACAAGAAATAAAACAAACCAAAAACTCTACCAGCCAGGAGCAGGAGACAGAATATAACATTCTTTTTACTTAACAAGACCGACACCAGCGTTTGCTCTGAGCTGCTGTGGTAAGCAAACAACAGCAGTTTCACGCTATCGTTTAATATATTCGTATAATGTCTGATGTGCAAAGACCTTAACACGCGGCGGAAATGAATAGGACCAGTGTTGGATTCAACCTGTGAGTTCACTATCAATTTAATCCACAGAAATCTACACATACATTGCAAAACTTGAGAGACTAAAAAGATCTGATTCTTTATACAGGGCTATGAAGATAGTTCACAGAGCCTACTCTGTGAGCCTACTGTTTTGAGAATAAGCTGCCACCCCTTTTCAAAAAAAAAAAAGAAAATCCTCTAATGATAAGATGTGATACAGGCTGTTCTTCATTTAAGTATATTCAATTATCAAGTATAATTTACTTACATCTCATTTGTTTTGATAACTTTAATATTGTAGAGGTAAGGTG
The DNA here is from genome assembly GCA_016785285.1 of Brachirus orientalis. Lineage (NCBI taxonomy): Eukaryota > Metazoa > Chordata > Actinopteri > Pleuronectiformes > Soleidae > Brachirus > Brachirus orientalis. The sequence continues at coordinate 119,706 of JAFBJR010019393.1, read as the reverse complement.
ATATACCTCTCCTACTGAGTGGCCTGACCTGTCATTGGTATGTGGCCCTCAACGATAAAAGTTTGAACACCCCCCTTTTTTAAAGTTTGGACACCCCTTTTTTTGTCCCTGCTCCCAACACACCTGGTTCAAACGGTCATCTCATCGGCAACAACAGCAGAATAATGGCCTGATAATGACCCATTCATTTGAATCAGGTGTGTTGAAGCAAGGAAACATCTGAAGCATACAGGGTAGTGGGTCCCCAGGACCAGGATTGAGGAACCCTGGTCTAGACTGTATGATTGATGGCAAAATAATGTGTAATATCGATGATTAGGTTTTTATTCATATAGAATTACAGGGAATGATTCATTATTTCTTTATGACCTTAGAATAAGACTATTTTGGAGCATAATAATGGTGGTGCTTAGCTGGTACAATCAACAGGGGGGGAGATGATGTTATGGCTGTGCTGTGTCTGGGCTTTTTCTTTAATCTTGACTTTACAGTGTCTGCAATATAAACACACTGCATGCATTCATAAATAACAAACTACAACAATAAAACAACAACAACAAACAGTTTATAAATCAGAGGTGCACACCTGTAAGGGGACACATTTGTTATCATGTAAAAGACAGTTAATAGAAAATATTGCTAAGGGTATCCTCCCTTCAAATCTTCATATTCCTGTGGAATTTTAAACATGTTTTATTATGTTAATGATCATTTTACAATGGAAGACTAACAACTTTACAGTATTACAGTAATGGAGCGCTGTTCAGCATTGCTTAAAACACTTACAAACATTCTGACAAAACACAACTAACATCAATGTCAGCCAATTTATCAATGTCTTTTTTTACAGTACACTGGTGTCACAGGAACCAGGTTGCAGTATTTTGAAAGTGAAAATGTGCTTAATGGTTTTTCTGAACCACATGTAGAAAAAGGCATAGATAATAGGGTTTAGACTGGAATTAAGAAATATAAACCAAAGCTCAATGCCAGCTGTTGATGTCCCAACAATGTTAGTCTCTGCTGCAACAGTAAAACAATAATATGGACATGAGCAGAGAAGAAACACAACCACTACAATACCGAGAGTCCTGGCTGCTTTAATCTCAGATTTCTTAGCTTTTACAGTCTGGGAACGTTCCACTGTGATGACTGTGATGTGAGAGCGCATGGCCCGAGCCTGAGACACAGCCACCACAAACACTCTCAAATACAGAATTATGATAATTAAAATTGGGCCTAAAAAGGTCACAACAAGATCAACTGCTCCTTCAACAACAGTGACAGCAACAACACAATCTCCATAACAGGAGTTATACATGTCAGGTTGTTTTAGGAAATCCCTTAATATCCAACTGCTGTGTACAACAGAAAATATCCAACACAGACAAACACAGAGTTTAACTCTGGTCAGAGTGACTGTGGTGGTGTAAAACATGGGGTCACAAATTGCTATATAGCGGTCAATTGATATGAGCACCATGCTTCCCACTGATACACTGATAACGAGGAAACCTACAAAGTAATACATGGCACACATGAAGTCACTCAAGAGCCAGCAGCCTTGGTTCTGATGAAGAAGAAGTGGCATTTCTACAAAACCAACGAGAAAGTCAGCGACAGCCAGAGAGAGGAGGAGGAGGTTGGTGGTGGTGTGGAGCTGCCTGAAATGAGAGAATATCAAACCTGAAAACATTTATGTTACATGTCAACATTGTGTTATAAGCATTAATAATACCAGGAAAAAGAGCAGACCACTTACAGAAGCATATGCCACGTATCAAATGTTTTAAAATCTATTACTCCAAAATCCTGTCACTGGTGACCAAAATGTAATATAATAATGGAACCAAAAGATAATAGTTTTTTATACCATGTGGAGAAACTGTGACTCTACCTGAAGTGAGAGATAGAGATGATGACCAGCAGGTTAAGAATCACAGTGAGCACAATGATGCAGGACAGCACACTGTTAATGAGTATGGTCTCTATGTGAGGACGCCTCGTCCTCCTGCAGGACGTGTTGATGTGAGGAAAACAGAGTTCAACTTCTTCCAGAACCTCCATGTTCAGACAGAGAGAGGAGACACTGCTGTGCTCTGACAGCTTTCTGACCTGAGGTCTTCATCATACAGCTGATTTATGTCTTTGCTTTGTCATCATCTTACATATGCAAATTTCTTTTCATGAGTAAGACACCCAATTAAAAAAAACATTCTCATGTGAAGACAGTTTTCTTCTTTTGGGTTCTCCCTCTAGGGGTCGCCACAGTGGATCATCTGCCTCCATCTTGTCCTCTCCCTTGTGTCCTCTTCTATTGCCCCAAAAGTATGTTGTATGTTTGCAGGAATAGCACGCAGCAAGCGGTACTAGGAGGAAATTAGAAATATTGTTCTACTGTATATGAGTATTTAATCATATACAGTAGCGCTGAGGAATTTTGACTAGAGTGCATAAAAAATGAAACAAATATCAAAATAATAATTCAAATAATAATAACTAGTCACCTTATCTCTCACTCCATCTTAATTTAATTTCACTAGAACAGTGTCTGAAGTATATGTGAGAAGGAGGAGGATGATGAGAGGCCAGATTATCCTATTTACACCACTGTATTTTAACATTGGTGATAATGGTATAACTTCAAGAGCTCAGTATTTCCTCAGGTGTTACTTGGTATGAAAATTTTAAGAACCACTGTTTTAGATGTTTCCCTGCTTTCAACACACCTGATTCTAATGGTCAGACTCATCTCCAGATACTGAAAAAGCCTGATAATGATCCATTCATTTGAATCAGGTGTGTTGGAGCAAGGAAACATCTAAAACATACAGGGTAGTGGGTCCCCAGGACCAGGATTGAGAAACCCTGGTCTAGTTTGTATAGTTTAGGACAAAATGATTTGTAAATCCATGATTATGTTTTCATTCATATAGAATCACAGGGAATGAATCATTATTTCTTCATGACCTTTGAATGAGCCCATTTTGGAGCATAATGAGTCGACTGTAATCCCCACACATGCTCACACACTTAAAGGTGATTGTGTTTAGAGACAAAGATAATGTTTTGACTGTGCTGTGTCTGGGTTTCCTGATATAGGAGGGTGCTAGCAAACTACTCTTATCTACCTGACACTTGTAGAATGAGAATACCATGGTTCTGCTTCTGTGAGGTATCAGACAGTCAAGACAAGAGTAACAAGAAAAGACACTGAAAGAAACAACCCCTATTATGACAAAACACTATATTTAATACAAATAAGCCCGAGTATTTACAGGACTATAATAAAACATGTTCTCCTCTAAAGTATGTTCAGTTACAGACTGAAAACACTGAAAAAGTGTGTGTGTGTGTGTATTAATATATTTGTCATGTCCAAAACAACATACAAACCTATCTGTGTGAGGACATTTCAATCTTGTGGGGACGTTTTTTTTTTGGTTCTCAAAACTTTAAAGGGTTAAGAGCTGGTTTTAGGGCTAGGGTTAAAAAGTGGTTTCTGTTAGGGTTAGGGTAAGGGTTTGGGTGAGGCACTTAATTGTGATGGTTAAGGTTAGGGAAATGGGCTAGGGAACACATAATGTCTATCATGTGTCCTCAAGTTTGTGTGTGTAGGACAAAACTTTACCGTGTCTGCAGTATAAACACGGTACATGCGTTCATACACAACAAACTACAACAATAAAACAACAATTACATACAGTTTGGAGGTGCACATCTGCAAATTAACACAATGAAACATTTAAATTTGTTATCATGTTAAAGACGGTTAATGATAAAGACTGCTCCTGGTATCTTCCTGTCAACTCTTCATATTCCTGTGGCATTTTAAGATGCATTTTATAACAACAACTTTCCAGTATTCCAGTAATGAAGCTCTATACAGTGCTGCTTAAAATTATTTTTATTATTATTATTTTGATCATTGTGACATACATTTTAAGAGAAAACACTGAACTATGATCAGTTTGTTGTTGCATTGCTGTATGACATACTTCTCATTTATGAACAAACCTGAACGGGTCCGTTTTTTTTTAAAAAACCCACAACCACAAAGCTCTGCACCAGACCTGACCTTGACCTCTTATCCACAATTCTATCAGATTTGGATTCAACTAGACCTGTTTACATCCATGCCATGACCTGACATCACAACATCAATGTCTTTTTCTACAGTACACTGTTGTCACAGGAACCAGGTTGCAGTATCTTGAGTGTGACAATTTGTTTGATGGTTTTTTTAAACCACACATAGAAAAAGGCATAGATAATAGGGTTTAGACTGGAGTTAAGTGTCAAGAACCAAAGCTCAATGCCTTCTGTTGATGACCCAACCAAGTTAACTTCAGCTGCAAAGGCTAAACAATAATATGGACTTGAGCAAAGCAGAAACACAACCACTACAATACCGAGAGTCCTGGCTGCTTTAATCTCAGATTTCTTAGCTTTTACAGTCTTGGAACACTCCACTGTGATGTGAGAGCGCATGGCCCGAGCCTGAGACACAGCCACCACAAACACTCTCAAATACAGAATTATGATAATTAAAATTGGGCCTAAAAAGGTCACAGTGAAATCAACTGCTCCTTCAGCAACATTGACAGCAGCAGCACAATCTCCATGACAGGAGTTATACATGTCAGGTTGTTTTAGGAAATCCCTTAATATCCAACTGCTGTGTACAACAGAAAATATCCAACACAGACAAACACAGAGTTTAACTCTGGCCAGAGTGACTCTGGTGGTGTAAAACATGGGGTCACAAATTGCTATATAGCGGTCAATTGATATGAGCACCATGCTTCCCACTGATACACTGATAACGAGGAAACCTACAAAGTAATCCATGGCACACATGAAGTCACCCAAGAGCCAGCAGCCTTGGTTCTGATGAAGAAGAAGTGGCATCTGTACAAAACCAACGAGGAAGTCAGCAACCGCCAGAGAGAGGAGGAGGAGGTTGGTGGTGGTGTGGAGCTGCCTGAAATGAGAGAATATCAAACCTGAAAACATTTATGTTACATGTCAACATTGTGTTATAAGCATTAATAATACCAGGAAAAAGAGCAGACCACTTACAGAAGCGTATGCCACGTATCAAATGTTTTAAAAACTATTACTCCAAAATCCTGTCACTGGTGACCAAAATGTAACATCATAATGGAACCAAAAGATAATAGTTTTTTATACTATGTGGAGAAACTGTGACTTTACCTGAAGTGAGAGATAGAGATGATGACCAGCAGGTTAAGAATCACAGTGAGCACAATGATGCAGGACAGCACACTGTTAATGAGTATGGTCTCCATGTGAGGGCGCCTCGTCCTCCTGCAGGACGTGTTGATGTGAGGAAAACAGAGTTCAACTTCTTCCAGAGCCTCCATGTTCAGAGAGAGAGAGGAGACACTGCTGTGCTCTGACAGCTTTCTGACCTGAGGTCTTCATCATACAGCTGATTTATGTCTTTGCTTTGTCATCATCTTACATATGCAAATTTCTTTTCATGAGTAAGACACCCAATTAAAAAAAACATTCTCATGTGAAGACAGTTTTCTTCTTTTGGGTTCTCCCTCTAGGGGTCGCCACAGTGGATCATCTGCCTCCATCTTGTCCTCTCCCTTGTGTCCTCTTCTATTGCCCCAAAGTATGTTGTATGTTTGCAGGAATAGCACGCAGCAAGCGGTACTAGGAGGAAATTAGAAATATTGTTCTACTGTATATGAGTATTTAATCAGAGTGGAGCTGAGGAATTTTGACTAGAGTGCATAAAAAATGAAACAAATATCAAAATAATAATTCAAATAATAATAACTAGTCACCTTATTTTTCACTCCATCTTAATTTAATTTCTCTAGAACAGTGTCTGAAGTATATGTGAGAAGGAGGAGGATGATGAGAGGGCAGATTATCCTATTTACACCACTGTATTTTAACATTGGTGATAATGGTAGTACTTCAAGAGCTCAGTATTTCCTCAGGTGTTACTTGGTATGAAAAGTTTAAGAACCACTGTTTTAGATGTTTCCCTGCTTTCAACACACCTGATTCTAATGGTCAGACTCATCTCCAGATACTGAAAAAGCCTGATAATGATCCATTCATTTGAATCAGGTGTGTTGGAGCAAGGAAACATCTAAAACATACAGGGTAGTGGGTCCCCAGGACCAGGATTGAGAAACCCTGGTCTAGTTTGTATAGTTTAGGACAAAATGATTTGTAAATCCATGATTATGTTTTCATTCATATAGAATCACAGGGAATGAATCATTATTTCTTCATGACCTTTGAATGAGCCCATTTTGGAGCATAATGAGTCGACTGTAATCCCCACACATGCTCACACACTTAAAGGTGATTGTGTTTAGAGACAAAGATAATGTTTTGACTGTGCTGTGTCTGGGTTTCCTGATATAGGAGGGTGCTAGCAAACTACTCTTATTTACCTGACACTTGTAGAATGAGAATACCATGGTTCTGCTTCTGTGAGGTATCAGACAGTCAAGACAAGAGTAACAAGAAAAGACACTGAAAGAAACAACCCCTATTATGGCAAAACACTATATTTAATACAAATAAGCCCGGGTATTTACAGGACTATAATAAAACATGTTCTCCTCTAAAGTGGCTGTATGTTCAGTTACAGACTGAAAACACTGAAAAACTGTGTGTGTGTGTATTAATATATTTGTCATTTCCAAAACAACATACAAACCTATCTGTGTGAGGACATTTCAATCTTGTGGGGACGTTTTTTTTTTGGTTCTCAAAACTTTAAAGGGTTAAGACCTGGTTTTAGGGCTAGGGTTAAAAAGTGGTTTCTGTTAGGGTTAGGGTAAGGGTTTGGGTGAGGCACTTAATTGTGATGGTTAAGGTTAGGGAAATGGGCTAGGGAACACATAATGTCTATCATGTGTCCTCAAGTTTGTGTGTGTAGGACAAAACTTTACCGTGTCTGCAGTATAAACACGGTACATGCGTTCATACACAACAAACTACAACAATAAAACAACAATTACATACAGTTTGGAGGTGCACATCTGCAAATTAACACAATGAAACATTTAAATTTGTTATCATGTTAAAGACGGTTAATGATAAAGACTGCTCCTGGTATCTTCCTGTCAACTCTTCATATTCCTGTGGCATTTTAAGATGCATTTTATAACAACTTTACAGTATTCCAGTAATAAAGCTCTATTCAGTGCTGCTTAAAACTATTTTGATCATTGTGACATACATTTTAAGAGAAAACACTGAACTATGATCAGTTTGTTGTTGCATTGCTGTGTGACATACTTCTCATTTATGAACAAACAAGCCAGAAACCTGCTAGGTCAGTTTTTTTCACACACCTACAACCACAAAGCTCTGCACCAGACCTTGACCTGTTACCCACAATTCTATCAGATTTGGATTCAACCAGATCTGTTTACATCCATGTCATGACCTGACATCACAACATCAATGTCAGCCAATTTATCAATGTCTTTTTTCTACAGTACATTGGTGTCACGGGAACCAGGTTGCAGTATCTTGAGTGTGACAATTTGTTTGATGGTTTTTCTGAACCACACATAGAAAAAGGCATAGATAATAGGGTTTAGACAGGAATTAAATAATAAGAACCAAAGCTCAGCGTCTGCTGTTGATGTCCCAACAATGTTAGTCTCTGCTGCAACAGTGAAACAATAATATGGACATGAGCAGAGAAGAAACACAACCACTACAATACCGAGAGTCCTGGCTGCTTTAATCTCAGATTTCTTAGCTTTTACAGTCTTGGAACTCTCCACTGTGATGTGAGAGCGCATGGCCCGAGCCTGAGACACAGCCACCACAAACACTCTCAAATACAGAATTATGATAATTAAAATTGGGCCTAAAAAGGTCACAGTGAAATCAACTGCTCCTTCAGCAACATTGACAGCAGCAGCACAATCTCCATAACAGGAGTTATACATGTCAGGTTGTTTTAGGAAATCCCTTAATATCCAACTGCTGTGTACAACAGAAAATATCCAACACAGACAAACACAGAGTTTAACTCTGGTCAGAGTGACTGTGGTGGTGTAAAACATGGGGTCACAAATTGCTATATAGCGGTCAATTGATATGAGCACCATGCTTCCCACTGATACACTGACAACAAGGAACCCTACGAAGTAATACATGCCACAAATGAAGTCACTCAAGAGCCAGCAGCCTTGGTTCTGATGAAGAAGAAGTGGCATTTCTACAAAACCTACAAGAAAGTCAGCGACAGCCAGAGAGAGGAGGAGGAGGTTGGTGGTGGTGTGGAGCTGCCTGAAATGAGAGAATATCAAACCAGAAAACATTTATGTTACATGTCAACATTGTGTTATAAGCATTAATAATATCAGAAAAAAGAGCAGACCACTTACAGAAGTATATGCCACGTATCAAATGTTTTAAAACCTATTACTCCAAAATCCTGTCACTGGTGACCAAAATGTAATATAATAATGGAACCAAAAGATAATAGTTTTTTATACCATGTGGAGAAACTGTGACTCTACCTGAAGTGAGAGATAGAGATGATGACCAGCAAGTTAAAAATCACAGTGAGCACAATGATGCAGGACAGCACACTGTTAATGAGTATGGTCTCCATGTGAGGATGCCTCGTCCTCCTGCAGGACGTGTTGATGTGAGGAAAACAGAGTTCAACTTCCTCCAGAGCCTCCATGTTCAGAGAGAGAGAGGAGACACTGCTGTGCTCTGACAGCTTTCTGACCTGAGGTCTTCATCATACAGCTGATTTATGTCTTTGCTTTGTTATCATCTTATTCTTCTTTTGGGTTCTCCCTCTAGGGGTTGCCACAGTGGATCATCTGCCTCCATCTTGTCCTCTCCCTCTTCTATTGCGCCAACTGTCCCTATGTCCTCCTTCACAACATCCATGAATCTTCTCTGTGGTCTTCCTGTTGTTCTGCCAAGCATGTGACTAAAATATCTCAACCTTGACTCTCTTATTTTATCTCCAAACCGCTTCACCTGCTGTCCCTCAAATATGCAAACCTGTATACTGGTTACCATGGCAACTCTGTTAGTGGCCAAAAGTATGTTGTATGTTTGCAGGAATAGCACGCAACAGGTTCCTGCCTTGTCACAATTCCCTTTCATCTTCTTTTTAGGGCCAAATGGTCCACAACGATAAGCTGCACAACCAGTCATTGCGCCACCTACTGACAACGGAATTTGCTACTTTGACAAAGCAATTTATTGGTGGCCTCTCTTTAGGGCCACATAATAATCATTGGCAACATACATCTCAAAATGGTGTGAGGGCCTGTTCATTGCTACTTGCAGTCTTTGTTTAATAAGATGTATCTTATTCTGAAAAAGCATTAAGCATTTTACACTGAGGCCACACAATGGGTAATTTTTTATGGGTTGCCGGTGTGAATCCCAGTTAGACCAACAATCGGAAATGAATGTCTGCATCTTATTATCCTGTTATTACTCATATCATGGTGTAATGGTATCATGGGAACACAGGGAGGAGTAGGATTTTTGAGCTTTCTGATGGAGAGAGTGGGGCAGAGAGCTGCAAATTATCGGATTTTATGACAGCCAATAGTTACTTTCCTTACTGAGGTGTTGGTAACACTGCTTACATGTATTAAGCAGGCAAATTAATGCAGGGCTTTTCATTCCTGGTCCTGGGAACCCAATGCCCTGCATGTTTTAGATGTTTCCCTGATTCAGCATGCCTGATTCTGCTTGCTGTCAACTATGCAAATCTGTAAACCGGAACTCTGGGTTTGGACTCATCTCCTGCTCCTGCATATCCTCCACATGTTGTGACTCCTCTGTTTGACCACAATCACGTGTGATATTGTTTCCATTTTGTGGCTGGCCCCTTTCTTCATTAGTGAATTTCTCAGCCTGGTCTCCTCTGCTCGAGTATCGTCCTTCTGTGGCGTTGAAAACAGAAGCGTGTGGGTTAAGGTGCATGTTTTGACTCAGTCTAGGCACCCACATTGTGTATTCCTCCTCACTTGAACTCTCAGAATCTTGAAATTGAGCCTTTGCTTTTGGCTTTTGTGGGATTTACCTTTCTGTCTTTCTGTTCTTATTCAGGTGCTTGGTACCCTGTACATCAACAAGGTAAGGACAAGGTAAGGTTTCGTTGTAGTCCTCTCTCCCTCCTCCATCCAGAGGTTCTACAACATACACTGGACCATTTGTTCCTCTTCTTTCTTTGACTACATGTACTTTGTTTTCCCAGTAAGCATATCTTTCCTGGTCCTCCTCTTTTAGATAGGCTCTGGATCAGTACATGGTCTCTAGGCTCAAGAACAGAACTCAATGCGCTCTGGTTGTAGTGCTTTTGTCCTCTCTCACCAGCTTTTCTCATACTTTCCTGTGCGATGTTATAGGCTTTCTGCACCAACTCTCGCCATTTCTCAGTGTATCTGGCGTGACACTGTCGATTTGCTTGTTCTCCGGGAAACATCAGATCAATGGGTAAAGTAGGTTCTCTTCCAAACAACAGGAAAAAAGGAGAAAACCCTAATGATTCATGAACAGCGGAGTTGTATGCATGAACCACTTTGTTCAAATAGTCTTTCCAGATAGGTTTTTGTGTGTCCTCCAGTGTCCGGAGCATACCTAACAGTGTTCTGTTAAAGTGTTCTGCTGGGGATGATAAGGTGTTGTCCTTGAGTGTATCCCACTGTAGCTTTGTAGCTTTTGGAACAACTCATTCTCGAACTCCCTTCCTTGGTCGTGGTGAATTTTGGCAGGGAAGCCGAATCTCAGAATGAAGTCATCAAAGATCTTATGTGCAGCTGTCGTACCAGACTTGTTTGGTGTAACATACACTTGTGCAAACTTTGTAAAGTGGTCTACTATTACCAGAATGTATTCCACTCCACCCTTGCTTCTCTCAAGATGCAGTTAGTCAATGGATATTATTACACCTTTGTCACATAATGTTCCATTTCCTCTCTCATTTTTGGGCAAAAGAATCTCTCTCTGGCTAAAGATATCATCCTATCAGCTCCTAAATGACCCATTTCTTCATCGAGTTTTCATCAGTTTGTCCATTTCTGCTGGTCGACAGGATAAGAAGTCTGTGTCGCGGTTGACAGATCCTGGCCTGTATTTCAGAGTGAAGCAGAAATCAGCTAACTCTGACACCCAGCGATGTGCCACTGCGTTTAGATTTGCAGCCTTCATTACATAGGTCAGGGGGTTATTATCACTGTACACTGTGAAGTGAGGAGCATGAAACAGATCTCGGAATTGCTCAGTTACAGCCCACTTCAGAGCTAAGAATTCCAGCTTCCCTGAATGAAGCCTGTAGTTCTTCTCTGCGGGACTGAGTGTCCTTGATTCATATCCTATCACTCTCAAGGCTCCACCTTGACGCTGATAGACAGCCCCAAGACCTTCCTCAGATGCATCAACATGTAGCAGAAATGGCTTCTGAAAATCAGGATATGCCATTACTGGGGGATCGGACAGAGTGTCAACCAGTCTTTCCAATGCATGCTGATGCAGTGCTGTCCACTCCACTGGCTGAGATGGAGGCAACTGAGGTGAACCTCCTTTCTTCCTCAGTTTCTTTTTAGTCTTTGGGTGGGACAACAACTCGTAAAGAGGCTTAGCAATCCTTGACAGCAGTTTGGCTGAGGCTAGCAATGTGTGTGGTGAGGTTCTGAAGGGCTTCACAGATTACTTTATTACCAGAATCAAGTTTCTCAAGGATAGGGTTGGGCTTAACCTTGTGGCTTTTATTTTTCTTTGCCCCACTAACCTGCTCAACTTCAGTGGTTGCCTTCTTGTATCATGGCCACTTTTACTCCTCTTTGCTTGGTTACAAATGAAAGTTTACTTCTTTTCTCCAGTTCCACACTGCAGGGAGCACTCATTTTCTTGAGTAACTCTTCATCCTGTACAGTTGGGTCCTGCAGTTAAGGCTTGATATCCACACACACAGCATCATCTTGCAAACCTGTTAACAATGTTTGCAAGAACTGGGTCTGTATGAGTTCAGAGTTATACCTCAGCCCTCCTTTGGCTCTCTCAGATGCAACCAACACTTTCTGTCTGAGGTCCATGGTGCGGATCAGAAACTGGACTGGGGTTTCTTTTGGCTCTTGGACAGCACGGGTCAGTGAATGATATAGCTCTGATGCATCCTTCTCTATGAAGTGAGTCCTAAGAACTCGCCTTAAAGAGCTTAGTGATAGTTCTTGTCTGCTCTCCAAGTAACTTCTTAATTTCACTTCAGGTGCAATAGACTGTATTACTGCTTAGACAATCTCACCTTCGCCGTAGCCTTTTTTAGTCCACGCTCAATTTGTCTTTCAAGGCTAGTGAAATTCAGTTTGTCCTTTTGTCCCACTTCACCAATTTGACCAATGATCCAGACATTCTTCCTGTACATAGGATGCAGATTTATCTGGCTTCTCGCTTGCGCTGTTCAGTCTCTGAGGTGATGAATCTGGTGGAGGCGTAGTACCATCTTGTACCAGCAGGGGACCACTCACGCTTGCCTCTGGCTACGCATTCCTCTCTACTTGACATGCATATTCATTAGCATCATCATTCTCTTTTCTCAAGGTGTCAATAAAATCATTTGATGCCAACAGCACTGATAGTCCTGAATCCTCTAAACCTGTCACTTCTTGACTCTCCAGGTGACACGGGATTAGTCTTTTCAGTAAACGGCATGATGATTAATAAAAGCCACACAGTTAATCACTCCATTTTAAATCAAATTAATCTTTCCTTATTAACTGGATATGTACCCCAAGCTTTTAAAGTTGCGGTTATTAAGCCCCTTCTTAAAAAAGCTACCCTCGACCCAGAGGTTTTAGCCAATTATCGCCCAATATCAAACCTTCCTTTCATTTCTAAAATACTAGAAAAGGCAGTTGCGAATCAGTTATGTGAATATCTACATAGTAACAGGCTGTTTGAAGATTTACAGTCAGGATTTAGACTACACCATAGCACAGAAACAGCCCTAGTTAAAGTTACCAACGACCTCCTCTTGGCCTCAGATAATGGTCTGGTCTCTATACTTGTCCTGTTAGAGCCTGCTGCATCATTCAGGTCTGAAGAAACTGAAATTCTACTGCAGAGACTGGAGCAGACTTTGGGGATCTCAGGTTCTGCCCTCTGCTGGTTTCAGTCATACTTATCTGATAGATTCCAGTTTGTAAATGTTAATAACAATGACTCATTGCAGACAAAAGTTAACTATGGAGTTCCACAGGGCTCAGTTCTTGGGCCTATACTTTTTACCTTTATATATGCTTCCTTTAGGAAACATTATTAGAAAGCACAACATACACTTTCATTGTTATGCAGATGATACACAACTTTATTTATCAATGAGGCCGGAAGAAATAAATCAGGTTGTTCAACTCCAGGAATGTCTTAAAGACATTAAGTCCTGGATGACCTGTAACTTCCTACTTCTAAACTCAGACAAAACTGAGGTTATAATACTTGGCCCTAAACACCTCAGAGGCAAACTTTCTGACCATATTGTCACTTTAGATGACATCACCATGGCGTCCAGTTCCACTGTAAGGAACCTTGGAGTTATTTTTGACCAGGATATATCATTTGACTCACATATTAAACACATTTCCAAAACAGCCTTCTTCCACCTGCGGAACATTATGAAAATTAGAAACATTTTATCCTTAAAGGATGCTGAAAAACTAGTTCATGCTTTTGTTACATCAAGATTAGATTACTGTAACTCACTACTATCCGGATGTTCTATTAGGTCGAATAAAACTCTTCAGTTAATTCAAAATGCTGCAGCACGAGTTCTAACGGGAACTGGTAAGAGAGACCACATCACCCCAGTGTTAGCTTCTCTACA
>JAFBJR010019393.1:53918-105734 GCA_016785285.1 Brachirus orientalis | reverse complement strand
GGTCCCAAAACACAGGTTTACTTGTAGTTCCCAGAGTCCATAAAAGTAGAATGGGAGGCAGAGCCTTTAGTTACCAGGCTCCTCTCCTGTGGAACCAACTGCCAATGTGGGTTCGGGAGGCGGACACTGTCTCTGTATTTAAAGTTAGACTTAAAACCTTCCTTTTTGATAAAGCTTATAGTTAGAGCAGGCTCACAGAAACCTGAACCATCTCTTAGTTATGCTGCTATAGACCTAGACTACTGGGGGATTTCCTGTGGTGCACTCACACTCACACTCTCTCACACTCAGGGTATGAATGTGACTTAATTATGTGTCATTAACCTTTTTTTTCTCCACCTCCCACTTTTTCTTTATCTCCCCCCTTTTCTGTCCCCCACCTCTCCTCTGTCCCCCATTTTCCTCTCACCCCAACCGGTCGAGGCAGATGATGATCTTTGAGTCTGGTTCTGCCAGAGATTTCTTCCTGTTAAAAGGGAGTTTTTTCTCTCCACTGATGCCTTGTGCTTGCTCATTGTGTGAACTGTTGGGTTTCTTTTCTCTCTGTAATATTGTAAAGGTTTTGGCCCTATTATGTACAGTGCCTTGAGATAATGTATGTTGTGATTTGTTGTATGTTGTCCTTATGTTTTGTGTCGTGTTTACAGAATTGATTTGGCAAATGAATGCTCCCCTCACTTTCAAACCCAAGATTATGTTAAAAATGATGGCAGCTCTGATGAGGAGTATCTTCCACCAATCAATGTAAGTTTTCAGTCAGTCTATAATCTCTTGACAGTCACAGTTAATAACTCATAACTGACAGGAAAAATATCTCTAAAGAGACCCTGCAGAATGGTTTAGATCTACCCATCCCTGCACCATCCACATCACTGTTGGTGCAGACACCACAATCATACACTGAGTTGATCGTAACATGTCACTGTCTTCAACAGGACCGGGCTTCCAGACAGCTGCTGATGTGGACTGAAAACAGCTGGAGTTCACCACACTTGTTTGACTGAACAATAAACTGCTGGATCATGTTTCCTCTCAGGCAGTTTTTTTCCTGTTACTGTAAAGATATTTACATGGCATAGTATTGAAAGGAATACAGCAGGTATATATGTTCAGCTTTTATTATTTATTTCCTCTTCAATTTGAACCAGAAGAATATACAAGTATAAATATAAGTCAATTAGTGTAAACAAATGTAATAAAGAAAAAAAACATTAAATACATCATTATCAATTATAAAAACTAATACATATATGAAATTAAAGACTGATGCCCTGATATGAACATTGAGATGTTTGAATACTTGTGTCATTATGTGAAACTGTCAGACTTGGAAGGAAATTTAGAGGCCAGATATGAAACCTGTGAATTGCCCTTGAAGATCTGAAAACTTTTTTTCTGATGTTCCAAACGCAGCAGCTGGTGAAGAAACCATACTGCCAAAAGGTCTTGACCTTACCATGTTAAAGTGTCTTGATAATGTATATTATGAACTGATTCTATATAAATGATAGGAGATGAGTGAAAGTGATATAAAACTTAAAATAAAAATATGAGATATATATACAGGCAGGATAAGGTGAGATCCTCCCAGTACTGTCTGTGAATGTACAAAAAAACTTCTCCAATGCAGTACTGGGAGAAGTTTTGTAGGCTTACACAGTTGGAACCTGGCCTCAGTATTTCCTCTCCTGGTCAGTAGACACATCCCTACAGTTTGCACAAGAATGCCACTTTACCCCTGACACACCAGCAGAAGGTGGGTTATCATCCCTGCATTGAAGCATCATCAGGTGAGGCATCAAAAACTAGACCTGCTTGTCTCTCCAGCAACTGTGCTGTTAGATCTCTGTACTCATCCAGAGTCATCTCCACCAGAAGTCTATATACATAAAACACAGAAAAGAGAAAAATAGTGTTTAAAAGTGTTAGTTTGAGTGATTTTTGTTAGATACCGTGACAGTGGACTGTGTGTTATGGTTTGTAGGTTATACCATATTACAATGTAAAAGTATGAAACATTATTTGGTCTGTGCATAAATATTTGTCATAATTCTCCCTCCTGGTTTTCATATAATCATTCAGCTGATGTTACTCAGGGAACAACTGTTCTAATGAACTGATACATCTAACTTATGTTATAGATTACACTGTCATTAACAGTATGGTGTAAAGTACAGAGATGCTAACTTAATATAAATACCTACTGTATTTCTGTAGTTGTTAGTGAGCAGAGGTAAGAAAATCATACAATATTATCAGTACAAACCTGTGTTACGTGTCTCTTGTGTGTGAGGGGCTTCTCTTCTCTTCTGTGGAGGCAGCTGCTTGTCTGCTGCTCCTCTCCTCTACCACAAACATGCCTCTCTCTCTCTCTCTCTCTCTTTCTCTACCTTTTTGACTGAATGCAATTATCACTACTTTTTTACAACTACTTTGATGACGGCTAGCCCGCAGTTAGCGAGCAAATGCTAACACGATATGGAAAAATAATAAGTTTCACTATCATACACATCTATGACCGATACAATTACAATATAAACAAGTAAAAATTATAAATGTGTCTTTATAGGACACCCTTAACTGTGGACACGGTCGTAAATGTTGATGGCATTTTGATCGGCAAAGGCCACCATAGTTCTCAGGGAAGGGGTGAGCAGAGGAGCATTTCTTCATTGCAATCTTGACTATATGCTCTAGATGTCACTAGAAATTACATATTTCACCTTTAAAGGGTTAAGACCTGGTTTTAGGGCTAGGGTTAAAAAGTGCTTTCTGTTAAGGTTCGGGTAAAGGTTAGGATGAGGCACTTAACTGTGATGGTTAAGGTTAGGGAAATGGGCTAGGGAACACATAATGTCTATCATGTGTCCTCAAGTTTGTGTGTGTAGGACAGGACTTTACCACATGTGCAGTATAAACACTACATGCATTCATACACAACAAACTACAACAATAAAACAACAATTACATACAGTTTGTACATCAGAGGTCCACATCTGCAAATTAACACAATGAAACGTGTTAAAGACTCCTCATGGTATCTTCCTGTCAACTCTTCATATTCCTGTGGCATTTTAAGATGCATTTTATAACAACAACTTTCCAGTATTCCAGTAATGAAGCTCTATTCAGTTCAGCTTAAAACTATTTTGTTGCATTGCTGTGTGACATACTTCTCATTTACAAACAAACAAGCCAGAAACCTGCTAGGTCAGTTTTTTTAACAAACCCACAACCACAAAGCTCTGCACCAGACCTTGACCTCTTACCATCAGATTTGGATTCAACCAGACCTGTTTACATCCATGTCATGACCTGACATCACAACATCAATGTCAGCCGATTTATCAATGTCTTTTTTCTACAGTACACTGTTGTCACAGGAACCAGGTTGCAGTATCTTGAGTGTGACAATTTGTTTGATGGTTTTTTTGAACCACACATAGAAAAAGGCATAGATAATAGGGTTTAGACTGGAGTTAAGCGACAAGAACCAAAGCTCAATGCCTCCTGCTGATGACCCAACCAAGTTAATCTCAGCAGCAATGGCTAAACAATAATATGGACTTGAGCAAAGCAGAAACACAACCACTACAATACCGAGAGTCCTGGCTGCTTTAATCTCAGATTTCTTAGCTTTTACAGTCTTGGAACTCTCCACTGTGATGTGAGAGCGCATGGCCCGAGCCTGAGACACAGCCACCACAAACACTCTCAAATACAGAATTATGATAATTAAAATTGGGCCTAAAAAGGTCACAACAAGATCAACTGCTCCTTCAGCAACATTGACAGCAACGACACAATCTCCATAACAGGAGTTATACATGTCAGGTTGTTTTAAGAAATCCCTTAATATCCAACTGCTGTGTACAATAGAAAATATCCAACACAGACAAACACAGAGTTTAACTCTGGTCAGAGTGACTCTGGTGGTGTAAAACATGGGGTCACAAATTGCTATATAGCGGTCAATTGATATGAGCACCATGCTTCCCACTGATACACTGATAACGAGGAAACCTAAAAAGTAATGCATGGCACACATGAAGTCACTCAAGAGCCAGCAGCCTTGGTTCTGATGAAGAATAAGTGGCATTTCTACAAAACCAACGAGGAAGTCAGCAACAGCCAGAGAGAGGAGGAGGAGGTTGGTGGTGGTGTGGAGCTGCCTGAAATGAGAGAATATCAAACCAGAAAACATTTATGTTACATGTCAACATTGCGTTATAAGCAGTAATAATACCAGGAAAAAGAGCAGACCACTTACAGAAGCATATGCCACGTATCAAATGTTTTAAAAACTATTACTCCAAAATCCCCGGGTTTCTAACTCGCAAAGTCTCGCCTCCATCCTGGCAAACAAGCTACATTTATTACAGGTACCGTTATCGCTAAAGGAGGCAGAGGAGTAACTAAACATGTGGCACACAACACAGGAGAGAGCAGGAGAGGGAGAAGGAGAGAGAGAAGCCATCGCTACTAAGCTAACTGTTAAGCTAGGAAGACCACAGAGTGTGAATCTACGTGAGAGATAGAGTCAAGCGAAGGTGTCGCTAACAGAAGCTTAAGGCAAAAAACGATTAACAGAACAAATGCTAATACAAAGACTAGACTGTGAATTTAGATTAAGTTTTCCAGCAGTAGAGAGCAGGAGAAAACACGCAGCGTAACACCAGTGGAAACAGGAAGTGACACAATACGTTACGTGAGCCGACGTCCCTCCCAACACCCTAATTTAGCATACTAATGCTAAAATGAAACTAATTAAACGATCTCAGGTCTCTGCAGGACTCACACAGGACGAGTGGGACATTACACAGAGAAGCATACAAGCAGTTTGACTGCATTCAAATCAAGAACAACTTTTATGACCATGTATCAGCAGAGAGAAACACAATTAAGACTAACCTCTGGCCATGTTAGAAAAGGCTTTGAAAGAAAGTATATGTTAACAATTGACCCGGTTGCCATCAGTCACTTAGGGTTCTAATTTCATAGATCAGGCATAGCCCGGCACAGCCCGGATCTTGCGTACTGTGTATGTGGGGAGGCCGTTGATCAACCGGGTGGGTGGAGGAGGGTCCTGCGGCCGGGCCGTGGTACTGGTGGAAACAGGCTGTAGGAGACAGGGAACGTGGGGTGGATTTTCAAGGATGGAGGGAAGATGCAAGCCCCATGATGCTGGGTGTCTAGCTGTGATGCAGCAGAAGGCAGACTCCAGGTCCTTGTTGGCCCTTTTTGATTGTCTGTTTGACTGGGGGTGGTAGCCAGAAGACAGACTGGGGGAGGCGCCTGGCAGAAGGCCAGACCATTGAAGAGAACTGGGGGTCCGAGACAATGTCCTGGGGTATGCCATGCAGACGGAAGACATGAAGAATGAGAATATCAGCAGTTGCTAGTACGGAAGGGAGCTCGGGTAGGGAGATGAAATGTACACATTTAAAAAAATCTGTCCATGATTGTAAGTATAACAATATGTCTGTTGGGGGGGGAGACCGGTGATAAAATCCACAGAGATGTGGGACCAGGGGTGATTAGCGATGGGGAGAGGGTGGAGGGGACTAGCAGAAGGGCGATGAGAATACTTGCCTGGGGAGCAGATCGTACTGGCAGCAACAAACTCCCTGACGTCCCCAGTCATGGAGGGCCACCAGAACCGTTGCTGCAGAAAGTGGAGAGTCCTGGACACCCTGGAGTGGCAGGCCAGCATAGACGAATGTCCCCACTACAGGACTTGGGACCAAACAGAGACTGGGATAAAGAGGTTAGGTGGTCCAGAGCCAGGGTCCGGTTCCGTGCCTTGAGCCTCAAGCATAACCCGTTCGATGTCCCAGGAAGTGGCACCGAAGAAACAAGAGTGAGGCAGGATGGGCTTGTCACTCAGTTCCTGGTGGAGCAGATCGTGGAGGCGATAGAGTGCATCTGGTTTGATGTTCCAGGAGTCTGGGCGGTAAGAGAGGGTGAAGTTAAATCTTCAAAGGAACAGGGACCAGCGCTCTTGGCAAGAGTTGAGTCTTTTGGCAGTTCTGCGATATGACAGGTTCTTGTGGTCAATCCAAACAATCAATGGCAGCTCAGCTCCCTCCAACCAATGTCTCCACTCCTGTAGGGCAGAAACCTCTGTTTCCAATATCATAATTTTTTCTGCTGTAGTCAACTTGTCGGAGGCATCGACCTCCACGACAAATTGGAGCAATGGGTCAGGATGCATGAGGACCAGTGCAGAGGTGAAGAGTCCTTTCAGGTTGGAAAAAACAGTTTCAGCTTTTGGGGGGGTCCACTTGAAGGGCAACGAGGTAGAGGTCAGCCTGGAGAGGGGAGAGGCCACCTTGCTATATCATTGGATAAACCTAGAAACTGTTGTAATTGCCTCCGGGAGGTGGGCACTAGCCAGCCTACAACTGCCTCTATCTTTTTAGGATCCAGCCTGAGTTGGCCGCTAGCTAGGATGTACCCCAAGGAGGTTACCGATAAAATGTGGAACTCACACTTTTTAGCTTTTACATATAACTTGTTTTCTAGGAGGCGTTGTAGGACTAAGCGCACATGTGTTCCTCCTGGATGGGAGAGAAAATCAAAATATCAAGATATACAAACACAGATTGATTTAACATGTCATGTAACACATCATTAATTAAATCCTGGAATACTGCAGGTGCATTGGTTAAACCAAAGGGCATGACAAGGTACTCAAAGTTTAAAATGCTATCTTACACTCATCCCCCTCCCTGATGCAAATGAGGTGGTATGCGTTGTGTAAGTCCAGTTTGGTGAAAACAGGGGCTTTGCTGAATGATTCGAAAGAGGGTCAATGAGTGGCAGAGGATATTTGTTTTTGATGGTGATGTCACTGAGTCTTCTATAGTCAGTGCAGGGTCTTAGTGATTTCAATTCAATTCAATTTTATTTGTATAGCGCCAAATCACAACATACATTATCTCAAGGCACTGTAAATAATAAGGCCAAAACCTTTACAATATTACAGCGAGAAAAGAAACCCAACAGTTCACACAATGAGCAAACACTAGGCATCAGTGGAGAGAAAAAACTCCCTTTTAACAGGAAGAAATCTCTGGCAGAACCAGACTCAAAGATCATCATCTGCCTCGACCGGTTGGGGTGAGAGGAAAATGGGGGACAGAGGAGAGGTGGGGGACAGAAAAGGGGGGAGATAAAGAAAAAGTGGGAGGTGAGGGAGAGACAGAAGAGAGGGACCAGGAGCAAATATACAACAGTTGTATCAAGTTTAGAGTCAGTTCTGTCATGTTTATAGAACTACAGTGTCATTTATACAAGCAGCAGCAGACACTATTGATAAGAAACTATACTGATGAACTTTTAATCAGAGCATAGTAACAATGACAGCAGTATTATTGTTACTGATAATAATAATAATAACATCATAAAAACGGGATCTGGATCCTGCAGCCTGCAAGATGAGGACAGAGGGAGAGAGAGAATGGAAGGAAGCAGACATGGACTTGGGAAGGGAGAGAAAAAAAAATAAGGTTAATGACACATAATTAAGTCACATTCATACCCTGAGTGTGAGAGAGTGAGTGTGAGTGCACCACAAGAAATCCCCCAGCAGTCTAGGTCTATAGCAGCATAACTAAGAGATGGTTCAGGTTTCCCTGAGCCAGCTCTAACTATAAGCTTTATCAAAAAGGAAGGATTTAAGTTTAACTTTAAATACAGAGACAGTGTCCGCCTCCCGAACCGACATTGGCAGTTGGTTCCACAGGAGAGGAGCCTGGTAACTAAAGGCTCTGCCTCCCATTCTACTTTTATGGACTCTGGGAACTACAAGTAAACCTGCATTTTGGGACTGTAGTGATCTGTTAGGCTGATAAGGTGAAATTAATTCTTTAAGATATGATGGGGCCTGATAATTAAGTGCTTTGTACGTGAGGAGGAGGATTTTAAATTGAATTCTAAACTGTACAGGGAGCCAGTGTAGAGAAGCTAACACTGGGGTGATGTGGTCTCTCTTACCAGTTCCCGTTAGAACTCGTGCTGCAGCATTTTGAATTAACTGAAGAGTTTTAATCGACCTAATAGAACATCCAGATAGTAGTGAGTTACAGTAATCTAATCTTGATGTAACAAAAGCATGAACTAGTTTTTCAGCGTCCTTTAAGGATAAAATGTTTCTAATTTTCTAATTTTCATAATGTTCGGGTGGAAGAAGGCTGTTTTAGAAATTTGTTATGTGAATCAAATGATATATCCTGGTCAAAAATAACTCCAAGGTTCCTTACAGTGGAACTAGATGCCATGGTGATGTCATCTAAAGTGACAATATGTTTAGAAAGTTTGTCTCTGAGGTGTTTAGGGCCAAGTATGATAACCTCAGTTTTGTCTGAGTTTAGAAGTAGGAAGTTACAGGTCATCCAGGACTTAATGTCTTTGAGACATTCCTGGAGTTGAACAACCTGATTTGTCCTTTTTGGCAACGAAGAAAAATCCTGCCTTGAGAGGGGAAGAGGAGGGTCTGATAAAACCGGAGGCT
The DNA here is from genome assembly GCA_016785285.1 of Brachirus orientalis. Classification (NCBI taxonomy): domain Eukaryota; kingdom Metazoa; phylum Chordata; class Actinopteri; order Pleuronectiformes; family Soleidae; genus Brachirus; species Brachirus orientalis. The sequence continues at coordinate 97,219 of JAFBJR010019393.1, read as the reverse complement.
AGTGAGTCAGAAATGTACTTCTCCATGGATTCCCTCTCGGGGCAGGAGATGGTGTATAATTTGCACGATGGGAGAGTGGCACTGGGAAGGAGGTCAATGGGGCAGTCATATGGTCTGTGAAGTGGAAGGGAAAGGGCCCTGGACTTGCTAAAAACCTTACCAAAATCGTGATACACCAGGGGCACCAGGGGCAGATCAGATGGATCGCTAATGGAGGGAGTGGGGTGTGACACGGGTCTAGCAGAACGTAAGCAGTGAGTGTGAAAAAAAGTGCTCCAGCTATCAATCAAGGAAGTTGACCAATCAAGGTGTGAGTTAAATAAATAAATAAATAAATAATTTACAAAAATTAACTAAATAATAACCAGTCCATGAAGTATTTATGTAACTAAAGTCGCTGAGGCTGAGCTCAGGTAAGGCAGAGCTCAGGTAGTCAATCAACTAGAAAAAAAGGGAAAAACAAAAGCCGGTCAAAAGACATGGCAGAGGTAAAAATACTACGACTGAGCAAATGACTGAGCTGACTGGCATGGAGTTACCCAACAAACGAAACATGACGCGCCTACACTGGGCAGCAGTAAATCCAGGTCTAAACAGAAGGAGGGTGATCACCCTCTCAGCCATGAGCATTGAGGGCTTTGTTTGGATTGGGGTTGGCATTACTGGTTAAGTAAACATATTTTTCCACTAATAAAGATACTCATATTTAGTAACCTATATTTAAACCCCGTGTAATAAAGATGAGTAGTGTGAAAAGATGATAACATAAACAAATACCATGTGTACCGGGATGAAATGAGAAGCACCTGTGTGTAAGAAACATTGCAAAGCCCGTGGTCTGGCCTTTATCACTAGTGTTTGCATGTGAAATGAACTTGTCTTGAATTAAATGATGATATTTTGGGAATTTTGATAAAATCAAAGATGTGAATATGTTTGATTAACTGTTTATTTGCACTTAACCACATCCATATCACATCCACTGGCAAACAAGGAGGAGGAGGAGGTGGGCGAGCCAGGGACAGAGGAGGTGGGGGCCAGAGGGAGACAGTGCCACACAGAGGACAGAGACAGGCCTGCTTGCAGAACTAGGATCAACCCTTTGGACATCCAGCAAGGGGGGGTTTTGGGATGCTGAGAGGGAACTGGGGACAATTAATTCCCGTCATCAAGCATATTTTAAGTGGATAGCCATTGTCACCTAGCAGCCACCCATCCAGAGGGGAGTCCCCCGGAAAGACTGTAGGGATGACAGAATTTGCCATGATGAATGAATCGTGCAAACCCAGGAATATTGGGATACATGTGTGTCACCAGGCAATTCGAGTGACAAATCACCTGTGCAGACTGTGCCACACTGTCCATCTTGTGCTGCACCACAAAATTAGAGCCCTTAGTCACAAAACCATACAAAACCATACATACAATAGCTATCTGCTAATAATTACAAAGGTGATGGTGACAATTTATCAGAGGGACACTAATTAGCTTCAAGGCTGTCCACTCGAGGTATGACATATTGAAAATATCATTCACAGACATGTCAACTAAACGGCGTTTGCTTGAAATGTTTGCTGCGGCTTTAACCAAAAAAAGGCTAGCTGCAGTCTCATATATCCTTGGAGATCATGCTTCCATGGGGGCACATCTTTCGCATTCATGGCTCATGACATGCCCAGTATGAACCTGATTGGACAGACACAAGTGCAACCCATTTGTCATTCTTCAAACTTGTCAAACATCTAGCCAATCATTGGTTTATTCAGCTAGGTTGGTCGTTATGGGTGGGACAAAGCAAACTGGAAATAGGCACCATCTTGAATCTGTCTAGTCTGAATGGGTAGTGGTTAGCACTCTTGCCTTTGCAGCAACAGGTCCCAGGTTCACAACCCAGTTGGAACAATTGGCCTTCTGCAAGGAGTTTGCATGTTCTCCCCGTGGTGTGTGGGTTTTCACCGGGTACTCCGGCTTCCTCCCACAGTCCAAAAACATGCAGATTTGGGGATTAGGTTAATTGGACACTCTAAATTGCCCGTAGGTATGAATGTGAGAGTGAATGGTTGTCTGTCTCTGTGTGGCCCTGTGATGGACTGGCGACCTGTCCAGGGTGTACCCTGCCTCTCGCCCTATGTTAGCTGGAGATAGGCACCAGCACCCCCCGCGACCCCTACATGTTCAGCATGTAGGTGAAAAAGATGTATAGCCTTTATGTACTACCAGTCAAAAGTTTTAGAACACCCCAATTTTTCCAGTGGTTTATTGAAATAATATACATTTCAGAATTATACAAAAACAACTTGAAGCTGTTCTGCAGCAATGGAGGTTGATTACAGTTGGTTCTACCAATTCCAACGGTTGTCCGAACTTTTCTTGAATATAGTTACAACCCCCTCTGTCTACGCAAAAATAGTATTGGAACATACTGTGGTACCTTACCCTTGTGAGCATTATTTGAACAGTACTGTACTGCAGAAAGTCCTGTGTGACCATAAAAATAGCGAGAAAAAGGCAATTAACAATGGAAGAGAGACAGACCATCATAACATTTACAAATGTACTTACAAAATCCTACAGAGATATTGCAAAAAAGACAAGGTTCCACTGAATACAGTTTCCTTCACCATTAAAAAAGACACTCAGAAACTGGAAAACTGTGACAGGAAGAGGTCTGGCAGATCCAAAGCCACAACAAAATCTGAAGACAAGTTCCTGAGAGTCAACATCTTGGTAAATAAGCAGCTCACAAGACATCAAACAAACCAAGACCAGGAGGGTTGTACATGTTTTTTCAAACAACAAGTCCAGATTTATAAACATAAATGGGAAACTGATATCTCATCAAAATCCCACTGTATTTCACCAAAAAATCTTAAATAATCTAGTACTATATATATACATTTAGTCATTTCCAGTGAATTCCTTTTATGTATGATGCATGTATGTTTTATGTATGATACCATTAATTACCCCTTTAAAAACACTTTAAAACACATGAGTAAGTACCTGAAATGTTAAGGAAGACACTTTGAATGACTGCTGATTTCTTTCATTTTGTATGTTTTCGTTATAATGGACACCAATGTGTAAATTAATACCCCACATTTAATGTAAAATTACATTAAGATCTTTACAAATTTAATAAATTGCCACTTAAAACATAATAGAAACATAATCTTAAACCATGTTAAATTACCTTGAATTGTAATGGCAAAAATATAAATTACTCCAAAATCAAATTCAAATCTACAGGCATTTCATTGTTTGTTTAAAAATCAAAACCAGAATACAGAAATTTTCTGTATAACTGCATTACTTAAAGTGCACACTCTGTAAAATATGTTAAATTGTCTTTCTACAATAATGTACAGTTAAAAGACATAAAATCACTTTTCCATTTTTTTCCACACATGCAAAATTACCTGCAATTTTGTGGAAATAACTACATTTCTGTAATTTTATATAAATTTCTTCTTTACCATTATTAGGAAAGATCTGTAAAATTACATCACATTTGATGTAAAAATACATTTGAATATATATATAAAAAAAATGTCAGATTACCTCAAATAGTTACCTCAAACTCAAACTTAAAACTGATTGAAAATTGAACAATGAACATTCTGACATTCTGACAAAACACTGAACTATAATCATTTTGTTGCAGTGCTGTGTGACATACTTCTCATTTATGAACAAACAAGCCAGAAACCTGCACGGGTCAGTTTTTTTAACAAACCCACAATGATAAAGCTCTGCACCAGACCTGACCTGTTACCCACAATTCTATCAGATTTGTATTCAACCAGACCTGTTACATCCATTGCATGACCTGACATCACAACATCAATGTCAGCCAATTTATCATTGTCTTTTTCTACAGTACACTGTTGTCACAGGAACCAGGTTGCAGTATCTTGAGTGTGACAATTTGTTTGATGGTTTTTTTGAACCACACATAGAAAAAGGCATAGATAATAGGGTTTAGACAGGAGTTAAGCGACAAGAACCAAACCTCAATGCCTCCTGCTGATGACCCAACCAAGTTAATCTCAGCTACAATGGCTAAACAATAATATGGACTTGAGCAAAGCAGAAACACAACCACTACAATACCGAGAGTCCTGGCTGCTTTAATCTCAGATTTCTTAGCTTTTACAGTCTTGGAACACTCCACTGTGATGTGAGAGCGCATGGCCCGAGCCTGAGACACAGCCACCACAAACACTCTCAAATACAGAATTACGATAATTAAAATTGGGCCTAAAAAGGTCACAACAAGATCAACTGCTCCTTCAACAACATTGACAGCAACAACACAATCTCCATAACAGGAGTTATACATGTCAGGTTGTTTTAAGAAATCCCTTAATATCCAACTGCTGTGTACACCAGAAAATATCCAACATAGACAAACACAGAGTTTAACTCTGGTCAGAGTGACTCTGGTGGTGTAAAACATGGGGTCACAAATTGCTATATAGCGGTCAATTGATATGAGCACCATGCTTCCCACTGATACACTGATAACGAGGAAAGCTACAAAGTAATACATGCCACACATGAAGTCACCCAAGAGCCAGCAGCCTTGGTTCTGATGAAGAAGAAGTGGCATTTCTACAAAACCAACGAGGAAGTCAGCAACAGCCAGAGAGAGGAGGAGGAGGTTGGTGGTGGTGTGGAGCTGCCTGAAATGAGAGAATATCAAACCTGAAAACATTTATGTTACATGTCAACATTGTGTTATAAGCAGTAATAGAGACCACTTACAGAAGTATATGCCACGTATCAAATGTTTTAAAACCTATTACTCCAAAATCCTGTCACTGGTGACCAAAATGTAACATCATAATGGAACCAAAAGATAATAGTTTTTTATACCATGTGGAGAAACTGTGACTCTACCTGAAGTGAGAGATAGAGATGATGACCAGCAAGTTAAAAATCACAGTGAGCACAATGATGCAGGACAGCACACTGTTAATGAGTATGGTCTCCATGTGAGGACGCCTCGTCCTCCTGCAGGACGTGTTGATGTGAGGAAAACAGAGTTCAACTTCTTCCAGAACCACCATGTTCAGACAGAGAGGAGACACTGCTGTGCTCTGACAGCTTTCTGACCTGAGGTCTTCATCATACAGCTGATTTATGGCTTTTCTTTGTCATCATCTCACATATGCAAATTTCTTTTCATGAGTAAGACTCTCCTCATTCTCATGTAAAGACAGTTTTCTTCTTTTGGGTTCTCCCTCTAGGGGTTGCCACAGTGGATCATCTGCCTCCATGTTGTCCTCTCACTTGTGTCCACTTCGATTGCACTGGCTATCGCTATATATCGTATGTATTGTATGCTATGTATCATGTAGGCGGTATGAGAGGGTGAACCTGAATGTCTCCAGGAACAATGACCAATGAGCCTGAAGAGAGTTCAGCCGCTTGGTAAAGCGGAGGTAAGCAAGATTTTTATGGTCAGTCCACACGATGAAAGGGTGCTCAGCTCCCTCCAACCAGTGCCTCCACTCCTGTAAGGCCACCACCACAGCCAACAGTTCAGTCAGTCATAGTTTGCCTCGGCAGGCGTTAACTTACGTGAGTAGAAAGCACATGGGTGTAATTTCTGGTCCTCGGGGTCACGTTGGGATCGGACAGCTCCGATGCCAGAGTCCGAAGCATCTACCTCAATGATGAACTGGCGGTTTTTGACAGGGTGTGAGAGGACTGGAGCGGTGGTGAATAGGTGCTTGAGAGCGGTGAAGGCAGATTCCGCCTCCGGAGTCCACATGAAATGTAGAGAGGTAGAGGTTAATTTGGTTAAGGGAGAGGCCACCTTGCTATATTCCCAGATAAACATATGGTAAAAGATGGCGAAGCCTAGAAATTGCTGTAATTGTTTGTGTGAACCAGGGGTTGGCCAACTGGTCATGGCTTCAATTTTCTTTGGGTCTGGTCTGAGCTTCCCCCTGCTGGGATGTAGGCAGGGAAGAAAACAGAAGGCACATTGAACTCACATTTCTCTACCTTAACATAAAGCTTGTTTTCTAAGAGTCTTTGCAATACAATGTGGATGTGTTGGTTGTGCTCAGTCTGATTGGTGGAAAAGATAAGAATATCATCCAGATATACAAAAACAAATTGGTTTATGTTTCTCAGAATGTCATTGATTAGGTTTTGGAAAATAACTGGGGCGTTAGTTAGTCTGAATGGCATGACAAGATATTCCAAGTGTCTTAGTGGTGTATTAAAAACTTTTTCCCACTGATCTCCCTCCCGTATGCGAACCAGATGATAGGCATTGCGGAGGTCCAATTTAGAAAAAACAGTGACCTTGCACAGGGGCTCAAAGGACAGGTCAAAACAAAAAAGTGCTCCAATTAATCACCGAAGGTGTTGTCCAATCAAGGAGAGGATTGTAATGCCTAAACCAGGGGAGCCCTAACACCACAGGGGAGAAGTTGAGGAAATAATTAAGAAGAAAATTAATTCACGGTGGTTCCCTGATACAGTTAATGCTAAGGGCTGAGTCTGATGAGTTACTGTGATAAAGGAACTGCCGTCGATGGCACAAACGGGTCACGGGGGGTCTACAGGAGTCAGGGGCAAGTCTAGTTGTCTAACCAAGTCTAAGTCGATGAAATTGTCATCAGCACCGGAATATAAGAAAACCTGAAGTGACAGAGTGGAGCCCTGGTTGTCAGGGTCCGGCTCCGTGCCGCTTCCTGCCTTTTATTTTGGTTAGTGTTTTACTTCCTGTGGAAGCATGTCTTGTGTTTTCAGGAGACTTGACTGGCCAGCTGAGCAGAGTCCCCTCCTCCCCGCACCTGCAGCTTGTTTCCTGATTGGAACCCCTGCCTTTTTAAACCCTGGTCCTTCCCTCTGCAGGTGTCAGCGTGTCTCACTACACAAGTGGTATTGTACCCGACGTTACGCTTGTGATCGCTCTCTGCACCACATGCTGTGCTTCTTATCCTGTACTTACGTTACGTTTTTCCCTCCCTACAGTTTTCCTTGGGGATCTCCGTCTAACATGACCAGTTCGTCGACAGTATATGCAAAGTCCCAGTCTGAGTCTCCTCTGCGTTCACTGGAGAGAGCCGAGTGGTCCCGAGCTGCATGGGTTCGATGACCTGGGATGAGTAGGTGGGTGGAGCGGAGTGGAGTGGAGGTAACAGTCGATTCCTGGGGCAAGGAGTCTGTGGAAGAGGGAGAACGAGAGGCGGCAGACCAGGGTTGTGCAAGAGGAGAGGTGACCTGACTCAAAGCTTTCCTTTCTCTGTGTCTCTCACGAATTTGGTTGTCTACTCTGATTGCCAGACTGATTAAAGCCTTAAAGACTCCCGCTCGTCTCTGGTGGCTAATTCGTTTTTTAATTTATTACTTAGCCCCCTGTAAAACACAGTCTTGAGGGCTAGCTCATTCCAGCCACTCTCTGCTGCTAAAATGCAGAAGTAAATAGAGTAGCTGGCTGCAGACTGTTACCTTGGGTTAGTGTTAGCATGTGATTAGCAGTTTTAGGCTCCTTGAATGGGGTATCAAACACTCAGGTCATTTCAGAAACAAAGGAATCGAAAGAACTTCGGACCAAGGAGTTGTTCTCCCAGAGATCGTTTACCCATAGAGCTGCCTTTCCTCTCACCAAGTAGTAAACATATGCTGGTCGGGAGCTATCAGAAGTGAATGAGTGGGGCTGTTGATCAAAGATGAGTTTGGACTGTCTGAGAAAGCGTGAGCAGGCACCTACCTCTCCCAAGTAGCACTACGGAGTCTGAATGGGTGGTTCCTGGTGAAGGGAAGGTACAAGAGTCTGGGCTGGAGGTAAGTTCCGGTCGGAAGGAGCCGCTGGAGAAGCCGGTAGAGTGGCGGACGCTGGTGGGAGATGTGTGTCACATTAGCCGTAAGAGTCTGTATAGCGCCCATAATATCACCTAGAATCTGGTCGTGGCATGACACAGCAGCAGCTTGTGTAGCTACCGCTTGTCGGAGGGCTTCCGTTTCAGTGGGATCCATTGTTTATTGGTAAGCGTGTTATATCACGTTTCACAAAAAGTAAATCACGGAAAAAGGATCAAAAATGGAAAGAGAGTTGTAAAGGAATAACAAAAGTTTATTATTACAGAAAATTAAATCAAAAACCAGTACATAGGAAACTAAATACGGAATAAACCACAGATTCTAGGAGAGAATAAAAAGTGATGATTAGAAAAAAACGGTCAGGAACAAAAAGGTAAATTTGTAAATTTATTTTCATGAGTAAGACACTCAGTAAAAACTCTGCATTCTCATGTGAAGACAGTTTTCTTCTTTTGGGTTCTCCCTCTAGGGGTCGCCACAGTGGATCATCTGCCTCCATCTTGTCCTCTCCCTTGTGTCCTCTTCTATTGCGCCAACTGTCCCTATGTCCTCCTTCACAACGTCCATGAATCCTCTCTGTGGTCTTCCTGTGGTCCTGCCAAGCGTGTGACCAAATAATCTCTTCCTTGACTTTCTTACTTTATCTCCAATCCGTTTCACCTCCTGTCCCTCAAATATGCAAATCTGTATACTGGTTACCATGGCAACTCTGTTAGTGGCCAAAAGTATGTTGTATGTTTGCAAGAATGGCACGCAACAGGTTCCTGCCCTGTCACAATTCCTTTTCATCTTCTTTTTAGGGCCAAATGGTCCACAACGACAACCTGCAAAACCAGTCATTGCACCACCTACTGACAATGGAATTTGCTATTTTGACATAGCAATTTATTGGTGGCCTCTCTTTAGGGCCACATAATAATCATTGGCAACAGATACCCCAACATGGTGTGAGGGCCTGTTCAGTGCTACTTGCAGTCCTTGTTTAAGGTGCATCTTAGTGTAAACTGCTTATTAATGCATTTTCTGAATGAGGCCACACAATGACTAATTTTTTGTGGGTTGCCAGTGTGAATCCCAGTTAGACCAACAATCTGAAATGAATGTCTGCATCTTATTATTCCATTATTACCCGTATCATGGTGTCATGGTATCATGGAAACACAGGGAGGAGTAGGATGATTGAACGTTGAGTGTGGGGACAGAGAGCTGCAAATTATGGGCTTTTATGACAGCCAATAGCTACTTTTCTTACTGAGGTGTTGGTAACACTGCTTACATGTATTAAGCAGGCAATTTAATGCAGGTTTCTCATTCCTGTTCCTAGGAACCCAATGCCCTGCATGTTTTAGATCCATGGTTCTCAAACTGTGGTACGTGTACCACTAGTGGTATGCAAGAACCACTGTTTTAGATGTTTCCCTGCTCCAACACACCTGATTCTAATGGTCAGACTCATCTCCAGATACTGAAAAAGCCTGATAATGATCCATTCATTTGAATAAGGTGTGCTTTAGCAAGGAAACATCTAAAACATACAGGGTAGTGGGTCCCCAGGACCAGGATTGAGAAACCCTGGTCTAGTTTATATAGTTTAGGGCAAAAAGATGTGTAAATCCATGATTATGTTTTCATTCATATAGAATCACAGGGAATTAATCATTATTTCTTCATGACCTTTGAATGAGCCCATTTTGGAGCATAATGAGTCGACTGTAATCCCCACACATGCTCACACACTTAAAGGTGATTGTGTTTAGAGATGAAGATAATGTTTTGACTGTGCTGTGTCTGGGTTTCCTGATATAGGAGGGTGCTAGCAAACTACTGTTATCTACCTGACACTTGTAGAATGAAAATACCATGGTTCTGCTTCTGTGAGGTATCAGACAGTCAAGACAAGAGTAACAAGAAAAGACACTGAAAGAAACAACCCCTATTATGGCAAAACACTATATTTAATACAAATAAGCCCGGGTATTTACAGGACTATAATAAAACATGTTCTCCTCTAAAGTGGCTGTATGTTCAGTTACAGGCTGAAAACACTGACAAAGTGTGTGTGTATGTATTAATATATTTGTCATGTCCAAAACAACATACAAACCTATCTGTGTGAGGACATTTCAATCTTGTGGGGACGTTTTTTTTTTGGTTCTCAAAACTTTAAAGGGTTAAGACCTGGTTTTAGGGCTAGGGTTAAAAAGTGGTTTCTGTTAGGGTTAGGGTAAGGGTTCGGGTGAGGCACTTAATTGTGATGGTTAAGGTTAGGGAAATGGGCTAGGGAACACATAATGTCTATCATGTGTCCTCAAGTTTGTGTGTGTAGGACAGAACTTTACCATGTCTGCAGTATAAACACGGCACATGCGTTCATACACAACAAACTACAACAATAAAACAACAATTACATACAGTTTGGAGGTGCACATCTGCAAATTAACACAATGAAACATTTAAATTTGTTATCATGTTAAAGACGGTTAATGATAAAGACTGCTCCTGGTATCTTCCTGTCAACTCTTCATATTCCTGTGGCATTTTAAGATGCATTTTATAACAACAACTTTCCAGTATTCCAGTAATAAAGCTCTATACAGTGCTGCTTAAAACTATTTTGATCATTGTGACATACATTTTAAGAGAAAACACTGAACTATGATCAGTTTGTTGTCGCATTGCTGTGTGACATACTTCTCATTTATGAACAAACAAGCCAGAAACCTGCTAGGTCAGTTTTTTTTTTTTTTTTTTTTTTAACAAACCCATAATTCTATCAGATTTAGATTCATCCAGACCTGTTTACACCAATGACATGACCTGACATTACAACATCAATGTCAGCCAATTTATCATTGTCTTTTTCTACAGTACACTGGTGTCACGGGAACCAGGTTGCAGTATCTTGAGTGTGACAATTTGTTTGATGGTTTTTTTGAACCACACATAGAAAAAGGTATAGATAATAGGGTTTAGACAGGAATTAAATAATATGAACCAAAGCACAATGCCTCCTGCTGATGACCCAACCAAGTTAATCTCAGCTGCAATGGCTAAACAATAATATGGACTTGAGCAAAGCAGAAACATAACCACTACAATACCGAGAGTCCTGGCTGCTTTAATCTCAGATTTCTTAGCTTTTACAGTCTGGGAATGCTTCACTGTGATGACTGTGATGTGAGAGCGCATGGCCCGAGCCTGAGACACAGCCACCACAAACACTCTCAAATACAGAATTATGATAATTAAAATTGGGCCTAAAAAGTTCACAACAAGATCAACTGCTCCTTCAACAACATTGACAGCAACAACACACTCTCCATAACAGGAGTTATACATGTCAGGCTGTTTTAAGAAATCCCTCAATATCCAACTGCTGTGTACAACAGAATATATCCAACACAGACAAACACAGAGTTTAACTCTGGTCAGAGTGACTCTGGTGGTGTAAAACATGGGGTCACAAATTGCTATATAGCGGTCAACTGCTATGAGAACCATGTTTCCCACTGATACACTGATAACAAGACAACCTAAAAAGTAACGCATAGCACACATGAAGTCACTCAAGAGCCAGCAGCCTTGGTTGTGAAGATGAAGTGGCATCTCCAGGAGACCCACGAGGAAGTCAGCGACAGCCAGAGAGAGGAGGAGGAGGTTGGTGGTGGTGTGGAGCTGCCTGAAATGAGAGAATATCAACACTCAAAACATTTATGTTACATGTCAACATTGTGTTATAAGCAGTAATAATACCAGGAAAAAGAGCAGACCACTTACAGAAGTATATGCCATGTATCAAATGTTTTAAAAACTATTACTTCAAAATCCTGTCACTGGTGACCAAAATGTAACATCATAATGGAACCAAAAGATAATAATTTTTTTTAACTATGTGGAGAAACTGTGACTCTACCTGAAGTGAGAGATAGAGATGATGACTAGCAGGTTAAGAATCACAGTGAGCACAATGATGCAGGACAGCACACTGTTAATGAGTATGGTCTCCATGTGAGGACGCCTCGTCCTCCTGCAGGACGTGTTGATGTGAGGAAAACAGAGTTCAACTTCTTCCAGAGCCTCCATGTTCAGAGAGAGAGGAGACACTGCTGTGCTCTGACAGCTTTCTGACCTGAGGTCTTCATCATACAGCTGATTTATGTCTTTCCTTTGTCATCATCTCTCATATGCAAATTTCTTTTCATGAGTAAAAAAAAAAACTAAAAAAAACTCTCTGCATTCTCATGTAAAGACAATTTTCTTTTGGGTTCTCCTCTGTAGGGGTCTTCAGAGTGGATCATCTGCCTCCATCTCGTCCTCTCCCTTGTGTCCTTCTATTGTGCCAACCATGAACCTTCTCTGTGGTTTCCAGTTCAATTCAATTCAGTTCAATTCAATTCAATTCAATTCAATTCAATTCAATTCAGTTTTATTTGTATAGCGCCAAATCACAACATATATTATCTCAAAGCATTGTACATAGTAAGGCCAAAACCTTTACAATATTACAGAGAGAAAAGAAACTCAACAGTTCACACAATGAGCAAGCACTAGGCATCAGTGGAGAGAAAAAAAATCACAGAACCAGACTCAAAGATGTGCGGTCATCTGCCTCAACCGGTTGAGTGGAAGGAAAATTGGGTACAGGGGAGAGGTGAGGGACAGAAAGGGGGGAGAGAAAGAAAAAAGGGGGAGGTGAGGAAGAGACAGAAGAGAGAGACCAGGAGCAAATATACAACATTTGTATCAAATTTAGAATTAGTTATGTCATGTTTATAGAGCAACGGTGTAATTTATGCAAGCAGCAGCAGAGATTATTGATTATGAACTTTTAATCATAGCATAATAATAATAATAATGAGAACAATACTACTGCTAGTGATAATAATAATAGCATTAAAAACTGCATCTGGATCCTGCAGAGAGAGAGAGAGAGAGAGAGAGAGAGAGAGAGGACTGGAAGGGAAGGCACAGACTTAGGACAGGAAAAAATAAGGTTAATGACACATAATTAAGTCACATTCATAGTCTATAGCAGCATAACTAAGAGATGGTTCAGGTTTCCGTGAGCCAGCTCTAACTATAAGCTTTAACAAAAAGCTTTATCTTTCTAGTTCTGCTGGTTCCCTGAAGATTCTGCCCAGCAAGCCAACCAGTCTCTATCCCATTTTGTTCCTCCCTAGTTGGCTTGAGTATTATGTTTCATTTTTTGTAAATAAACCTTTTCAACTTTTATGCACTACTTGCAGACGTGATACTTGCAGACCTAGATTAAAATGTATCTTATTATGAATATGCATTAATAAGCATTTTACATTGAGGCCACACAGTGACTCATTGTTTGTGGGTTACCAGTTTTAATCCCAGTTAGACCAACAAGCTAAAATAAATGTCTACATCTTCTCATCCCATAGTTATCTGTACCCATCCTTGCATATATTTTTTCCACCTGTAGGTGCAGATGTTTGGAGTTTGCATGCTTTCCCCATATGTGGTTTCTCTCTGGGTACTTTGTATTCCTCCCACAGTCCAAAGACAGTGGTCAGTGTATTACTCAAGTCAAGGTCCTGAACATCATAAGGTCTAATAAGTATAGATAGTTAAGTTGTTAAGTTATATATACTCTGTATTTAAATATGTGCATCAGCGTCTCTGTGTAGTAAACCACTTTTATCAAATTAAGTACACTACCAAAAGTTTAGACACACCTTCTCATTTAATGTGGTCCAAACTTTTGACTGGTAGTGTATAACTATCAAAACAGCACCTGTAACCGTTTCTTGCTTTTTTTCCCCAAACAATGTCAAAGTCATCACTGTACACAGTGGTTTAAAGCCTTTTAAGTGAATACTTGGACAGTTATGCGATTAACAGGTAGACAGGTGGACAGACAGACAGATGGTTTTCTGAATGAATAGAAGAATTAATAGAATTAAAATAAATATTTTTGAATTTTGTCAGTTTGAAGTGGATGGGTTATAAAAATGATGACATCCGTAGAAAAGTAAAACAGGCCCACAAAACAAAAAGATAAGCACTTATCTTTAAAGCACTTTAGTTGCCCATGTAAAAATTATTTTAGAGACTAAACTGAAAGGTGTAGCTTAATTACCATACATAAAAAACCTATTCTTGTTTTGATTTAAACTTGTTTCCAAAATTTTTTTCTTGTTAAAATATTTTTTTTTTCTTGTGTCCCCACTGACCCGCAGTTAGCTGTCTACAACACATCCACACTTCTAAAAACCTGAAATATCCCTTTAAGTTGGTGCATTGTTGCCATCACCTGTGATGTTCTACATACAAATCCACTGTATTAAAAAGCTTCATTTTCTGTTTTAAGAGATTATAGAAACAGTTATTGCCGCTGAGGTGTCATACTGTATTTTCACTATGAGACAAATCCTTTTTACATGTTAAAAATACTGCACATTCATGTCAATTATCATTCAGATGAACCATAGCTGTCACCTCCCTGAAGCCATCATAATGTTAGCTAAACAACCGCGAACTGTTGTGTGCATTTAGATGAGCAAAACTTATTTGTAAAAAATTCTATGTATTTATGCTCATTGTTTCAGCGGCTACTGGCTGTCCCCAGGTCAAGATGCAAATTGTTCCTTTGCTGTTGCTGCACTGTAGCAGGTTCCCCCTGATGTGCGTTCCATCACTGACTTAGTTTTTCAAACTAAATTTTTAACATATTCATTTAGAATGGTTGTCAAAATTCAGTAGCACAGTGACACTTTCCCTCTGTTCTTAATAATATTTTATTGTTTGTTTGTTTGTTTTTTGGTTTTTCTTGCTGTTTTATTGTGTAATTTAATCCTACTATATATTTTTTTTTTATTCTTTGAGTACCTTGTAGATATTGTAAAGAGCTATATAATGTAAATAAACATTGATTAATTGATTCATTGATTTATTACAGTTTAAAACTAACTAGAACAAACATAATTAAATAGAACAAAATAGACTTTTCCTAAGTAGGAAAGGAATAACAAGTGAATAACTATGTGTGGCTGTGCTTAAACTGGAATAAAACATAAACAAAATTAGTATCCTACTGGTGGCTTTAATGCAGTGACCTCAATTTTAACTACTAGATATTCTTGAAATTAATTCAGATAACACTGGTGACTAGGAAGAATCACCATTTAGACATTGTAATGAAAAATTTATTTTCTTATTATACCCTCAAACCTGTTTTACAAATCCAAACTATAGAGGGGTTTCACGTTATGAGAATGTACATGATTGAAAAGCATTTTAATAAGTTTATATCTAATGAATACCAATATTTGACACAATCAGGCTTTCCAACATTTAAATTTAATATGGTCAGTGTCAGTTCTACATCACTCTAACTTCACTGGAGCCGGGCTGCAGAATCTGAAGAGTAAAAATGTGTTTGATTGATTTTCTGAACCACGGATAGAAAAAGACATAAATCACAGGGTTAAAGGTGGAGTTTAAGTAGATAAACCAAAGTTCAATGACTGCGGTTGATGCATCTAAGTTACTCTCAGCTGTAACAGCAAAACAATAATATGGACATGAACAGATAAGAAACACAACTATTACAATACCAAGAGTCCTGGCTGCTTTAATCTCAGATTTCTTAGCTTTTACAGACTGGGAACGTTCCACTGTGACGACTGTGATGAGAGAGCGCATGGCCCGAGCCTGAGACACAGCCACCACAAACACTCTCAAATACAGAACTGCAATGATTAAAATGGGGCCTATTAAGGTCACAACAAGATCAACGACTCCTTCAGCAACGTCGACAGCAACGACACAATTTCCATAACAGGGGTAATATATTTGAGGTTGTTTTAAGAAATCTCTCAACATCCAACTGCTGTGTACAATAGAAAATATCCAACACAGACAAACACAGAGTTTAACTCTGGTCAGAGTGACTCTGGTGGTGTAAAACATGGGGTCACAAATTGCTATATAGCGGTCAATTGATATGAGCACCATGCTTCCCACTGAAACACTGACAACAAGGAAACTTAAAAAAGAATACACGGCACACATCTGGTCACCAAGGAGCCAGCAGCCTTGGTTGTGGAGATGACACGGCATCTCCAGGAGACCCACGAGGAAGTCAGCGACAGCCAGAGAGAGGAGGAGGAGGTTGGTGGTGGTGTGGAGCTGCCTGAAATGAGAGAATATCAACACTCAAAACATTTATGATACATGTAGACATTATTTAACAAGCAGTTATAACACTAGGAGAACCTGAAGAGCAAACAAGTGCATTTACAGAATTTTTCATTTGCATTAGAGACCTTAATTTGAGTTTTTATCCCATGGCTCTACCTGAAGTTAGAGATAGAGATGATGACCAGCAGGTTAAGAATCACAGTGAGCACAATGATGCAGGACAGCACACAATAAATAAATGTGGTCTCCATGTAAGACCGTCTTGTACTCCTGCAGGACGTGTTGATGTGAGGAAAACAGAGTTCAGCTTCCTCCAGAGCCTCCATGTTCAGAGCGAGAGGAGACACTGCTGTGCTCTGACAGCTTTCTGACCTGAGGTCGTAATATTCTTTTCTTCCCCATCATCTCACATATGCAAATCTCACCTTTTCGTGAGAAATGACCACTCCCCACCCCAAAAAAAGAGAAAACAAAAAAAGAACCTCCCCTGCTTGTCATGTAAAGACAGGTTATGAGGAAACACGGCTCATGGTGTCTTTTAACCCAAATTCAAATTACTGTGGCAACCAAAACTATTTAGGGCCCGAGCAACAACTAGGAGGAAGGTTCTAATGTTACTGCTATGATTATTTTTTTATTTTCTTTCATTCACTTTCATTTGATCGCACTTCTGAGGGCATTTACCTGCACAGATACTGTAGTTGTAGTGTCCGAAAGTGTGTTTGCAGAGACAAGAAAGCAGTTGGGTGCAGAACTTTGGGCTGTGACAGAGAACTCTGAATTGATTTTAAGAGCTTTGTAACTGTGATGAAGAAGGACAACACTGACAAGATGGGAGGATGAGAAGCACCTTAAACCGTGGAGGTCAACATCCTCTCAGTGCACAGCCTGCCCGGAAATTATTATTAGAAGAACTAATAGCAAGCAGGAGGCTTCTGCCCTGTCTCTATTCTTTCTTCATCTCCTTCGTCAGGCCAAACTGTCCAATTATTGCACCAAATACTGACAACAGGAATTACGCCTTCCATAACAAATTGTTTTATTTACATAAAGCTTTGAGGGTGTGGTCTACATTTGCTATACTATGACATAAATTATTAATGGTCTTTTTGTAGGGCCGCACTATTTCCATTGCAGCCGCTCTACACCCCAACACGCATGCAGGCTGTGAGGGCCCGTTTAGTGCTGCTTGCAACCCTGGTTTAAAATATTATTCTGAATACAATAAGCAATTCACAATGAGGCCACACAATGTTTGTTGCCTCACAGCAAGAGGGTTACCAGTTTGAAATCCTAGTTAGACGAACAATGTCATGTTCTCTGTCTGGCTTGAGTTGCCTCTCCTCTTCTTCTTTAGTTACTGTCTTATTTTTTGGCATGTTTCCTGGGGAAGTGCTGTGCTTTTTCATTTCAGGAGGCTGGTTGGCAGGTGAGGCAGGGTGACTGATTGCCGCAGCTGTTCCTAATCTTCTCATCTACTCCTCCTTACTTAAACCCTGGTTTCCTGCTGCTCAGTGTCAGCACGTTCCACTCAGTACCTGGTAACCTGCGTCTTGTCACCGGGCCCCTGTTGTCTCTGAGTGTAGTATCTCATGGCTCGTTTAGCGATTCAAGGTTTCTAACTGCGTACTTTTCTCCCTTTTTCCTAGTTTGAGTCTTTTTCCTGAGTCCTGCCCCGCCAGCCGGCCAGCCTCAGCGCCCTTAGTTGCCTTCCCCCTTTTTTTGTCATCTACACACCTGTGCCTGGCGACCCTTAGTTTGTATTTAAAATAAATTTTGTTACTCCTTTATTCCTGTGCTCTTGGTACTTGAGGTTCCTCCATGCACAGTCCAGCATTTATAACAGAAAAGGTCTCAAATAGGTAAAAAATGTAGATATATTGTGTTGATTTGAGACTGTAAATCATGGCTATTCAATTAAATTCCAGAGATCTAGATAGTGGAAATTTCCTCATCCCAATGTGCTGGACATCATAATGTCTAACAAGGATAGTTGGTTTAGTTGTTAAGTCCAATATACTATGTATTCAAACATGTGCATCAGTATCTGTCAGGTTTAAAGACTGTAAAGTAAACAGTCTGAAGGACAGGCAGATAGACAGACAGACAACCTGGAAACAGGTGACACAAGGATCCGTTTTTTTCTTGTGTCCCCACTGCCACTCACATTTTCACTCAACTAGTGTTTGCCACTCGCATGCAAGTTCTAGGCAATGTGCAGGGCAGTCAGCTGTCTGCAAGTAATTATGTGTCAGAACCTCATAGAACCACACTTCACAAGACCTGAAATATCCCTTTAAGTTGGCACATTTTTGTGTGAATGAATGGACCAGCCCAAATTTCTGCATGGGTCAAGTTTTTCAAACCCACACACACAGAAGTCTGTAGCTGACTCAACCTGTTACCCACAATTATTCGGAACAACCTGACCACCATTTGTGATGTTCTCCATACAACCCTACTGTCATCTGAAGGCTTAAATTTCATAACAAAGAGACAGTTATTGCCACTGTGGTGTCATAGATTTCTACTATGAGAGAAACCGTTTATGTTTTATTATTAAGATGTTAAAAGATACTGCATGTAAATCTATCATTTACACAGACCATAGTTAAGATATAACTTGAAACCATCATAAAGTTAGTAAAACACTGCTTTCCTTTCAACCATTAAATGTATATTAAATGAGCTGATAAACACATTCAAAAATCAAAAATCAGTGCATAAATAAGTGTTTTCTTGGCAGTGTATGATCCTGCACATCACATATAATGTATTTTCACACTAAATTAACACCATATATGTCGTTATTATTGTTATTGTTTATTGTTGCTTCTGTACTTCGTTAATGTTGTTGTCTTTGCTTTGATTACAGCGTAAAAACTAAAATAAATTGAAACAAACTAATTACATAATTGACCTTAGTTTCTTAAACCGAACAGGAAAAACATGTCCTGTGCAAGCAACTGTGTTTAATAAAACACACACACAATATTATGATCTACTGTTGGCTTTAAAGTCAGTGACATCAATTTTAGGTAGAAAATATTCTTGTAGATAAACCACGTAACATTGGTGACTGAGAATAATAGTTTTATGCTTTAGACATTGTGATAAAAAAAAGGACTTATAATATCCTGAAACCACTTTTATAAATCTTAACCTTAGAGGGGTTTCATATTATAAAAATGCTCATGATTGAATGATTGAAAAAAAAAATTGTAAAAATAAAAAATGTAAGATTGTATCCAATGAACACCAATACTTGAAACAATCAGGTTTTCCAACATTTGAATTTTAATTTTCAGTGTCACTTCTACATCATTCTCACTTCATGGGAGCCGGGCTGCAAAATCTGAAGAGTAAAAATGTGTTTGATGGATTTTCTGAACCATGGATAGAAAAAGACATAAATCACAGGGTTAAAAGTGGAGTTTAAGTACAAGAACCAAAGCTCAATGACTGCAGTTGATGCATCCAATTTACTCTCAGCTGTAACAGCAAAACAATAATATGGACATGAACAGATTAGGAACACAATCATTACAATACCGAGAGTCCTGGCTGCTTTAATCTCAGATTTCTTAGCTTTCACAGTCTGGGAACTCTCCACTGTGACGACTGTGATGAGAGAGCGCATGGCCCGAGCCTGAGACACAGCCACCACAAACACTCTCAAATACAGAACTGCAATGATTAAAATGGGGCCTAAAAAGGTGGCAACAAGATCCACTGCTCCTTCAGCAACATCAACAGCAACGACACAATTTCCATAACAGGGGTAATATATTTGAGGTTGTTTGACAAAATCCCTCAATATCCAACTGCCGTGTACAAAAGAAAATATCCAACACAGACAAACACAGAGTTTAACTCTGGTCAGAGTGACTCTGGTGGTGTAAAACATGGGGTTACAAATTGTTATATAGCGGTCAATTGATATGAGCACCATGCTTCCCACTGATACACTGATAACGAGGAAAGATAGAAAGCAATACACGGCACAAATCTGGTCACCAAGGAGCCAGCAGCCTTGGTTGTGGAGATGACACGGCATCTCCAGGAGACCCACGAGGAAGTCAGCGACAGCCAGAGAGAGGAGGAGAAGGTTGGTGGTGGTGTGGAGCTGCCTGAAATGACAGAATATCAACACTCAAAACATTTATGATACATGAAGACATTATTTAATAAGCAGTTATAACACTAGGAGAACCTGAAGAGCATTTACAAGTGCATTTACAAAAATTTCCATTTGCATTAGAAAACTAATTTGATTTTTTATCCCATGTGGAGAAACTGTGACTCTACCTGAAGTGAGAGATAGAGATGATGACCAGCAGGTTAAGAATCACAGTGAGCACAATGATGCAGGACAGCCCACTGTAAATGAGTGTGGTCTCCATGTGAGGACGTCTCGTACTCCTGCAGGACGTGTTGATGTGAGGAAAACAAATTTCAACCTCCTCCAGAGCCTCCATGTTCAGAGAGAGAGGAGACACTGCTGTGCTCTGGCAACACACAGGTAATTTATCCTCATCATATGCAAATCCCATCTCATTATGAGGCCAGAGCAATCAAAAAAAAAAAAAAAAAAAAAAAAAAAAAATCAGTTCCCTGGTAATCCTGAATCTACAACCTCAGTTCCAAAAAGATTCAATAATATTTATATTAAATGATGTCCAGTGAATAAAAAATGCCCCCCTTCATCCATAATAAACAGAACACCCCGGTTTTTACACTAGTAATAATCAACCAGGCCAATGATACCAAAGATTTACTAACAAATTAAGTGAGAACTGTCATCAAAATGATTTCCTGATGTGATTAGCATTTTAAAGGTAACAGTGAGTTCAATTTCTGATTTTGAAAACATTTACATTGTCTTTTTGTAGTTGTTTTAGTAGTTAGCCCTGACAGACTCAACATGGCCTAAACTGAAAAAGGGGTTTCAATTTCAGCGTGGTGTGGGGACAATAGCAGATCACTGTTGTGTCCATCTGTGCACAGCCTCCATTAAATTCTGTAATTTGTTGCTAAATACTCAGTACCTTCTGCAGACCGACTGTAGAACATATCTACGTCTTTGGCTAACAGTTTTCTGGAAATAGTCAAACTGGCTTATTTAAAACTAGGAAGAGGACATGAATTTTATCAGTTCATCTCATCCCGATCTGCATCTTTTAGGGGATAAAGTGGAGAGAACCCATACCCACATGCAAATGCCACTCAGAAAGGCCCTTGGGGGCAGCAGGAGCTGAACCGGTGACCTTCTCGCTCTGAGGCAACATTGCTAGCCACTTAACCAGCATGTGACCCTTGTCATTAATACAGCTTTTCAACTTTTTTTGAGAAAACAATTCACTGCTGCTTAAAGCTTCTCTGATCATTGAGACAAAAATTTAATGACCAAACTCTGCATTTAAATAACTTAATTAAAGGAATATTTCAGTTTTTTTAAGTGTGGTTGCATGAGGTTTTGACACATTATCATTGACTTTACCACCATTTCCATGTACCTAACATTGGAACTAAGTCTGACATATACGAGTACAATGTTTCTGCTTTTTCTTGCTGTTAGACAAACGTTTCCATTCTGAATCTTACGTTTGTAAATCTCTCTCTCTCTCTCTGCACCAAGGTTCTTACAGAAGTGTTGGTGGTGTACAACAGTTATAGGATGTACAGCTGCACATGGGATTCCCCCAGAAGAGCTAGATGAAGTGGCTGGGGAGAGAGAAGTGTGGGGCTTCTCTGCTTAAGCTGCTGCCCCCTCGACCCCACCTTGGATAAGAGGCAGAAGATAGATGGATTGAACGATAGGTGCAGTGATTCTGTGTCAGTGCCTCATAGAACCACACTTCAAAAAACCTGAAACATCCCTTTAAGTTGTTGCATTGCTGTGTTACATGCTCCACACATAAAAATGGACAGGCCAAGGCTCTATTTTAGCAAACCCAGACACCCACAGAGCTCCGTAGCTTCAGGCCTGCTCAAACATTATAACATACAGTATGTCCCATGTCCCGTGGTATTCTACATACAGGACCACTGTCACTAAAAAGCTTTATATTCAGCTGTGCAGTTGTAAAAGAATACACCTACAGTCATTACCACCGTGGTGTCAACAAGGCTTCATGTTGTAATCCTGCTCAGGTGTTAAAAAATACTGCATAATCATTTCAAGCCATCAATTCTAGAGAACATAATAGGGCATGACCTCTTGACTTGTCACACCATGAAACAAACATGTGACTAAACTACGGACTGGAATGATGTGACTGAAAGTTGGTCTTCTGTATTTGCAGTTTAAGTCATACAACTCGTGCTATGTAAGTCTGATGTAATAATCAGTGCCAGTGGCTTTCATATGAGGAATAATTTAGACTGCCATTTTGTAAAATTCACAAGATTAAAATACATCTTTATGTATCTTTATATCCAGTAAAGAAATCAAAGAAATACTGGACACAATCAACAGAAGGCTTTTTACAAATTCAAATTTAATATTTTCTTCATCCATCACAGTCTCTCTCTCTCTCTCTACAGAACATTCACTTCACAGGAGCCGGGCTGCAGAATCTGAAGAGTAAAAATGTGTTTAATGGTTTTTCTGAACCACGGGTAGAAAAAGACATAAATCACAGGGTTAAAGGTGGAGTTTAAGTAGATTAACCAAAGCTCAATCCCTGAAGATGATGCCCCAACTAAATTGCTTTCAGCTGCAACAGCAAAACAATAATATGGACATGAGCAGAGAAGAAAAACAATCATTACAATACCAAGAGTCCTGGCTGCTTTAATCTCAGATTTAATTGCTTTTACAGTCTGGGAACTCTCCACTGTGATGAGAGAGCGCATGGCCCGAGCCTGAGACACAGCCACCACAAACACTCTCAAATACAGAACTGCAATGATTAAAATGGGGCCTAAAAAGGTGGCAATAAGATCAACAAGTCCTTCAGCAAAACCAATCACAATGACACAATTTCCATAGCAGGAGTTATACATGTTGGGTTGTTTTAAGACATCCCTCAATATCCAACTGCCGTGTACAATAGAAAATATCCAACACAGACAAACACAGAGTTTAACTCTGGTCAGAGTGACTCTGGTGGTGTAAAACATGGGGTCACAAATTGCTATATAGCGGTCAATTGATATGAGCACCATGCTTCCCACTGAAACGCTGACAACAAGGAAAGCGAAAAAGTAATGCACGACACACATGATATCGCCCAAGAACCAGCAGCCTTGGCTGTGGAGGAGAAGAAGTGGCATCTGCAGGAGACCCACGAGGAAGTCAGCGACAGCCAGAGAGAGGAGGAGGAGGTTGGTGGTGGTGTGGAGCTGCCTGAAATGACAGAATATCAACACTGATAACATTTGTGTTCCAAGCAGTTACAGTAATAATTATATTAGGAGAACTAGAAGTGCATTTACAGCTCCAGGAGCAAATCTTTAAAAAATTGTCAAACATAATTTCCTTCAAGAACATTGTGCAGAAATTGTGACTTTACTTGAAGTGGGAGATAGAGATGATGACCAGTAGGTTAAGAATCACGGTGAGTATCGTGATGCAGGACAACACAGTGTAGATGAGCATGGTCTCCACGTGAGGAGCCGTTGTCCTTCTGCAGGACGTGTTGATGTGGGGAAAGCAGAGTTCAGCTTCCTCAGGAGCCTCCATGTTCAGAGAGACAGAGAGAGGAGATGTGGCTGAGAGCTCTGACAGATTTCTGATCCAACATCTTCATCATGCTATTAATTTATCTCTTTTCTTCCTCATCTTACATATGCAAATCTCACCTCCTCATAAGGGCAGGGTAAGAAAAAAAGTGTCCTCTGGTACACCTGCATGTACGACTTCAATTGTAAAACAGATGAGATGATTTGTAAAATGTAAATAGAAACACCAAGTTACCGGTCATTTATCCATAATGTATAGCTATATGGACCAACAAGTTCAACAGGGGGTCCACCAAGGGACAGTGTGCATGTAAAGACAGTAAATGAGATAAAAATCAATCAAATCTGTAGTCAATATGTATTTTATACCAGACGTAATGAGTGCTTTTTAAAATAAATGTTTGCCTCATTAGTAGCTACTGTTTATTTCTTGTGAGTCAAACTTAAGTTTTCCACTTTGGAGAAAATAGTTCTATACTCTATACTAGTGCACTTTGTGAGATTACTGCAATGCAGTGCTAAATAAAAATGTTTTTAACTTTGATTTAAACCACTTCAGAGTTTCAGCAGCCTGGATACATTCTGGAAGTTTATTCCACAAGTGTGGGGCATAAAAGCTGAACGTTGCCTAACCTTGTTTGGTTCCAACTCCAGGCACAGAAAGTAGTCCTGACCCTGATGACCTGAGTGTTCTGGTTGGTTCATAATGGACCTGGAGATCACAGATGTATTTTGGCGACCAGGGTCTCTAACTCAAATTATCTGGGGGTCACAGGAGGCAGAGTTTGGGTGAGGATGGTCCGCATCAGGTATTCCAAAAAAAAAAAGAAAAGCTTTGGTAAAAAAATTGAATCTTAAATTTTAGCCACTTTTACCAACTTTTTCTGTGCAAATAAGACACGTCGGGGTGCTCATGTGCTTATCAAAGAAATATTGCATCTCCAACTTCTCCTGAAATTGTATGTGCTCATCACCAACCTTTCTCTTCACTGCTGGCTTTAAAAAGGGCATAACTGGGGCTGTGTGACAAGATATATATTAATTCCAATTGATGTCGCTCTCACAATAAAGTTTCAGTCAAGTGTTTAGCTAATCAGCGACAAACAGAGAACGTTATTTCCGCAATGAGCGTAATTTTCGCTTTTTTCTTCTTGTAACAACATCATGGTGATACTGAACAGCTCGGTCTCTTCTTTTTGTGCTCAGTGTTCATGTCTTTCATGATGACATGAACATCATGACATATGTAGATGGTAGAAAGTACCGGCATAGCAAGCGCAAAAAGGTGACTGCTACCGGACTGTTCATTATCAGCCAGGACAAGGGGACACTACATTTATTTATTATACACATTTATTTATTATATACAAACCATAGAATGCAGCCATGGTGGCGTTATTTACATGGCTTTTATTTTCTATAATAACCCAATGGATTCAGTGGTACGTCCCAGCCAACACAATGTTCCATTGACTATATAACCGAGGCGGCTAGGCCCCTGATGAGGCTCCAGCCTGACTCCAAAGGCGGGCGGGAGCTGGCTGAGTGGCCATATCGGAGGTCCACTCCCCCTGGTGACAATGTCAAAGGAACATCGGTGTTGGTCCTTAATCTGATTGCTAATTTGCAGATTTGTCATGATAACAAATCATCTGCATGGATAGCGGCGATCGTATCGCCGTCAACTTTCAAACAAATCAGCCCATTTCAACTGATGGAAAAACAAAATATCCGTATGACACCGAATCCAACGCCTATAACACTGACTTCATCCAACTCGAAGTCAAACGTGCTCATTTCAAACACAGTAAGAAGTAATAATATGACAGCTATGTGATGATACACGAGTGCCTCCATATTTGTGAAATGTTTCTCTGCTTGCATCAAGCCCGGCCGATGGCCTGCCCCCGGGAGCCATATTATCCACTGTGATTGGTAGGTTCGTTCAGCTCCAGCTTGCACCAAAAGGGAACCTTCCAGACATAACGCGTAAAGTGCCATTCATATAAAACTCAGGGGCCACACTAACATTACACTTTCATATCATCCTGTGGGCCACAAAATTGTGGCATGTGGGCTGCTATTGGCCCGCGGGCCATGTGAATGAGACCTATGCTCTAGACAAGAGCTTTATAAACCAGCTGTGATGATATAATATGTATAGTGTGTATGAACCCTGAAATGAGCGGATGTCCGGTCGTGAGATAAAAATTAATAACAAAAATGTATTAACAAACAAAAATACAAGCCAAGGGATTAACTAAGGGCGAGGAGGATCAGGCCTCCGGGAAAAATAGGAAAAAAGGAGAAAAATGTTCATCAAAAACAAGGAAATAAAAGGCAAGATTATACTACTAGACTGGTATGTAGAAGTAGGTGCGATCGTGCGAGTTACCACAGTACTGAACATGACGCGCTGACACCTGCTGTTTCCAAAACCAGGGTATAAGAAGGGTAGATGGTTATTAGAGGGAATGGGTTGCAGGTGTGTGGAAGGAAGCTTCACCCGGCTGCCAGTCAAGTCTCCTGAAAACAGAAAACAGGCAGTTCCACAAGAAATAAACAAAACACCAATAAAAGACAGGAAACCGGACCCTGACACCAGCAGGATTTTAAACTCAATTCTGTGACAGACAGGAAGCCAGTGCAAAGATCAAAGAACTGGAATTATATGGTCCGCTCTCTTGGTCTTAGTGAGGACTCGGGCCACAGTATTCTGGACTAACTGCAGCTGTTTGATGGACTTTTAAGGCAGACCTGTGAGGACAGTGTTACAGTAGTCCAGTCTACTGAAGATGAACGAGAAATATAGATCAATCCAGCAATTTTACATCATGGAATATAGGAGGTTTTCAATCCACTGCTAACTTCATATCTGTGTTCAAATAAGTTATCTTGTGACCTCAGGGTTTAATGTCCTCTGTTCAAATACACTATATTGCCAAAAGTATTCACTTACCTATCCAAATAATTGAATTCAGGTGTTCCAATCACCTCTACGGCCACAGGTGTATAAATCCAAGCACCTAGCCATGCAGACTACTTCTACAAACATTTGAGAAAGAATGGTGCACTCTCGGGAGCTCAGTAAATTCCATCATGGTACCGTGATAGGATGCCACCTGTGCAACAAGTCCAGTCATGAAATTTCCTCACTACTCAATATTCCACAGTCAACTGTCAGTGGTATTATAACAAAGTGGAAGTGATTGGGAACGACAGCAACTCAGCCACGAAGTGGAAGGCCACGTAAAACGACACAGCGGGGTCAGTGGATGCTTACCACTGTGGTGTCAACAAGGCGTCATGTTGTAATCCTGCTCAGGTGTTAAAAAATACTGCATAATCATTTCAAGCCATCAATTCTAGAGAACATAATAGGGCATGACCTCTTGACTTGTCACCCCATGAAACAAACATGTTATTAAAAAAACGGACCGGAATAATGTGGCTGAAAATTGGTCTTACGTATTCGCAATGAGTTCAAGTCATACAACTTGTGCTATGTAAAGTGCAAGAATGTCTTGAATAGTCCTGGTGTAACAGATCTTTTTTTCCCAGCAGATATTTATCGACATGAAATAGAAGAACAAACACAGGTTTTTCCACTCCAGGTTTAAGAGAACCAGGGTCGTGCTATTGTTAGGCCACACAAATTGCTTGATATTTTAGTCTGTTTATTTTTACTTCTGAAAAATGTGGTAGATGTTTCCTGTATTTTCTGGATGGGCTCCAATAAAGTGATTGAGACATATTATACTGTATGATTATTATAGCCAGTGGTAGACTAAAACTAGTGAAACTAGCCTAGTCAAACTAGTATGAATCTATGAAAAGCAATAGTTAGGCTGCTAATGTATGTCTATACAATTCTGCCATAAAATAATTTGCTACTGTAATTTTTTTATGATTAAGGATTAGAGACATGTAATAATTATTTTATTGCACATTGCTCATGTACATTGTTAATGTTCCTCTTTTTTCAGTTTGATTACTACACAGTAAGAACAAATTAAGGTGTTTTCTTTTTTCACTCAGCAAAACCAAGCCTCCATAAAACTCTGCTTAACATGTCACTACTCTAAATTACTAGTGACATCAGTGCAAGTGGCTTTCATATCAGGAAGAATTAACTTTATATTGTCATTTTGTAAAATTCACAAGATTAACACATCTTTATGTATCTTTACATCCAGTTAGAAGAAATACTGGACACAATCAACAGAAACAAATTTGAATTTAATATATTCTTCCATCACAGTCTCTCTCTCTCTCTACAGCACATTCACTTCACAGGAGCCGGGCTGCAGAATCTGAAGAGCAAAAATGTGTTTAATGGTTTTTCTGAACCACGGGTAGAAAAAGACATAAATTATGGGGTTAAAGGTGGAGTTTAAATAGATTAACCAAAGCTCAATGCCTGAAGATGATGCCCCAACTACATTGATCTCAGCTGCAACAGCAAAACAATAATATGGAGATGAGCAGAGAAGAAACACAATCATTACAATACCGAGAGTCCTGGCTGCTTTAATCTCAGATTTCTTAGCTTTTACAGTCTGGGAACTCTCCACTGTGATGAGAGAGCGCATGGCCCGAGCCTGAGACACAGCCACCACAAACACTCTCAAATACAGAACTGCAATGATTAAAATGGGGCCTAAAAAGGTGGCAATAAGATCAACAAGTCCTTCAGCAAAACCAATCACAATAACACAGTTTCCATAGCAGGAGTTATACATGCCGGGTTGTTTTAAGACATCCCTCAGTATCCAACTGATGTGTACAATAGAAAATATCCAACACAGACAAACACAGAGTTTAACTCTGGTCAGAGTGACTCTGGTGGTGTAAAACATGGGGTCACAAATTGCTATATAGCGGTCGATTGATATGAGCACCATGCTTCCCACTGAAACACTGACAAGGAAAGCGAAAAAGTAATGCACGACACACATGATGTCGCCCAAGAACCAGCAGCCTTGGCTGTGGAGGAGAAGAAGTGGCATCTGCAGGAGACCCACGAGGAAGTCAGCGACAGCCAGAGAGAGGAGGAGGAGGTTGGTGGTGGTGTGGAGCTGCCTGAAATGACAGAATATCAACACTGATAACATTTGTGTTCCAAGCAGTTACAGTAATAATAATATTAGGAGAACTAGAAGAGCAGAAAAGTGCATTTACAGCTCCAGGAGCAAATCTTTAAAAATTGTCAAACATAATTTCCTTTGAGAACATTTTGCAGAAATTGTGAAACTGTGACTTTACTTGAAGTGGGAGATCGAGATGATGACCAGTAGGTTAAGAATCACGGTGAGTATCGTGATGCAGGACAACACAGTGTAGATGAGCATGGTCTCCACGTGAGGAGCCGTTGTCCTTCTGCAGGACGTGTTGATGTGGGGAAAGCAGAGTTCAGCTTCCTCAGGAGCCTCCATGTTCAGAGAGACAGAGAGAGGAGATGTGGCTGAGAGCTCTGACAGATTTCTGATCCAACGTCTTCATCATGCTATTAATTTATCTCTTTTCTTCCTCATCTTACATATGCAAATCTCACCTCCTCATAAGGGCAGGGTAAGAAAAAAAGTGTCCGACATGTACGACTTCAATTGTAAAACAGATGAGATGATTTGTAAAATGTAAATAGAAACACCAAGTTACCGGTCATCTATCCATAATGTATAGCTATATGGACCAACAAGTTCAACAGGGGGTCCACCAAGGGACAGTGCGCATGTAAAGACAGTAAATGAGATAAAAATCAATCAAATCTGTAGTCAATATGTATTTTATACCAAAAGTAATGAGTATTTTTTTAAATAAATGTTTGTCTCATTAATGGCTACTGTTTATTTCTGGTGAGTCAAACTAAAGTTTTCCACTTTGGAAAAAATAGTTCTATTTAATGCCTCTTGAAATAAAAGTTGACATCAATATTGTTTTCTTTTAATTTTACTGCCTTAAAAACTCGAGATCTCCTTGTCTTTTAGCATCTGACTAAAGAAAATGTCTTTGGTGTTTTGGGTCAAAAATGACCACCATATTAAATTAATGGGTGAGATTACTGAGTGTCCCATATACACATATATTCATGCAACACTACACTAGTTGTTATGATGAGTAAAACATTTCAGTTAAACAAAATAAACCACTTAAGAGGATTGTTTATGTTATTGTTGTATGACACATGTCTACAGTGACTTCACAGCAGTTTTATAAACTTACGTTTTCTAAAACGCTCTCTCCCTGCATCTTGTCTATAGGCAAGGTAAGGCAAGGCAAGTTTATTTATATAGCACATTTCATGTACAAGACAATTCAAAGTGCTTTGCATACAACATTAAAAGTGCATTAAAAGGAAAAGAGCAAATAAATAACAAAAAGACACTTAAGATATAATTAAAGAGATAAAATGCAAGAAATAAAAACCCCGGTGCATTGTGGGAGATTACGAAAATGCAGCTCTAAATTAAATGTTTTTAACTTTGATTTAAAGCACTTCAGAGTTTCAGCAGCCTGGATACATTCTGGAAGTTTATTCCACAAGTCTGGGGCATTAAAGCTGAACGTTGCATAACCTTGTTTGGTTCCAACTCCAGGCACAGAAAGTAGTCCTGACCCTGTTGACCTGAGTGTTCTGGTTGGTTCATAATGGACCTGGAGATCACAGATGTATTTGGCTTTAGACCATTCAGAGATTTATAAACCAGCAGCAGGATTTTAAACTCAATTCTGTGACAGACAGGAAACAGTGCAAAGATCGATGGACCGCTCCCTTGGTCTTAGTGAGGACTCGGGCCACAACAGTCTGAACTAACTGCAGCTGTTTGATGGACTTTTAAGGCAGACCTGTGAGGACAGTGTTACAGTACTCTAGTCTACTGAAGATGAACAAGAAATATAGATAAATTCAGCAATTTTACATCATGGAACATAGGAGGTTTTAAATCCACTGGTAACTTATCTTAGGGTTTAATGTCCTCTGTTCAAATATAACCAAAGTGACAAAAACTGATCAAACAAGGCAGAAGTAAACCAGCACCTTTTATGCTCCCCCAAGCTAAAATGCTGATTTTCTCCATGGAGTTTGGTGCAGGAGAGTTGGCTATTTGACACTGACAATATTTTGTTTCCAGCCAGAAAATACTGTCTACTGACGCACTTCAAGATGTCATGTACACGCATAGATTTTTGCGTGTACATGACAGTGTGAGCCCTGGAATGAGTAGCAGAAATCTATGTGTCCTTTCTGGCAGTTATGTCTTTGTCAGTCCAATTCCAGGTACTTTGGGCATGCACAGGGTAAAAAGCTGAATGTAAGGCTGGATTCACACTTCAGGTTTTGATGCTCAATTCCGTTATGATGCCAATATACAATTTAATAGTTTTTGCACGACCTACGTATCTTTACGTTTTTTGACTGCAGGAGGAAGCTGGTGTACCTGGAGACAATCCACACACATACAAACACCATGCAGAAAGGCTTTTGGTTGAACTGGGATTCAAACCGGTGACCTTCTTTCTGTGAGGCAACAATGTAAGCCAACCTGCTGACAATGTCTTTAAAAAGGGAACTGGCTTCAAAATGGTTTGGCCCAAATGGAAAAAAAAAATTTTTTTGACATTTTAAAATCCACACCCTAAAGACTTAAAAGACATGACACCTCAACATGAGTCCATTGACTTGAAGGTACTCTAGTCAAAAGGTATTCTGTGTTCATGGATCATGTCCAAGTGCGTTTATGTCATTCATTGCAGTCCCATTTTCAAGGAAGTATGAGTCGCATACTGCTTAGTCTGCTTAGGTGGCAGACGCAAATGCACGTGTCTTATTCATACCAGATTTATTTCCACATATGAGTTGAATCTAATATTGAATCTAATATCCAAATCAAAGTGATTTTTGCTTTCTTACACTTGCACCATGCAGTGTAAATAGAGCCTGACATTGTCTCAAACTCATGAAAAATACCCTTTTTAATGGTTCACACCTGAGAGTGGACAGACCTGAGAGCCTGCATGGGTCCATTCTTGCAAACCAACACCACAAAGTTCTGCATTAGATCCAACCTTTCCTGACACACCAACACATGTCCCATAACTGGACCCATCACCCGTCATATTCCACAGTGAAGGTCCACGGTTGTAAAACCGCTTTTTATTTCAAATATGCAATTTAACTTTTCTCAATTGTTAGTTGGACACTCCTCGATTCCATTTTTTCTTTTCTGTCAACCATGAACTGTTATGTCCACTTATATGATTAAAAGTAATTTACAATCAAAAAATAATGCAATACCCCCATTCAGATATTTTCAAACAAAATAAATACCACAGTCTAACACGGTGTTAGGATTTTTATTCTTATTTTATGTGACACCGTTCCATGAATATTTATTTTTTCCCATTATGAAATTCACAAGATTGAAACACATTTTTACATTTTTAAGTTTTTATCAATCAATCAATAGAAGCATTTCAGACATTTTTATTGAAATTTATAACAAATTCATTGTCAATCTATCACAATCTGCACAGTCTCTCTCTATAGTACACTGGCATCACGGGAGCCAGGCTGCAGAATCTGAAGAGTAAAGATGTGTTTAATGCTTTTTCTAAACCACAGGTAGAAAGAGACATAAATTATGGGGTTCAGACAGGAGTTTAAGTACAATAACCAAATCTCAATGCCTGAAGTTGATGCCCCGACTAAGTTATTTTCAGCTGCAACAGTAAAACAATAATATGGAGATGAGCAGAGAAGAAACACAATCATTACAATACCGAGAGTCCTGGCTGCTTTAATCTCAGATTTCTTAGCTTTTACAGTCTGGGAATGCTTCACTGTGATGACTGTGATGTGAGAGCGCATGGCCCGAGCCTGAGACACAGCCACCACAAACACTCTCAAATACAGAACTGCAATGATTAAAATGGGGCCTAAAAAGGTGGCAATAAGATCAACAAGTCCTTCAGCAAAACTGACAATAACAGTACACTCTCCATGGCAGGACTTATAGATGTCAGGCTGTTTTAAGAAATCCCTCAATATCCAAATGCCGTGTACACCAGAAAATATCCAACACAGACAAACACAGAGTTTAACTCTGGTCAGAGTGACTCTGGTGGTGTAAAACATGGGGTCACAAATTGCTATATAGCGGTCAATTGCTATGAGAACCATGTTTCCTACTGAAACACTAATAACAAGGAAACTTAAAAAGATAGACAGAGCACACATTTGGTCACCAAGGAGCCAGCAGCCTTGGTTGTGAAGATGAAGAAATGACATCTCCAGGAGACCAACAAGGAAGTCAGTGACAGCCAGAGAGAGGAGGAGGAGGTTGGTGGTGGTGTGGAGCTGCCTGAAATGACAGAATATCAACACTGATAACATTTGTGTTCCAAGCAGTTACAGTAATAATAATATTAGGAGAACTAGAAGAACATAAAGGTGCATTTACAGCCAGATATACCAGGAAAGTGATGCTGCCTATTTTTTTTATTTTTATTATTTTTTGCCATGTGAAAAAATGTTGACTCTGCCTGAAATGGGAGATAGAGATGATGACCAGCAGGTTAAGAATCACAGTGAGCACAATCATGCAGGACAGCACACTGTTAATGAGTATGG
Source organism: Brachirus orientalis (assembly GCA_016785285.1). NCBI lineage: Eukaryota > Metazoa > Chordata > Actinopteri > Pleuronectiformes > Soleidae > Brachirus > Brachirus orientalis. The sequence continues at coordinate 63,885 of JAFBJR010019393.1, read as the reverse complement.
TCTCCATGTGAGGACGCCTCATCCTCCTGCAGGACGTGTTGATGTGAGGAAAACAGAGTTCAGCTTCCCCCAGAGCCTCCATGTTCAGAGAGAGAGGAGACACTGCTGTGCTCTGACAGCTTCTAATCCAAGTTTTTCATCATACAGCTGATTTATCTTACAAGTTATGAGACCAGAGACCAAAAAAAGTCCCCTGGTACTTTTGAATGTACTATGACTTCAATTCCTAAAGGATGAAAAGATTTGCAGAATGTACAAACCCTTTCTTATGAAACCTTGTACGGTGTTCTGGTCTGTGGGACCCGTTATCAATTTTTATCAAAAGAAAAATGATACGATTAATTTTTTTTTCAAACTCAGATTCATTGGCCTTGGCTTATTTTCTGTGAAGAACATATATCAGAACACATTTTCAAGTTATATTCCTCCTGTCTGGGCCTGCTCTTAGTGAGTGACTGAGTGAGTGACACTGAGGAGCAAACTGGCCTGAAAATGTTTAGGCCAAAATGGAAGCAAAAAGATATGTTGTGATTTCAAAATCCACACCCTAAAGACCTAAAAGACATGACACCTCAACTTGAGTCCACTGACTTGAAGGAACACTGGTCAAATCTAATCCAATCCAATTCGATCCAATCCACTTTATGAATAGAGCACATTTAAAAAACAACGCAGTTGTTCAAAGTGCTGTACATTAACATTAAAATACCATAAAACACAAGTAAATTACATAAAAAATATATTTTAAAAAAAACAGTTCTACCAGTAGTCATCATCTCATGCTGTGTCAAAGGCCAAGGAAATGAGGTGTGTCTTAAGTATAAAAACAGGAAGTGAAGGTGTGATGGTAGGGCCAGCTGATGTGAACCACAATACATGACACAGAGACAATAAACAGTTTAGAAATAGCTCAATTTTACTTTGGTCAGGCAGGCAGTGTCAAATACCAGGAAGACAGTCAGACAAGGCAAACAGAACCAGAATTGTCAGACAGGCTTCCAGAGGTCAGTGGCAAACAAAGCGGGTCAAATTAGGCACGCAGAACAAAGAATGCGGGAAAGCTTGGCAAGAGAACGCAAGACAATCTGGCAGAGGGGAGGTGGAAGTGACTGGTATAAATACTGGGAGAATGATTAGCTGCAGGTGCGAGGGAAAGACGTGTATCACAAGTGGAGGGAATGAGGCATGATTAGAGGGACGATCTGGCATGGCATAGGAGTGGTGAAGAAAACAAACAGTGATTTGAGGCAGAGAGTGATGTTTAGAGTTTGAGTTTGTTACAAAACCCCTCAACCCCAGCCCCCACTCCCAGGGACAGGGTTGGTCCTATGGCAGTCTTCGATAAGGGAAGAATCAAGAATCCCGCAAGCCCCCAAGCCGGGACCCAGGTCACTCTTCAGGACTGTAGCCCTCCCAGTCAACCAGGTACTGGATCCCCCTCCTTGGTCATCGTCGTGACTTGAGGAGATGGTTGACAGTGTATGCTGGAGCCCCATTGATGAGCTGGGGGGTTGGCAGGGGTCTGGAGGAGGGCTGCAATGTGCTACTGGAGACAGGCTTAATCTTGAAGACATGGAACGTGGGGTGAATCCTCATGGACGGTGGAAGACGAAGACGGACTATGACACAGTTGATGACTTTGGAGATGGGAAAGGGGCCAATGGACTGGGGAGCCAGCTTCTTGGATGGAATTCTGAATGGAAGATCATGAGTGGAGAGCCAAATTTGTTGTCCAGGGATACCAGGGTACAGGAATGTAGTGCGTCGACAGCACTGTATGAAGGCCTGGACAGATGGAACTATCCAGAAGTGTGACGTGAATTGTGGTCCCCGATCAGAGATCACATAGCAGGGGATGCCACTCTGAAGACCTGCTTTAGCATGATTTGATGATGATTGACGAGCTACTGGGAGAGGGTGGAGGAGACCAGATGGTGGTTGGTGAGAGCTCTTATTCTGAGAGCAGACAGGGTAGGCAGCAACAAAGTCCTTAATGTCTTTTAACATATGGGCCATCAGAAACACCACTGGTAACTCCAGGGTGACAAATAAAGTAAGATGAATGTCCCCACTGTAGGACCTGGAAGCGGAGGTGGTCAGGCACATACAGGAGGTTATCATGGCAGACACTAGGGGCAGGATGATCTGTATAGGAAAGCTTCACTTGGTCTTTGACCTGCCAAGTGACGGCTCACACAAAGCACGTGGAGGGTAGAATGTGTTCAGGCTCGGGTGTAGTCTCATTTGGCTGGTATGTGTGGGAGAGGGCATCAGGTTTGGTGTTCTTAGAACCAGGGCAATAAGAGAGTGAGAACAGGAACCGGTTGAAGAAGAGGGTCCATCTGGCATGACGTGGGTTTAGGCGTCTAGCTGAATGGATGTTTTTCAAGGTTTTTGTGGTGGTTTTTTGTGGTCTGCGGAGATCCGCCCCCCTCAATCCACTTTTGAGAAAAAAGGGCTTCTCTGTTTATCTGTGCTCAAGCAAGCGGTTTTGAAATGTCGAGTTTAGTTACGCAACTAGCACGTTTGACGTGCAATGAACCCTCCCCCAACAGCTACTCCCGGTCATGGGTGTGAAGTGAATAGTTATACAAACTTTGGGCAATACAATGCGGGACTCATCAGCAGGAAGCAGTTCCAACAATCCATAATGGATTTCCTGAAGGCAATGTATGTATTTCCAAATGAAGTAATAATGTCTTTGTGGCTTGACTGCTTCTTGTGTTGAATAGCATTAGCTAATGACAGCTAATTGCAGCCTCATTTGAAAGGCAGCGTGTGTGTTTGCCTTTTCTGATTGCCTCAGTAGCGATAGAGAATGAGTGAGTGAGAGTGAGTGTCTCAGCTCCACGACACTGTTTACTAACACACGGCTGCACGACTCGTGTGGAAATGTGTGTATTTTTGTGTTGGCTTGTAAGTGTCTCGGGTTAGCACATATGCTAACTACTGTGCGGCAGACAGAGATCAGTCTGTGTTTCTCTCAGCAGCGGTAGAAAATGAGTGAGCGTTTGTCTCAGCTCCACAATACTGATTACTAACACACTGCTGCACGACTTGTGTAGAAATGTGTGTATTTTTGTGTCCGCTTGCAAGTGTCTCGGGTTAGTACGTATGCTAACTACTGACTGTGAAAGGCAGAGATTGTGTGTGCTTTCTGTTTGTTTCAGCTCACTGTTTTAAAAGCGAACTGCTGCATGAGCTGTGAGAAACCGTGTGCATAAGGAACAACTTATTAATGGTTTATTTTGCATGTAAATTAAACCACGCAGGCACTCAAATTGATGCTCCTGCGGTTCGGGGGTGAAGCACTGCGCAGCAGTTAGTCCGCTCGTAGCTGATCAATCACAAGCGAGTGGGAATGCGCTTGGTAGCTGGCCACTCGCAAGAGACTCAGTGTTCTGGGGGGGCGGGCATTAGCTCCAAAACAGAGTGCCTGTTCAAATGCTGTCAGAGATGAGCAATAAACTGCCTTAATCTGACTATGAGGTTATTGACCATAAATATTATTTAGTTTATCTAAGTAGACATCAGTAATCTCGATTTTTGGTTCAAAAAGACCATTCTATGTCTCCTTTAAGAGTCCAGGTTTGTTACAGAATGGGATTCCGTGTTCATGGATTGTATTCATGTGCGTTTATGTCATTTGTTGCAGTCACATTTTTAAGGACATATGAGTTGCACAGATAGGAATATCTGATCTTAAAGATCTAGTTTCACCTTGCCAGCCCACTCGATCACTTCGGTCCCAAAATGCAGGCTTACTTGTAGTTCCCAGAGTCCATAAGAGTAGAATGGGCGGCAGAGCCTTCAGTTACCAGGCTTCTCTCCTGTGGAACATGCTCCCAGTGACAGTTCAGGAGGCGGGCACTCTCTCTCTATTTAAAGTTAGACTTAAAACACGACGCTAATGGCCGTTGTATAGCGTCATACGACCCTTCTGAGTGGTGGAAGGGTGAATGATCATATGTCCATCACACCACAACGTGATTCTACTGGTTCCGAGGATTAAAAAGAGGTGTCAATCAATTTTACATTGATCTATTATTATTGTTATTAATGGCCCGGCGATATGAAGCGCTGATAACACACAAACTACAGAACCCATAATGCAGCACAACAGCTGCCTTGCCGAAGGATAGGTTACCTGGGAACATTCCCGCACAGCTAGCCATCTTCATTCGTGGTGTGGACTCCGATTTGAGTGTTACAGAGGAAATACTGGAGGTTAAATCGATGCACGGGACAACGACAGGAAAAGACATTTTTGAAAAAGTATGTCAAAGTGTCAAAGACATGAAACTGCCCTGGGACAAACTTGTTGGACTTACAACAGACGGAGCACCGGCGATGTGCGGTGACAAAAGGGGGCTCGTGGGGAGGACGCGAGTAAAGATGCAGGAGGAGAACTGTACTGGTGACAAATATACTCTCTTTGGATGGTTTTATTTGGATTTAATTTGAAGGGGGAATTAGGGGAACGCCCAGGCTTTTCTTTACTAAGGCCTCTGTAATTTTGCTCTGCTTCACATCAGCAGCATCAGGGGTGAATCTTAGCAACCTGCAGCCACTGTGTCGGGCACTTCCGGCGGCTAATGACCAGGCACCCACCAAGATGGCACTGGTAAATGCTAGATGTCTAGCAAATAAAACTTTTATTTTAAATGACTTCTTCACTTCCCATGGATTGGATCTTATCTGCATAACAGAAACCTGGCTCAATGTGGGTGAGTTCAGTGCCTTCTCTGAACTTTTACCGTCAGACTGTGTGAAAGGATCGCAATTGTTTTTAAGAAAAGCTTCTACTGTAGACACTTGTTTGAGTTGGGTCGTTCTGATCCAGTTCTGTGTGCCATGATCTATCGGCCTCCTAAATGTAACAGAGATTTTATAAATGACTTCTCCAATCTTCTTGATTGATTGATTGGTTGATTGATTGATTGATTGATTGATACTTTATTAATCCCAAGCTGGGAAATTGAAATATCACATCCATATACCACATAACATAACATCAATTAGTCCACAATTATTACAAGTTGAACGTAATAATGGCACACGTCAGAATTATACATACAGCACATAAACATTTGATTGTCTATGTACCATAAAATTGCTGGAATTATGTCCAAATATGACTTTCTCATCTTGGGGGACTTTAACATTCATGTATGCTGCCCCAACATGCCGTTGGCATGAGAATTTTTAACTCTTATTGATTCTTTTAATCTTGTGCAGTCAGTTTCTGGTCCCACGCATGTACATGACACACTCTTGATCTCGTCCTGTCTTACGGTATTTCACTATGTAATGTTGAGATTTGTGAGGCTGGCATCTCTGATCACCACCCTGTTTTTTTTTTTTTTGATTTTTCACTTTCATGTAAAATTGAAACATTTGGCTGGTGGTGTATGTACTGTATGTACATATATATTTATATAGTCTATTGACATTGTCTCTGTGTTTTATTGTTTTTAGATTACATTTTACATTGCTTTCTTGTTTGATTAAACTTTGTATTTATGTGATGTGAAGCACTTTGGTCAACTTAGTTGTTTGTAAATGTGCTAAAGAAATAAATTTGTATTAGATTGGAAAGGACCATAGTTCTATAAACTTAGCATAACTGATTCTAAGCTTGATACAACTGTTGTACATGCTCCTGGGCTCTCTCTCTCTCTCTCTCTCTCTCTCTCTCTCTTCAGTCTCTCCCTCACCTCCCTCCTTTTTTGAGTCTGGTTCTATCAGAGATTTCTTCTCGATAAGAGTGAGTTTTTTCTCTTCACTGATGCCTAGTGCTTGCTCAATGTGTGAACTGTTGGGTTTATTTTCTCTCTGTAATATTGTAAAGGTCTTGTCCTTACTATGTACACTGCCTTGAGATAATGTAGATAAAATTGATTAGTCTGCTTAGGTGGCAGACACAAATGCACATGTCTGATTCATACCAGATTTATTTCCACGCATAAATTAGACTTGAAACTAATCTAATCTAACTAATGAAACTAACTAATCAAATCAAAAGTGGTTTTTGCTTTCTTACACGTTCATGTGTCATATCTGATTTGTGCCACATGTGAGGAAAATATCACCTGCACCATGCAGTGTAAATAGAGCCTGACATTGTGTCAAAATCATGAAAAATACAATTTTAATGTTCACACCTGAGAGTGGACAGACCTGAGAGCCTGCATGGGTCCATTCTTACAAACCAACACCACAAAGCTCTGCATTAGATCCAACCTTTCCTGACACACCAACACATGTCCCATAACTGGACCCATCACCCGTCATATTCCACAGTGAAGGTCCACGGTTGTGGAACCGCTTTTATTTCAAATATGCAATTTAACTTTTCTCAACTGTTCCTTGGACATGCCTCGATTCCAGTCTTTTTTTTTTTTTGCTGTCAACCATGAACTGTTATGTCCACTTATATGATCAAAAGTAATTTACAATCAAAAAATAATGCAATACCCCCATTCAGATATTTTCAAACAAAATAAATACCACAGTCTAACTGGGTGTTAGGATTTTTATTCTTATTTTATGTGACACCTGTGCTTCCAGTCTTCTGAATTACTTGTGGCTCTAATGGTTTTGTTTTCTTTTGATAAAAAGTATTCTTGTATGAAAAACAGGCAATGGTGGTGACTGGGGAGAACATTTTTGATGGTTTAGACACAGAAAAGCTGTTCCATGAATAGTTACAGTATTTTCCACATTATGAAATTCACAAGATTGAAACAAATCAATCAATCAATAGAAGTATTTCAGACATTTGGATTGAAAAGTAAAATAAATTCATTGTCAATTTATTGTCATTTATTGTTTATTGTCACAATCTGTCTCTCTCTCTCTATAGTACACTGGCATCACGGGAGCCGGGCTGCAGAATCTGAAGAGTAAAGATGTGTTTAATGCTTTTTCTAAAAATTAGTGCAAACCAGAAAAATGTTCTGGATGGAATTTTGGATGAAAAGCTCAAAAGAAGACTTGCACATGAATAACTGTCATCTGTGCTGGTCTTGGTTGTATCCTTATCACACTGGCAGCCATGTGGGGTGTCTCATTTCTTGGCCAAGATGATTTCACCATTTGTTGACACTCACTCAGTCACATTACTCAGTCAGTCAGTCACTCACTCACTTACTAAGAGCAGGCCCAGATAGGAGGAGGCTAGTGAAAGTCCTGTGTGTAATATAACTTAGTAGAGGTGGTGTAGGGTGTGTTGAAAATGTGTTCTGATACATATGTTCTTCAAAGAAAATGAGTCAAAGCCAATGAATTTGAATCTGAATCTGAAAAATTGATAACGGGTCCCGCAGACCAGAACACCACACAAGGTTTCATAGGAAAGTACTTTCTGCAAATCTTTTGATCCTTTGCGAATTAAAGTCATAGTACATTCAGCAGTACCAGGGGACTTTTTTTTTTTTTTGATCAGGTCTCTGGTCTCATAACCTGCAAGATAAATCAGCTGTATGATGAAGACCTTGGATTAGAAGCTGTCAGAGCACAGCAGTGTCTCCTCTCTCTCTGAACATGGAGGCTCTGGAGGAAGTTGAACTCTGTTTTCCTCACATCAACACTGAGGCATCCTCACATGGAGACCACGTTCATGTACATGAACGTGGTCTCCATGTGAGGATGCCTCGTCCTCCTGCAGGACGTGTTGATGTGAGGAAAACAGAGTTCAACTTCCTCCAGAGCCTCCATGTTCAGAGAGAGAGGAGACACTGCTGTGCTCTGACAGCTTCTAATCCAAGGTCTTCATCATACAGCTGATGTATCTTGCAGGTTATGAGACCAGAGACCTGATCAAAAAAAAAAAAAAGTCCCCTGGTACTGCTGAATGTACTATGACTTTAATTCGCAAAGGATCAAAAGATTTGCAGAAAGTACTTTCCTATGAAACCTTGTGTGGTGTTCTGGTCTGCGGGACCCGTTATCAATTTTTCAGATTCAGATTCAAATTCATTGGCTTTGACTCATTTTCTTTGAAGAACATATGTATCAGAACACATTTTCAACACACCCTACACCACCTCTACTAAGTTATATTACACACAGGACTTTCACTAGCCTCCTCCTATCTGGGCCTGCTCTTAGTAAGTGAGTGAGTGACTGACTGACTGAGTAATGTGACTGAGTGAGTGTCAACAAATGGTGAAATCATCTTGGCCAAGAAATGAGACACCCCACATGGCTGCCAGTGTGATAAGGATACAACCAAGACCAGCACAGATGACAGTTATTCATGTGCAAGTCTTCTTTTGAGCTTTTCATCCAAAATTCCATCCAGAACATTTTTCTGGTTTGCACTAATTTAGAAAGAAGTTCTGCTTTTGGTGACAAGTGGAAAGAAATAGACCAACCCCATTTATATGCCCATTTTAAGGTTCTTGCTGGAGTTCAGGTCCAAAGGGGAATACACAGAATCACTTTGGGATGCAGACAACTTTTCTGTGCAACAGTGTCTCTGGAAAACTCCCATATAATTTCCAGGATTGTCTACTTTGATTACTGAGATGAAAGACCAGCTCGACGGCAGAGAAACAAGCTAGCTGACATGAGTACAGTGTGGGAAAAGTGGGTGCACTGCCTCCCTGGGTTTTACAGTCCTGGTCCCAGTGTCATTGGTTGGTATGAAAACATGTTCAATGAGGCTGATGTGTTGTTTAGACTGACATGATCACTGTATTCAGCTGAACTGAACATCTGTTGATTATTTTAACTTAAAAAAGTTCGACTGTGTAGAATTAAAACCCCAAAAAATGCAGTGGGTCCACCAGACCCACAAACTATGGCTGAGTAACAAAAATATGAACACCACACAAGGGTTAAGAAATGTTGGGCCATTTTTTAAATAAAGTTTATTCATTCTGTACTGTACAAAAGAACATGTTACTAAAAGAATTCCATGTATTTACTTAAAAAGAATTGCAAGGCACTATAGAACTGTGTTTGAATTGTAAGAAGGTGTGTTAATGGTGGTTTAAATGACAGGGATAAAACTACAAATAGAAATCTACAAATAAGAGCCATACAGGTCAGTTTTATTTCTTTTTTTTACCATGTTATAAAAAGTTTATAAAAATGTTTGTGTCCAAATAATGGAAATAGTTGACACAACCAAATGAAAACATTCAGACATTTATAGAATTAGATATGTGAAGAACAACTTCAGCGTCAGTTGATCCATCACAGTCTCTCTCTCTACAGCACATTCACTTCACGGGAGCCTGACTGCAGAATCTGAAGAGTAAAAATGTGTTTACTGGATTTTCTGAACCACGGGTAGAAAAAGACATAAATTATGGGGTTAAGACTAGAGTTTAAGTACAATAACCAAATATCGATGCCTGAAGTTGTCACCCCAACCAAGTTACTTTCAACTGCAACAGTAAAACAATAATATGGAGATGAGCAGAGAAGAAACACAACCACTACAATACCGAGAGTCCTGGCTGCTTTAATCTCAGATTTCTTAGCTTTTACATTCTGGGAACTCTCCACTGTGATGTGAGAGCGCATGGCCCGAGCCTGAGACACAGCCACCACAAACACTCTCAAATACAGAACTGCAATGATTAAAATGGGGCCTAAAAAGGTGGCAATAAGATCGACGACTCCTTCAGCAAAATTGACAACAAAGACACAATCTCCATAACAGGAGTTATACATGTCAGGTTGTTTTAAGAAATCCCGCAATATCCAAATGCTGTGTACAACAGAAAATATCCAACACAGAAAAACACAGAGTTTAACTCTGGTCAGAGTGACTCTGGTGGTGTAAAACATGGGGTCACAAATTGCTATATAGCGGTCAATTGCTATGAGAACCATGTTTCCTACTGAAACACTGACAACAAGGAAACTTAAAAAGATATTCAGAGCACACATTTGGTCGCCAAGGAGCCAGCAGCTTTGGTTCTGATGAAGAAGAAGTGGCATCTCCAGGAGA
>JAFBJR010019393.1:0-53845 GCA_016785285.1 Brachirus orientalis | reverse complement strand
AACATGAAGGTGCATTTACAGCCAGATATACCAGGAAAGTGATGCTGCCTATTTTTTTTTTTTTATTTCTATTATTTTTTGCCATGTGAAAAATGTTGACTCTGCCTGAAATGGGAGATAGAGACGATGACCAGCAGGTTAAGAATCACAGTGAGCACAATGATGCAGGACAGCACACTGTACATGAACGTGGTCTCCATGTGAGGACGCCTCGTCCTCCTGCAGGACGTGTTGATGTGAGGAAAACAGAGTTCAACTTCCTCCAGAGTCTCCATGTTCAGAGAGAGAGGAGACACTGCTGTGCTCTGACAGCTTCTAATCCAAGGTCTTCATCATACAGCTGATTTATCTTGCAGGTTATGAGACCAGAGACCTGATCAAAAAAAAGGTCCCCTGGTACTTTTGAATGTACTATGATTTCAATTCCTAAAGGATGAAATGATTTGCAGAAAGTAAAAAACCCTCTTTCATGAAACCTTGTATGGTGTTCAGGTCTATGGGACCCGTTATCAATTTTTATCAAACGAAAAATGATACGATTAATTCTTTTTTTCAAACTCTGATTCATTGGCCTTGGCTCATTTACTGTGAAGAACATATATCAGAACATATTTTCAATGAGAACACACCGTACACCCCCTCTACAAAGTTATATTACACAGAGGATGTGTACCTTCACTATCCTCCTCCTGTCTGGGCCTGCTCTTGGTGAGTGATTGGTCAATAATTTTCGGTAGACTCTTGAGTATTTTAAAATAAAATAGTTGTATTGTGTAGAATTAAAACCACCAAAATGCAGTGGGTCCACCAGACCCACAAACTATGGCTGAGTAACAAAAAAATGAACACCACACAAGGGTTAAGAAATGTTGGGCCAAGTTTATTAATTCACTTGAACCTTGATAAAGTTTATTCTCTTATTTAAACATTAACAAATGTAAAAATTTGATGCATTATGATGTAACACACTTAAATGTTTAGATTTGCCACTGGGTCACATGACTTTTTGTAGTCCAAATGTAATCAGCCTTCTAGATACAAAAATATCTTTCACTGTATCCTTTACTGTAAAGTCAAATGTAGGAGGCAGGAAATAAATAATTGCTGCTTAAAGCTTTTCATCATCAGTCTAACAAACAACTCAATTCAAAATGCTGCAGCATAAGTTCTGACAGGAACTAGTAAGAGAGACCACATCACCCCAGTGTTAGCTTCTGGCTCCCTGTACAGTTTAGAATTCCATTTAAAATCCTCCTCCTCACGTACAAAGCCCTTAATGATCAGGCCCCATCATATCTTAAAGATCTAGTTTCACCTTATCAGCCCAACAGATCACTTCGGTCCCAAAATGCAGGTTTATTTGTAGTTCCCAGAGTCCATAAAAGTAGAATGGGAGGCAGAGCCTTCAGTTACCAGGCTCCTCTCCTGTGGAACCAACTGCCAATGTCGGTTCGGGAGGCGGACACTGTCTCTGTATTTAAAGTTAGACTTAAAACCTTCCTTTTTGATAAAGCTTATAGTAAGAGCTGGCTCAGGGAAACCTGAACCATCTCTTAGTTATGCTGCTATAGACCTAGACTGCTGGGGGATTTCCCGTGGTGCACTCACACTCACCCTCTCACACTGTGAATGTGAATGTGACTTAATTATGTGTCATTAACCTTATTTTTTATCTCTCCCAAGTCTGTGTTTTTCCTTGCTCTCCTCTTCATCTCTCTCTGCCCTCATCTTGCAGGCTGCAGGATCCAGATCCAGTTTTCAATGCTATTATTACTATCACTAACAGTACTATTGTTGTCATTATTATTATGCTATGATTAAAAGTTCATCAGTACAATTTCTTATCAATAATCTCGGATGCTGCTTGTATAAATGACACCGTGGTTGTATAAATATGACATAACTATTTCTAAATTTTCTGTGTCTACCTCACCTCCCTCTTTTTTTCTTTCTCTCCCCTGTCCCCCATTTTCCTTTCACCCCAACTGATCAAGGCAGATGAAAGATGTGATGACCACACATCTTTGAGCCTGGTTCTGTCAGAGATTTCTTCATGTTAAAAGGGAGTTTCTTCTCTCCAATAATGACTAGTGTTAGCTCATTGTGTGAACTGTTGGGTTTCTTTCCTCTCTGTAATATTGTAAAGGTTGTCATGTTCCATGTATGGCTTGGGTTGCCTCTCCGCCTTTTCTGGTTTTGTTTCCTGTTTTATTTTGTCATTGCCTTGTCATTCCTGGGGGAGTTGTATGTGCCTTATGTTTCAGGAGTTTGGCTGGCAGGTGAGGTGGGGACTCTAATCATCGCAGCTGTTTCTGATCATGTAATCAGTCTCCTCCTACTTAAACCCTGCTTTCCTACTTCCTGGTGTCAGTGCGTCTTGTCGGTTTCACAGTAACCTGCATCACTTCACTCGTTCCAATAGTTCTAAGTCTAATCATTTACAGTAATCTATTTTTGATCTTTTTCTAATGTCACCTTTTGTTTCCTCTTTTTAGTACCTGGTTTCTCCTGAGCTCTGCCTCGCCAGCTGGCCAGCCTCAGCGCCCTTAGTTATCCTTTTAGTCTAGTTTTTGTTTTATTTTTGTACAATAAAATGTTGTTATTCCTTTTTACTCCTGCTTCCGCCTTTTGGTCTTTTTTGCTCCTTGAATGATTTCTTGAACTCATTACAAAAGGTCTTGGCCTTACTATGTACAGTGACTTGAAATAATGTATATTGTGATTTGGAGCTATACAAATAAAATTGAAAGTTAAATTGAAATTGAATTTAAAGAAAAACAAAACTGCCCAACCGCACAGAATAAAAAAAATTATTTTTATAACAAAAAATGATACTGAAATCCTAAAACCTAAAAATGTATATTTCATGTTTTTTGAAATGTGTTTTTATGAGGTGTTAAATTATCAGCATTATATAACATGTGATATAGACTATATGTAGCCTTGCATCAAGTAGCTTTAAGATTTTAAGTAGAATATAGCTTAGTTCATACTTTAAATAGAATTCTTGTGACCAGCCACAGTTTATGAGATGTGTTAACGGTGGCTTAAATGACAGTGACAAAACTACAAATAAAAATCTACAAATAAGAGCCATACTGATCAGTTTTATTTCTTTTTGCCATGTTATAAAAAGTTTATAAAATATTTGTGTCCAAATAATGGAAATACTTGACACAACCAACTGAAAACATTCAGACATTTGAATTTAATATGTGAAGAACAACTTCAGCGTCAGTTGATCCATCACAGTCTCTCTCTCTACAGCACATTTAATTCACGGGAGCCTGACTGCAGAATCTGAAGAGTAAAAATGTGTTTCATGGTTTTTCTGAACCACGGATAAAAAAAGACATAAACTACGGGGTTAAGACTAGAGTTTAAGTACAATAACCAAATCTCAATGCCTGAAGTTGATGCCCCAACCAAGTTACTTTCAGCTGCAACAGCAAAGCAATAATATGGACACGAGCAGAGAAGAAACACAATTACTACAATACCAAGAGTCCTGGCTGCTTTAATCTCAGATTTCTTAGCTTTTACAGTCTGGGAACTCTCTACTGTGATGAGAGAGCGCATGGCCCGAGCCTGAGACACAGCCACCACGAACACTCTCAAATACAGAACTGCAATGATTAAAATGGGGCCTAAAAAGGTGGCAATAAGATCAACAAGTCCTTCAGCAAAATTGACAACAACAACACACTCTCCATAACAGGAGTTATACATGTCAGGCTGTTTTAAGAAATCCCGCAATATCCAACTGCTGTGTACAACAGAAAATATCCAACACAGACAAACACAGAGTTTAACTCTGGTCAGAGTGACTCTGGTGGTGTAAAACATGGGGTCGCAAATCGCCATATAGCGGTCGACGACAGCAACGACACAATTTCCATAACAGGGGTAATATATTTGAGGTTGTTTTAAGAAATCTCTCAACATCCAACTGCTGTGTACAATAGAAAATATCCAACACAGACAAACACAGAGTTTAACTCTGGTCAGAGTGACTCTGGTGGTGTAAAACATGGGGTCACAAATCGCCATATAGCGGTCGATTGATATGAGCACCATGCTTCCTACTGAAACACTGACAACAAGAAAACCTAGAAAGTAATGCATGCCACACATGATGTCACCCAAAAACCAGCAGCCTTGGCTGTGGAGGAGAAGAAGTGGCATCTGCAGGAGACCCACAAGGAAGTCAGCGACAGCCAGAGAGAGGAGGAGGAGGTTGGTGGTGGTGTGGAGCTGCCTGAAATGACAGAATATCAACACTGACAACATTTATGTTACATGAAGAAACTGTGTAACAAGCAGTTACAATACTAGCTACATTTATAGCAAGTGTGAAAAAAAGATAATTATTTTCATTTGAGGCATTTGCTTTGATATCATGTCTGTGAAATGAAACAAAATTGTTTTTTGTGACATATGGAGAAATGTTGACTCTGCCTGAAGTGGGAGATAGAGATGATGACCAGCAGGTTGAGAATCACAGTGAGCACAATGATGCAGGACAACACACTGTACATGAACGTGGTCTCCATGTGAGGACGCCTCGTCCTGCAGGACGTGTTGATGTGAGGAAAACAGAGTTCAACTTCCTCCAGAGCCTCCATGTTCAGAGAGAGAGGAGACACTGCTGTGCTCTGACAGCTTCTAATCCAAGTTTTTCATCATACAGCTGATTTATCTTGCAGGTTATGAGACCAGAGACCTGACCAAAAAAAAAAGTCCCCTGGTACTTCTGAATGTACTATGACTTCAATTCCTAAAGGATGAAAAGTTTTGCAGAAAGTACAAACCCTTTCTTATGAAACCTTGTACGGTGTTCGGGTCTGTGTGTCATGTCTGGTCTGGGTTTCTCCTTTGTTTCTCAGTTTTTAACTTCCTGTTTTATTGTTGTAACTGCTTTACTTCCTGTAGGGTCTCTGCTTATGTTTTTAGGAGGCGGATTGACAGGTGAGGTGGGGACTTCATGGCGCAGCTGCCTCCAATCTCCTAATCTGCTAGGCACTACTTATACCAGGATTTCCTGTTCCTCCTCATCAGCGTGTCTCCACAGTTTCGTTGGTAACCCCATCGCATTGCATAGTCTTATGAGCTTATCTTTTGTGTTACTGGATTTATGTTTTGTTTTTTGTTTTGTTTTGTTGTTTTTTTTTTGCAGCTTTGTATTGCTCGCCTTTTGTTCTTTTTTGTTCCTCCTGGTTCCTGAGCTCTGCCTCACCAGCCGGCCAGCTTCAGCGTTTTCAGTTTAGTTTGATGACTGGTGTTTTTTGTTAGTTTTCTTTTTGTAAAATAAATCTGATTTCCCCTTTTGCTACTCCTTTCCGTTTTTTATCCTTTTTCCTTTTTATGGTTCTTTCACAACCTTGACACTGTGGGACCCATTTTCAATTTTTATCAAAAGAAAAATGATATGATTTATTTATTTATTTATTTATTTTTTTTTTCAAAATCAGTTTCATTGGCCTTGGCTCATTTTCTGTGAAGAACATATATCAGAACACATTTTCTGATATATAACACACTGTACACCCCCTCTACAAAGTTATATTACACACAGTATGTGTACCTTCACTATCCTCCTCCTCCTATTTGGACCTGCTCTTAGTGACTGAGTGAGTGTCAACAAATGGTAAAATCATCTTGGCCAAGAAATGTGGCTGCCAAATGTGGCTGTTGTTAATGTGCAGGTCATCCTTCATGTGCAAGTCTTCTTTTGAGCTTTTCATCCAAAATTCCATCCAGAACATTTTTCTGGTTTGCACTAATTTAGAAAGAAGTTCTGCTTTTGGTGACAAGTGGAAAGAAATAGACCAACCCCATTTATATGCCCATTTTAAGGTTCTTGCTGGAGTTCAGGTCCAAAGGGGAATACACAGAATCACTTTGGGATGCAGACAACTTTTCTGTGCAACAGTGTCTCTGGAAAACTCCCATATAATTTCCAGGATTGTCTACTTTGATTACTGAGATGAAAGACCAGCTCGACGGCAGAGAAACAAGCTAGCTGACATGAGTACAGTGTGGGAAAAGTGGGTGCACTGCCTCCCTGGGTTTTACAGTCCTGGTCCCAGTGTCATTGGTTGGTATGAAAACATGTTCAATGAGGCTGATGTGTTGTTTAGACTGACATGATCACTGTATTCAGCTGTGTTGTGTGAACTGACCTGAATGGGTTAAATTTCTAATGAAGTTCAACTAAATAAAAATCAATAGTTATGAAAGACCTTGCTTCACTTGTAAATGTGTTGGTCATAAATGTGATCTAACAAAGGTAAAGGACAAATATTAACCATAAATGCTGTTTATATTGCTGGTCATTGTGATGAACTGAACATCTGTTGATTATTTTAACTTAAAAAAGTTCCACTGTGTAGAATTAAAACCCCAAAAAATGCAGTGGGTCCACCAGACCCACAAACTATGGCTGAGTAACAAAAATATGAACACCACACAAGGGTTAAGAAATGTTTTTAAATAAAGGCCATTTTTTAAATAAAGTTTATTCATTCTGTACTGTACAAAAGAACACGTTACTAAAAGAATTCCATGTATTTACTTAAAAAGAATTGCAAGGCACTATAGAACTGTGTTTGAATTGTAAGAAGGTGTGTTAATGGTGGTTTAAATGACAGGGATAAAACTACAAATAAAAATCTACAAATACAGGTCAGTTTTATTTCTTTTTTTACCATGTTATAAAAAGTTTATAAAAATGTTTGTGTCCAAATAATGGAAATAGTTGACACAACCAAATATATCAGGTTGTTTGAACATATCCCTCAATATCCAAATGCCGTGTACACCAGAAAATATCCAACACAGAAAAACACAGAGTTTAACTCTGGTCAGAGTGACTCTGGTGGTGTAAAACATGGGGTCACAAATTGCTATATAGCGGTCAATTGCTATGAGAACCATGTTTCCCACTGACACACTGACAACAAGGAAACTTAAAAACATATGGAGAGCACACATTTGGTCGCCAAGGAGCCAGCAGCTTTGGTTCTGATGAAGAAAAAGTGGCATCTCCAGGAGACCCACGAGGAAGTCAGCGACAGCCAGAGAGAGGAGGAGGAGGTTGGTGGTGGTGTGGAGCTGCCTGAAATGACAGAATATCAACACTGATAACATTTGTGTTCCAAGCAGTTACAGTAATAATAATATTAAGAGAACTGGAAAAAACATGAAGGTGCATTTACAGCCAGATATACCAGGAAAGTGATGCTGCCTATTTTTTTTTTTTATTTCTATTATTTTTTGCCATGTGAAAAAATGTTGACTCTGCCTGAAATGGGAGATAGAGACGATGACCAGCAGGTTAAGAATCACAGTGAGCACAATGATGCAGGACAGAACACTGTTAATGAGTACGGTCTCCATGTGAGGACGCCTCGTCCTCCTGCAGGACGTGTTGATGTGAGGAAAACAAAGTTCAGCTTCCTCAAGAGCCTCCATGTTCAGAGAGAGAGGAGACACTGCTGTGCTCTGACAGCTTCTAATCCAAGGTCTTCATCATACAGCTGATTTATCTTGCAGGTTATGAGACCAGAGACCTGACCAAAAAAAAAGTCCCCTGGTACTTCTGAATGTACTATGACTTCAATTCCTAAAGGATGAAAAGATTTGCAGAAAGTACAAACCCTTTCTTATGAAACCTTGTACGGTGTTCAGGTCTGTGGGACCCGTTATCAATTTTTATCAAAAGAAAAATGATACGATTAATTCTTTTTTCAAACTCTGATTCATTGGCCTTGGCTTATTTTCTGTGAAGAACATATATCAGAACATATATCTTGTCAGCTGGGATTAGGCGCTGGTGCCTAATCCCAGCTGACAAGAGGTGGGGTACACCGTGGACAGGTTGCCATCCCATCACAGGGCCACATAGAGACAAGCAACCATTCAAACATTTACACCTATGGGCAATTTAGTGTCCATTTAGCCTAATCCCCAAATCTGCATGTTTCTGGACTGTGGGAAGAAGCCGGAGAACCATGAGAAAAGCCATGCACACATGGGGAGAACATGTAAACTCCATGAAGAAAGGCCGTTCTTCTGACTGGGTCACAAAACCTGGGTCTTCTTGGGTGCTAACAACTACACCAGCTTTGTGGCCTACCATAATCTTATAACTGCTTTTTTGCTTGCCGTCAGTAGAATATTAAGAAGATACCTCTTTCTTTTTTTGTAGAATCTCTTGTGTAAAGTTTCCCAAGTAGAGTATCTGATATGATTTAGGTATCATATATACAGTGTATATATATATATATATATATATATATATATATATATATGCACACATACTGTGTATATATAACAATTGCACATGTGCAGATGGGCCTGTAAACAGTTGATGAGGAAAGATGGTTCATTGTGTCTTTGAATCAAATCTTTAAATCTGTCAAGATGCATTTTGTTCCAAATGTAATCAGCCTTCTAGTCACAAAAATGTCTTTCACACTATCCTTTACTGAAAAGTCAAATGTAGGAGGCAGGAAATACATAATTGCTGCTTACATTTTTTTTCATCATCAGTCCAACAAAAAAACGGCCCAACTGCACAGAATAAAATAAATATTTTTTTTTTTTTTATGACAAATTCATTATACTGAAATTGTAAAACTTAAATGTATATATGTACCTGTACATCGAACAGCTTCGATTTTAAATAGAATATAGTTCAGTTTATAGTTTAAACTGAATCCTTGAGAGCAACCATAGTTTATGAAATCTTGTTAAGATGTTAAAAATGATGCATATGAATCCTTTATTTCTACACAGTGTAATAGAACAGGCCGCACTAATGGTATGAAGTATGAAGTATGAAAAAAGTAAAAAACACTGGTTTCCTACCAACAATTATTTTGTGCACATTTATGAGCAAACCTGATTCAAAAAGCAAGACAGAAATGTGTTTTTGTGCCAATATACTATGTGCACAGACATGTCTAATATAGTATACTATACTCTGCAATGTGTTTGGTAATGCTTTGTTTTATTACAGTTGCTTGTCACTCCGATACTGCATTAATGCTCTTGTCTTGTTTATGTAGTTTTATTACTGCACAGAAAATACATTGCAAAAAAGAATTTCATGTATTTACTTAAAAAGAATTGCAAGGCACCATAGAACTGTGTTTGAATTGTAAGAAAGTGTGTTAACGGTGGCTTAAATGACAGTGACAAAACTACAAATAGAAATCTACAAATAAGAGCCATACAGGTCAGTTTTATTTCTTTTTGCCATGTTATAAAAAGTTTATAAAATGTTTGTGTCCATTAATGGAAATACTTGACACAACCAACTGAAAACATTCAGACATTTGAATTTAATATGCGAAGAACAACTTCAGCGTCAGTTGATCCATCACAGTCTCTCTCTCTACAGCACATTTAATTCACGGGAGCCTGACTGCAGAATCTGAAGGGTAAAAATGTGTTTCATGGTTTTTCTGAACCACGAGTAGAAAAAGACATAAATTATGGGGTTCAGACTGGAGTTTAAGTACAAGAACCAAAGCTGGATGCCTGAAGTTGTTGCCCCGATCAAGTTTCGCTCAGCTACAGCGACAAAACAATAATATGGTGTCGAGCAGAGAAGAAACACAATTACTACAATACCGAGAGTCCTGGCTGCTTTAATCTCAGATTTCTTAGCTTTTACAGTCTGGGAACTCTCCACTGTGATGTGAGAGCGCATGGCCCGAGCCTGAGACACAGCCACCATGAACACTCTCAAATAGAGAACTGCAATGATTAAAACGGGGCCTGAATAGGTGGCAACAACATCAACAAGTCCTTCAGCAAAACTGATAACAACAACACAATCTCCATAACAGGAGTTATGCATGTCAGGTTGATGTTCATCCCCCAGTATCCAACTGCTGTGTACAGCAACAGAAACAGAAAACATCCAACACATACAAATACAGATTTTAACTCTGGTCAGAGTGACTTTGGTGGTGTAAAACATGGGGTCACAAATTGCTATATAGCGGTCGATTGATATGAGAACCATGCTTCCTACTGAAACGCTGACAACAAGGAAACCTAGAAAGTAATGCATGTCACACATGATGTCACCCAAGAACCAGCAGCCTTGGCTGTGGAGGAGAAGAAGTGGCATCTGCAGGAGACCCACGAGGAAGTCAGCGACAGCCAGAGAGAGGAGGAGGAGGTTGGTGGTGGTGTGGAGCTGCCTGAAATGACAGAATATCAACACTGATAACATTTGTGTTACATGAAGAAACTGTGTAACCAGCAGTTACAATACTAGCTGCATTTACATCAAGTGTGGAAAAAAGATTACTAAACATTTTCAGTTGAGACATTTGCTCATGACATCTGTGAAATAAAACAAAGTTGGGGTTTTTTTGTGCCATATGGAGAAATTTTGACTCTACTTGAAGTGGGAGATCGAGATGATGACCAGCAGGTTAAGAATCACGGTGAGTACAATGATGCAGGACAGCACAATATTCATGAGAATGGTTTCCACATAAGGTCGTGCCGTCCTCCTGCAGGAGGTGTTGATTTGGGGAAAGCAGAGTTCAGCTTCGTCCATAACCTCCATGTTCAGAGAGAGAGCAGATTCTGCTGTGCTCTGACAGCTTCCTGACCTGAGGTCTTCATTACACAGCGGATTTATGTTTTTTCTTTCTCTCGTTCTCTTGCACATGCAAATCCCATCTCGTCATGAGGCCAGAGCAAACAAATCTGTCCCCTGGTATTTCATTAATGTAAAGTTTTAAATACCAAAAAAAAAGATGGAAAAATAATGGAAAAAAAATACCATACATCTATACATTTATCTTTCTCCTATCAACCCCTCCAATAAAAACCTTAAAACACATGATAATGTTTCTTGTGCTGCTATAAAGTCATGTGGGAAAAGAAAATCTAAAGGCTAATGACAATTTTTTTTCCTACTACAAATGTAACCACTATTTTGGGGAACCGTTTCTCCACTTTGAGGCCACATGCTGTGGAGGGATTTGTGGAGGGACCCTCTTGCTGTGGGTCACCAGTGCTAACCCCTTTTTTCCTGTGCCACCATATCTACACTCACTTCAGCGCAGAACAAAAAGCAAGACCTTTTACAACCAAACTGATCATATATTATTGTTTGCTTCCTTAGATATGTGGTTACTCTGAAATTGTCTACATAACAAGTAAATACTTTACCTGACAACTAAGACATGCAGAACTGCACAAAAAATACATTTAAACTACTGTAGGATGGAATGCAAGTCCATGTATTTTAATTGCATGTCTTTCATTTTCCAGAACAGGTTTCTTTGTGATGTTTTAAAGACTACACTCTGTTGGTATAGTGTATATATAAAACATTATGAAGTTATTGTCACATATGGAATAGCCACAGTTTAGACACTTATGTTAAGTATAATTTATAGATTAAACAACAACATTAAGGACCAAGATCCTTCTGTGCACAGTATGACCAGGTACATTATGTTGAGGCCAGTTTTGCTGGAAAAAAGGACAGACTGTGTTATTTGTGCTCAGAGAAACTTCATATTTACTGTCCTATATGATAACATTAGGTCTAAGGTTAATATCTGGCTGGTTGACCTTGAAAAAATTAGTGGAACCTTTTTTTTTTGTGGTAGGTTTTATTTTTCAAGCTTTGGGGTAAAAGGCGTAACTTAAAGTGACATGTAATGGAGTGTTTAACCACTGCAACTGCACTCGTGTGCATGACACTAAAATAAAAGTAAAATATGTACATGTATGTAATCTTTGACCTTCTCTCTATTTTCTCTACACATTGTATTTTACAGTGCAAATAAAATGAACAGAATAGTGGAAAATAACCTTGGCATGACTACTTTAAATCCCATAATGCAATATGTGCATAGATATGAAAATTGTACAACCCTTCACCTGTCAATAGTGATGCAACTAGGATTTGCAGTAGATGGTGTAAACACTGTGTAAATGGCTTGGACCTTTTCTTTGTCCCTGCTTTTCAGTGGATATTTAAAGGGGAAGAAATGTTTGTATGTTTTAGTGAAGCCTCTACATTTCAGGTCAGAGCCTGTGTCATTAGAGTTTGCACTGTCTGTGCTCATTTACATCTCCTTTTTCTTCTAATTTCAGCCTGGTTGTTTCCCATTGTTTAGCAGAAGCAAATATTTACAATGGTTTGGTTCAAATGCAGCCTTGAAGCATAAAATATGAACACGAATAAAGGTTATACACACAGAACACATGCTGTTGAAATAATAATTGTGTGTGTGATAATCTTATATTACACAGATGACATCAACTTGACATGGGAGAACACATTTCAGAGAAAATCACAAAAGAAATTAGTACCAGATCTTACTGTAGCTTAGTGTTTTAACAACTGAATTAAATTATAACAAACCAAAACACTATCAATTAAACAGCTAATAAGTGTATCATAATTGGTTTCTTCGTGATTATTACCAAAGCATATTAATTGCAACCTGCAAGACCTAATGACATTTCACATATGGACATTTGTCTACATGCATATGAACCAGGTAGATAACCAGAAGGTTATAAGTGTATAATAGAATATATATAATATTTAATATATGCAGAACAATTGAAGAACAATTAAGAATGGGTTTTCACATTTGAATAGACATTTGTGATAAATGACATCACCTAAAAGAACATGTTAGTTCAAAGAGAGTGTGTATCTCTACATTAGTTTTGTGTCACGGGAGCCAGGTTTCAGTATTTGAAGTGTCACAATACGTTTGATACAATTTCTGAACCAGGGGTAGAAGAAGGCATAGATGACAGGATTCAAGCACGAGTTAAAATGTGCCAGCCAGATTTCAACAGCTGCCGACGAGGCATCGATTGAGGTGTCCTCTCCCACCATAGTCGGGTAGTAGTATGGACAGAAGCAAATCAAAAACACGATAACAACAATGCTGAGAGTCTTGGCTGCTTTCAACTCTGTTTTCTTCACAGTCCCTGAGCGTTGTGTCGTCGTAGCTGCAATGTGAGAGCGTATGGCTCGAGCCTGAGTCACGGCCACCACAAACACTCTCATATACAGAATGATGATGACAGTTATGGGTATCGCAAAGGTGAAGACGAAGTCAACAAGTCCTGCAATGTAATTGATGATAACAACACACTCTCCGAGACATGAGATGGACCTGCCAGGTTGATCAAGGTGATCTATTAAAAGTAAAATCCTGTAGAAAACAGAACAAAACCAACACAAACAGACACAAAATGTCACATTTCTCTTGGTGACTTTGGTAGAGTAATGCAGAGGGTCACAAATGGCTATGTAGCGGTCCAATGATATAAACACCATGTTGGCAACTGAGGCAGAGGTAATGATATAGTCTATGATGTAATACAGGGTGCACACAATGTCCCCAAGAAGCCAGCAAGCTTCTATGTAGATGATTTCAACTGGCATCAGCAGCATGCCCACCAGAAGGTCAGAGACAGCCAGAGAGAGGAGGAGGAGGTTGGTGGGTGTGTGGAGCTGCCTGGAGAGGGAGAACATCATCATTAAACATGTTGAAATCACAAAATCATAACAGTTGCTTCCTGTTGTACAACTGTGATGTTGTTATTATACAGCGTAACTTGTGTGACAACATCGGCGCAGTAGCAAATCATATCTTTTTAAAGTTATCTGTAGACATTATTGCAGTTTAGAGTGAAGGTACCTGAAGTGTGAGATGGAGATGATGACCAGCAGGTTAAGAGACACGGTGATCAGAGAAATGACGGAAAGCAGGGTATAAATCAGCATGGCCTCATTGTAAGGTTGTGTTGGCTTCTTGCAGGAGTTGTTCAGTTGTGGGAAGCAGAAGTCAGCTCTGTCTAGGGTCTCCATCACCACAGAGAATAAGCTGCCGAGGTCTGGCAGCTCATGCCCCTCCTATCTTTATGCTACTGCTTAGAATTTTCCCTTTTATAGAGCCTATATGATATGATTTTGTCCCTCAAGGTTTACATCAGCCATTTCCCAAACTTAAGTTTGCTATGGAAAATTGGAAAGTCTTCAGTGGCCTACCAAAACCTTTTAATCAACACTCTTATGCACACATCAGCAATGAATTTGAGGGTTCTACAAATCCAATGACACCTACTACTACTGTAAGTCCAACTGTAAGCCTGTAAATCAAGTGAGGTGCATACAGAAAACAACATTATAGTCTTCCATGAATTTTAAGAAACCGACCAGGCCCAGTATTTCGGTTCGACCCTTGACATGTGCCTTGCATCTACTGGTGGATATTAGCATTTAGTGGGTATCCCTATCAGCTGCAGGGGAGAAAAACCATGAATGCTAACTTATCTAGTTAGACTAGCCACCGAGCCGCTGTTAGCATTACTAACGATCCTCTACATGGTATTTTACACTCAAAAACAGCATGTCACATGGAACTAATTTGACTTAATGACTTAATGTGAAACAAATAAGGCACAAGTGTGGTTAACATTCAAAGTGTCAGAATGTTAATGCTACTGACCATTTTGGACACCTGTGTTATGTTTGTGAGGTTGCTCCGACTTTCCTAACCCCGAGGGAGCGTTCCAGTTGAAACCTCCGACTAGGAACTCAGAAATTTTGGTTGTCAACTAGAAATGGAACATACAATAGGCTGCGGCAGCTTTTAATTAACAAAACAAGCAAGCAAGACACTAACTAAAATTTTGGCTAACATGATAGCAACAATGATTGACAAATTAGCATTGTACAGGACAATGCTAATTTTGTAAGGATGAGGAAACATCACTGAAATAGCACTTGACTTGTGTCTTGAATTCACTTATACTATGAGGAAGACAAAGATAAATGAGTGAGAACAGGGTGTTGTTTTTACAAGATTGTAAGAGAGTAATCACAACTTGGGTGTCTGTGAATAAAACATTATGTGACTACACATAACTATTTTAATACAATTTATATATACATATTTATATATAAGTAAATTGTATTATATATACAATTTACCTATTTTATTTTTGGCATCAATGGCTCTGAACTCTGGCCTGGGTTTATTTTTCCTGTCATTTACATAAGTGTAACCAGTGTGTAAGGTCGATCTATATCACAGAAGAAAAGTCATGTTTATACTTAGAAATGATACTACACACTGGTGTCAAAAATTAAATATGCTTGTGTTAGTTGTTTTCTATTCTAAAAATCTACAAGAGTCAATATTCACATGAAAACATGCAATGTAACAACAATAAAACACTGGATCTAAAATTATTTAGATCCAGTGGCTAAGTTTTGATAGTAAAATTTGTTTTGTGGTTCTTTGAAATGTAATTACACAAGTCAAGTTTTACTTCAAACGTCAAAGACAAACATTGTTCTCTGAAATGTATTTTTTCACACTGGTTTCTTTTATTGTTTACTATTATTTTATGTTTGACATGGATAAATAGATTCTTTTCATTCAAATTAAAACACATTTTATTTAAATCTCGGGCACTTCAGAGTGACAAAATAATGATGGCGTTTTATAATGGCACAAGGAATGTGACTTATCCCTTTTTGATACCAAGTAATACATAATAGTATTACCTTTTAAAGTAGTAATATGTAACAAGTAACATATTACTTAATGAATTGCAGGCTTGTGGCCCCTTTGTCACATGTCTACACCTCTTTCTTCCCAATTCACACAATGAGTCAGGGCATATTTTCTGTGACCTGTATCCAGACAGCCAAGACACATGTATAATACATTAGTGGCGCTCTCAGACCAATGCACTCAGTCTAGACTACAAGAAGTTTAACCTCAGTTTTTAATATCTTTTTATTCTTTGAGCACCTTGTTGTCTTTTATGACCAAAACAAGAGTGCACCACCAACTGGACTGAAAAGTGTTGAGATACAAGGGGCATATGCAGTTTGGTTGGTCTTGAACTGTACAGTAGGTGTGCTTGGGTTTGTATACAAAAAAAAGTCCAAACACATGACCACAGTCAAGGGTGGATGACCACATAATGCAGACATGGATGTGCAAAATATAACCCATGCCTCACTTTGTCTTATGATATGACCAAAGTATCTGAAAAAATGAAATATACTTAATGTGCATTATGTTATCCAAATTTGAATAAGAATATGGGGATAAATGGAAACAAAGGTCTTGGTCAGAAACAGAAAGCAGGAATAGAGACATTTTATTCAAGAAAATAGCTGCCATCTTTGATGCAACTAATCCATAATTAGTTATAACAAACAATATTTTTTCATGAATAAGATCCTAAACCTCTGGTCACAAGCTTTGATTGAACAATAAGAAAAGCAATGATTACATCACTTGTTTGGCTGATGTGTATCATATATGTTAAAGGTCAGGTTTGTTTACTTTGAGGAATCATTTGTTTTCTAACCTTTGACAATATCTTAACACCTTTGACTCCATGATGTCATTATCTGACTCTTCTGCAAGCAGGTGTGAAAACCTTGTTGGTCACTGAGGTGTATGCCTGTGAGCAGCAGCTAACGCACTGAGAGTCATCCACAGTCCCAGGGCAAATTAAAGGTGGAAAGTCTTAATGACAGTTTGTGTTGGACTGGGTTTTGTTGCATCAGCCACTTGAGAATTTACCTGCATGTGTGCATGCCTGAGGAGACATGTATGTGTTGTGTATGCTGTACGTGTGTGACTAGATCTGTCTGTTGTCAACTATTTTGATAGTCAAGTTATTCGGTTTGAGTGTTTTTTAATAATAAAAAAAGTTTTCAGCTTCTTAAACATGAATATTGTTTTTTTTCTTTGCTCCTTATATTAAAGAAACGATTAAAGCTGAATAATTATGTTTTGTGGCCAAAACAAGACATTTGAGAACACTGTTATTTCCAGGTTTGGGAAACACTGATTTAACATTTTCAACAATCTCTGACATTTGAAGGACCAAACAAGTACTTGACAAATTAAAAGAAAAATTAAAACAGATGAATCAATTATGAAATTGTTAGTTGCAACCCTACATTCAAACTACTGTCAAATGAATTCTTACAATGCTGATTAAGTCTATCAGCTCCCAATGTCTCTCTCTGTACTCACTATAGCAGTGTTTACATTGCATGCTCCTAGATGGCTTTCCTGTGCTGCACACAGGAAATGATTCATTTTATGTTGATGGAGGCAAAAGTGAAGTGAAAGGACTTCAACACAGGTTGGCATATTACTGAAAACACAAAGAAGCACCCATGAAAAGTGGCAGATGGGCTGAAAATGGCAGTTCTGCCCATCTGTCCCTGCACTGCTGATGTATACACACAAATGCTCAGGTCTGATAGTATTGCTAGACAAAGCCTTTTTTTCAGATGAAGGACACAGCATGAAAATGTTACATTCTTTTTTTTTCACATAGACCAAACAGAGGCAGAATAAACAAAACATCAGCAACAAACATATCTCACCAAAAATCACACACTGCAGCTTTAATATGGATATGGACTGATGCTGTGTTCAGGTTCCATGGATTGTTTTATTTAGTTTGACTTTTCCGGAATATGAATGAGAACGAAACTGAACAATGTATATTTTTATTTTCTTATATGGTATTTTTTCAATCTTAAACCCATTTTCTAAAGGGTCAAAAAAAACAAAAATCAACACCTTAGAATTTCCATTCACTCCTTGGACAAATTACATTAATCCAGAGTGAACCCATTTATTTCTTCTTCTATTCTTGACACCTTGTCAAGGTGCTTATTTTGACAGCAAAAACAAAAACATTTGGATGCCACTGTATATATTCACATATTTTACAAAAAATATTTAAATATTTATGAATATTATAAATATTTACTTTTCAAGAGGTTGTATATGCTTTTTGTTTTAGTGTTCAGTGTTTGTTGAATAGTTATTTTCTTCATTATTGTGATTTATGTATCTTTCAATGACATAACCTTTGCCAGTATGAAAGAAATACTTTAGTTTACTTTGAAAAGTTGGTCTTCTTGCAGTCATAATTGCATCATATGGTGACGATGTTAGAGCCTGTTTTGTGTTGCAGTAACACCTCTAATTGCAGTGCTGTCATTATGTGACACTAATGAAGGCAGGTGTGAAAACTCTCTCAACCAGAGAAGTAAACAGTACTAAGCAGCTGTGTGTGTTTGCGTGTGTGTTGAGGACAGACTTTCTTTTGGAGCTGAGTGAACAAAGGTCAAAGTCAACAAAACATCATTAATTGTAAGGTGGTTGCATCCTAAATTGTAGTAATAATCTGTAATATCTGTAATAACAGTAGAGACACAATTTTGCTTATTTGCTTATTTAGATTGACAGTCATCAACTTTCATATGGTATTAATACTTAGACTTAAATTTCTTGCACTTAGGGACTTAGTGAACAGGAAGAAGAATTTTGCTTTGCTTTTGGTGTGAACGTGCAATTTGTGCTGTGAATTGGTTTGTTAATTACAAAACACCCACACACAACCTTCATATAGTACCTCACATTCACTTTTTATTGATTAAAAGTCAAAGATGTCATAAAATGCTTGTAAGATCTTTCAGTTTTCTAAACCAGATCATAAGAATGTTTACGAAACAGCAGAAAAGCCTTTTAAATTCAGTTCATTTTGGGCTGGAACAAGCATGAAACTCTACAGAAACATGACTGTCACCAACTGACATGCTAAATTTCCCAAGAGAGCTTAGGATATAATATGGCCTATATATATATATATATATATATATATATATATATGTGTGTGTGTGTGTGTGTGTGTGTGTGTATATAACATATATAAGTTAATTATATATGTTAATTGCATGACAACCTATATATATATTAACCTTAACAGGGAAAACTAACCCTTAAACCCAACAAGAAGCCAAACATACAGTATCTTAAGCTAGAAAAGGGATCAGCTGAGATGCTATAAGTTATTATATTTCTATTATAATGTTTATTGTGAAGAAATCTGATCCTTGGCTTTTAAACAGGACAAATGGAAAAACAGGAAAATCATAATTCTGTGTCCTGAGCTTCGTTTGGTCCAAGTTGCAAGGTCCAAGTGGAAGCCTGAGAAGATAATCATATCTATGTTATGACTGTTTTGATAATCTTTGAATAAAAAGTCTTAGGGTTTTAAGTATTGGTTGGTTGTCAGGGTGATTGTCTGCAGTGGGAAAAATTATTGCATAACAGCCCATTAAAAGAATGCAGCCTGGGGTACTACAAAGTTGGAAAATGCAAAAACTAAATTGCAAAATGATAACCACACAAATGACAGTCATCACATGCGC
The DNA here is from genome assembly GCA_016785285.1 of Brachirus orientalis. Classification (NCBI taxonomy): domain Eukaryota; kingdom Metazoa; phylum Chordata; class Actinopteri; order Pleuronectiformes; family Soleidae; genus Brachirus; species Brachirus orientalis. Next base: position 34,569 of record JAFBJR010019393.1, on the reverse strand, counting down.
GCCGTTCCATTTAAGCTAGTCATCCTGTTACATCTACCTTGATGTACAAAATGACAATGTTGACAACATTAGCTTATCAAATCATTGTTTAAGATGTCACAAGTCCAGTTTGACAGAATTTATCCTTTGTTGGTTTATGTATCAAATTTACTTGTGTGGAAATGTTCCTCTTCATTTCAAAATGTGTAAACATGGCAGTCTGAAGGCAGCGTCTGTAAAGCAAGGCCTTGCATAAAGTATATAAATAGGCATATGGTGCGTTCCATTTATGTCATCTCCAGGGTAACCACGTTCCACTTGAGAAGTCATAAATCTTAAAACTAGAGACTAGGAACTCTGAAGTTAAACTGCCTCATTGTTTCTGTGTTGCTTTTTAATGTGTCGGGTTTAAGCATTTATGATAAATTTTAGGCATTAGGTTTGATTACACTGTAAAAAACAGTATTTATCAAACAGTAATAAAAGTAATAAAAACAACATATGAGCATCCTGGGGTGGAGATGGAGTCAATTCCAAGTGACACTAGGCAATAAGCAGGGTTCACCCTTACCAGAACATCAGCTATACACAGGGCCTTTTTAAATAAAAAAACATTCACACCTATGGTTGATTTAGAGGCTCCAGTTAAACCAGGGTTTCTCAGTCATGGTCCTGGAGACCTCCTGTCCTGCATGCTTTATTAGTTTCCTTGCTAATTCAAATGGACAGCTCAGCTTCAGAAGCCTGAAAACCACCCATTTATTTGAATTAGATGTGCTGGAGCAAGGAAACTAATAAAAAAATGCAGGACAGTGGGTCCCTAGGAACAGGACTGAGAAACCCAGAATTAACCTAAAGAGATGCAGATAGTGTTAAAATGCAGACACATCACTTACTTAATAAGTCCAGGCCAAGTTGATGAGGGCAGGAGATTCATCTTCATATTTTGGCATGACAGATCTGGCCCTTCGCTGATGGTGGCTGCACGTCTAGAGAATATTTAAAAGACAGAGGTATTTGGTTTTAGGTTTAATTGTTCACTTGGTTTAAAGGACCATCAAAGATATTATAAAATTAAAATATCAAGGTTTTTGTGCTTGTATGAACTAACAACATTTATTTTTGAACTTATATGAATCGAATCGGAAACCGGCCATACCGGTATGCACTCATTCCCCTTCTTGACACAAAGTTTTATTTCACAGTGCAAGTAGACATTGCGATCCTGGCCAGTGAACTGGAAAGCACTGAAACAGAAGGTGTTGGATGTTCCCTCTCCATTATGCATCACCTTGACAGTCTTGTCGACAGGGTTAGGGCAACTACACACACACAAAAAAAACATATATGATGGGGATAAGCCAGCAACAACAAAGACAGGTATGTTCACCATGGGCATACTTGAGTGTCTCACCCGTCAATGATGAGGTCATATCTCAGGCTTGCATTTGGTGAAGGCTTATTGGTTGCCCAGCAGGCATCGGTCACCACAGCAACAAATTCTTCATCCAACCCCTCTGTCTTTAGATCCACCCAGATCTTCTGATTCAGCTGGACATTATCATATTTTCCAAGAGCTTTCTTGCTTCCAGGATTGGTGTAGGCCTCCATGGTGAGCTTATAACTCCATGCTCCAGAAACAATCTCCTGGGTCACAGAGCTGCAAAGCAAAGACATATTTTATTGGTGGTCCACTTGCATTCATCCTAATTATACTAGACTTATGTTGGCACTCAAAAACCTCTAACCAAGCTCAACCCCAACCCAGACATCGCACACCTGTCTTGCACTGTGATGCTCAAGCTTTGGGTATCTGGCTGAGAGTAAAAACAGGAGAAGTCGATTTGTACTGTGCTGAGACGATTGATTAAGTCAGACGTGGAGCTGTTCTGGGCCATGATGGTGTTCTTGTACATAATTCGGCTGTCGTTTAACTACAGGGACACAAACATTGTTGTGGTGATTTTAGATGCACATAACGTTTTCAAATCCAACTCTGTTATGCCCAGTGCTAAAGGAAATACCCACCATAACGACTGTGCCACAAGTGTCCCTGTTGTCAAAATGGAACGTCACCATGTGGGTCTTTTCATCCATTTCCCCTTTGCAGGACTGGTCATTGAGTTGTAAGGCAGTGTAGTTGATGCTTGTGGCCACCAAGAGACAATTAGCCAGAGTTATTGAAGCAGCCTCCTCATTGCAGATTGTAGGTTCACCTGAAAGGCCATAGTATGGTATGGTTATCTTTAGTCTATATACAACCCATTCTGTTCCCGAGATACCGCCAATCTATCACATCCCACAGCATCTCTATCAGACACGGAAAGGTACCTCGTGTGTCTGTAAGGCAACACTGAGGGACATGATGGGTTTCTATACGAATTACAACAGCAAAGGTAAATGCACACATAAATTCACCATTTATGTTGGATTAGAAATACAAGCCAAACAAACACTGCAAGCTGTAGGTACTAGTCTTAAATTGTCATTATCCACCCATGTCGGTGACAATGTACTTATTGGTTTACCCCAAATAGACCAAAGATAAGTGGAGTCCAGCACTGCAACCATTTTGACAGCTGTTAAAAGTTGTGGATTTTTGGTAATTTTCAGTCACGTAGTTGTGCCACAGCTGACTCACCAAAAGAGTTTGTTGATTCATACTTGGAGACAAAACTGGCCCGACAGAGGCAAGCTGTTTCCCCATTTAAGGCAACACCACAGAACTCATGATCACTGCAATACATGTCCTGACAGTGGACCGGGTTAGCTGCAAACACAAACAGAAACAGATATATGAAAAAATACCTACTATTTTCAAAACAATAAAAAAGGGTCAATGTATCCAGCTTATTTGATGTTAAATCAGGTTTGAAGTTCTATATTTAAATTTAAGGTGACTGTTTTAGCACTGAGATTTTCAGCTGGAAATGATAGAATGGTCTCTTCCTGGTTTCATGTTGTCTAAAGTAATGAAACATAATAGAAAGACACTGAAACAGCCTTACAGCAGCCAGTTTCTGACTCCCATCCTTCCACTGTGACGTTGCTGTGGATGCTGCAGCTCTTGACATATGCTTCCAGGAACTGGCACTTGAGACCATCCATTGCAGGGTATTTGCAAAGCACTTGCTTGCAGGCAGTTACATAGGGCTCTGGATCAATATGCCCACTGCAAGCATTGAAGGGAGCCTCTTTCAAGCGACTACACCTATTCAAGCAATACAGTGAGGGAAAATGGGATATTTAAAATAATTAGACAAGGAAAGCAAATTTCCTCAGCAGAATTGTGTGTATCTTCTGCAAAATATGTAAAGGCATTTTGCAAACTGAATGTTGCAGTTGGTGTAATAAGAAACACCACAGACTGATGCTCCCTACCGTTTATGATATTTGGAAATGTATAACAGTATATTTGATCTTCATAAAATCTGTATATAATCTCTAAATGGCACAGATTTTCCTTCCTAATTTGGCAGAACAGTGTCTCTAATTCATGACTCTTTCCAGTGGAATTTATCTCAGGATGGAAAGAAAAATGGAAGACATTGACAGCTAAATATTTGTGGACAGTAGTGAATACACTGTACAATATAACTTTCCAAATCCCTTTTTGGGTGCATATGTTTCACTACACTTAGCTTACATTTTGTTTAGTTTTACTATTTTCTTGTAATATATTAATTATTGCACAATCTCTGTATCATGATATTTTTGCTATTTTTGGGTCATGTATAATGTCTATCATATCCTAAGTTACCCTGTGATTCTCACCCCTACATACAGTATGAAATTAACTCTTGGTAGGAGCCTCTTTAACGGAGCTCTTTAGATGAGACACATGTTAAAAACTGAGTCAAAGAAAAACTCCCTGACAATTGAAACACTTATGCTGGATTTCCATGTGTACACCAGTGGCGGTTGCTGCTCTTTTGTCCCACAAGATATTTTTCATAACACTAATGAAGGCTTGACGCCAAAATGCTTTAGTGCATATAAATTTTTGCACTACTTGGTCAAATAAATGCTTAACCATGCTACAACTTTGGTGTTGTAAAACACCAAAATACAGTACAGAGTACAGTATAATGATCAAACATTTTAATTTCCTTTAAATAAACTTAAAAAAAAAACATTGTTTTCTGCATTTACCATTCAGTAGCAGCTGCGCAGTTGATTGTAGCATCAACAGCCTCATCATGCTGTTCTTCACAGCTGTGGGTGACAAACACCATATAATTTTGTCTCGTTTTATTTGGGCAACAACTCAAATCAGAAGTTGTGTTTGAGGTTTTACCCAGAGGCGCTGTGTGCAGAGACCTTTTCTCCACTTACAGTTGTGTTGATAGTGCCACATAAACCGTTCACCTGTGCAACAGCTGCCCCTGGACAGGTTTGGGACAGAAAATGGGGCAGGTCACCAAACATTCTAACTAGACTTTGTAAAGGGTACCTGGCATTTATGGAGTTTAATGCAAGCCAAAGCCTCAAACAAACACCAAAAATCTGTACCAGTAATTTAAAATGTATGTATGTGTATGTGTCATACAGTAATAGCTCTGACTGTAATATCTTGTATCAATGCTAAGGGCAAGGGCAGTTCACAACGTAACACAACTTTACTGTTAAAAAATAAGGTTTTAGATCTGGCTGTAAATGCCTTTATTTGTTGCTGAGATACAAGGGAAGCCCATTGGAGCTACTTACTGTGTAATAATATGATCATAATGGTGTAATTTTTTATAAATTGTTTATAATATTAACCTAAAAAAGGAAATAGCTGTTTTGTTGTGATGTATGCAAAATTTATCATGTCTACCAATCAATCAGATTTGTGCTTTTAGTGTCATAGGAAACATTTAACATGTAGCAATTTCATAATTTGTTAAGAAGAAACACCATTTTCCTATGAAATGCAACATTTGTAAGGGTCTGGTTTCCTGCCTTTAATTTGTTAACTTTCTTTCTTTCCTTTGTTCCTTTGAGTTGTGTTTCGTTGTGTTTTCCAGGAGGCTGGCTGGGCTGCTGGGCAGCTGGGCGGAGCCTCTGATCATGCACCTGCAACCCATTCCCTCATCAAAACTTCTTAAACCCTGGTTTCTGCTGCCACAGTCATCAGCACATCTCATAATGTTTGCAGTAACCTCGCAGCTCTTTGCCTCCCAGCTTAAAAGATCATGTAAATACAGAAAATGCCAAGTACAATTTAAATGAAAAAGAAATCACTCTCTTTTAAATCATATGCAGGAGTCTGACATGTTTTTTCCACATCATTAGCTTTGTGGCATCTTTTAAGGCTGGTGATGATTTGGCTACCACCTGAAACCTGAGAACATATCTGATCAGTCAGAATATCTGAAATTAATAAGAAATTTGTGTAGAAAACGATCCCAACTATGATTCATTTATTAAAAATATGACGCAGTATGGTTACCGAAGCCTTGAGGATTACCTGTCATATGGAATTGAGCAGTGGTGCCATCAAAGTGGATGGAAAGTGTATAACCATTGTCAGTAATTTTTGCTGTCACCCCAGTCCTGTCTTTAGAGAGCTCCACACCATGGACAACCTGAGCTTCAGTTCCAAGCTGTAGCTCTTCACCGTTCCGCTACAGAACAAAGGAACAATTATTATTTTTTACCAGTCACTTCAAAGACCAAATGCAAAGCCAGTCAATTTAACTTTGTTATTTTATATCTGTACGAGGTGAGGACTGACGTTGGTATTTTAATCATGGTTTAAACAAGACCTACTTTAATGACCACATCAATTAGCCACTGCTTTTGGAGAATCCAATGCCAGGGTCTCTCAAGACTGATAGTTGGTGTCTGTTACTTTTTACTGATTCACTGTCTTATTTTGATGGTCTGATTTCATTCCCCAAAATCTTGTGTGATTGCTTTCCCAATGTAAATTACTGCACCTGTCTCTCATTGTTTGCTCCCCTCCCTGTTTATATACTGACTCTCCTTGCCTTAACTGCTACATCACTCCTACCCAGTGTAGTGTACATGTCTCTCTGTATGTGGCGCTGTAAAGTTGCCACAGAACTACACCAAAAATGGATGTGACGTGGAGCATAAATCGTGTACGTTGTGTACAAACTCCAAACATGCAAAGATGATGATGACAAAGTTTCCTTTAACTTTGTTTTAAGATTATATTAGGAATATTACCAAAATACCCAACCATTCTGTTTTTGGTACCCTTCTCTTTGGGTAACAGAGTAAAATAGTATGGTATAGTTCAGGTGGATCTATGCACAGGTGACTGCAATGATACCATGGTAGTAATCTACCAAAAGCTTTTTTCCCTGTGTGTCTCAATGTTGGACGACCATTGGTGCCTGGCTTTTGCCTCCAATTTCTATTGAAACATGACTGAATAACCAGTAGGTAACTTACCAGAACACTCCCGCCTTGTTCCAGAGAGATTTCAACACCTTCACTCTCCAGCTGCAGAATCACACGTTCCAAAAAAGGGACGTCTTCACGGCGTCTTTCCTGGAAACCCCCCACCACCTTTAACCCTGACATTGGTGAGGACCCCAGGAGCGTGTACCCACAGCGGTCTGGAATGGAGTGGACTTTACCAATGAAATCGATGATGCTGAAGCCAGTCACAGTGCAAATGCGGTTGAAGATGCAACTGGTATATAAACAAAAAAACACCATCAGTATTTGGTAATTGGACTTAAACGCTCAAGGTAAACATCATAATATAAAGGAGAAATTATCACTACAGTATACAGTAGTCTTTATACCCAGAATGTACCTGCCATGGCCATTGCAATGCTCCATGGGACCACAGTCACTGACTGCAGTAGCAACTCCATTCGCATCACAAGTAATGGTAGAGCAGATTCTTGGGTCTTTTATTGTTGTATCTGTTTTATAAGCAGCACCTAGAAATGAAGGAGGACTTGATGTATAAAAAGTCACACAATACTTACTAAACTGCAAAGTTTAAGCCAATAAACTAAAAGCAATTTTTTTCTTGTGAGACGTAACATAAAATTAGATTTTTGGAAACTAACCCAACTAACCTGAGTATCTGCATCCACTAACATCTGTAATGACACCTACATTTGTGTCATTTGTCTGGAATGTCTGTTTAGAAACTGTCAGGCCATTGACCTGAACATCTGCCACCTGTAAAAGCGAAAAGAATATGTCAGTATATAATATTAAGTGTGTCCAAATGAGCATCAGTTGTAATGCAGCTTTCTATCTGCCTTAGATTCCACTTTAGTACATCATGCCCGTAAAAATATACAGCATATGTTGATATTAATATACTTACTACATCATCATGTGTGTATCCAGAATAAGTCCTGATTGCCAGAATTGCTTGTGTCCCAAAGTTGCCAAGTTCAATTTGTTGAATCTGCAACAGAATAGAAACAGAATATTAAAATGCAGTTAAAAAAAAAGATGGTCAACATTGACCATTGAACATTGAAATGATGGTCAAATAAATTCACACACATCAGCTCCACATGGCTCTCTGCATGTTTCTCAGTATTACGTTGTTTATTTTTTCATGCGGTTTGGAGACACAGAGTGGTATATTTTACCTCGTGGCTCAGACAGAAAGTGGAAGCATAATATATGTTAATAAATGTTAGAAAAATAACGCTGGTTCTCTGAAACATGAGTGAAACAAATGATGAAAGGCAACTTTAGGTTAAGAAATGAAATAAATACTCACCTCAGATTCGATGCTGTCTTTTAAAGGTATGCGGTTGACACATTTCCCAGCAGTCTTGAGTTCGGGAATAAGTCGATGGACCCCAGATCCAGTGGGTATTTCTTCTGTGAGGATTTCCAGGTCAGCTCTGTCAGCTGTTCCTCCAGACATCAGAATGCAATCGTTTTCGACTCCAGGTTCATAGGCGCCATTGAAGCAAACTGCACATCTGCTAGCACTGAAGGCCACCTGCACTCATCAATAAATAACAGCTTGTGACTAATTATACGGTTCAATTTATGTGACGGAAAATGAATGTTGCTTTAATTGACTACGTGCATGTAGCATCCCTTAGAATTTGCAGGCATGAAAATTGCAGTAATACAGTATGGACACCAGATGTTTTAAATCAAAACTTTGTGGTGCAGATGCAGAATAAATAGAATATATAAAATAAATGAATATATAAAATAAATGTATAAAGTATCTTAAAGGTTTTGATTCTTTATTTAATGACATGAGCAGAGTTTATACTGTGTTACTTACATATAATTTGTCATATTGCGTTCCATAATAAGTGATGGGGCATGAGGAAATGTCCATCTCACCATACCTGGAAAAAGACTGTTGCAGGCTTGTTGCAGCAGCACCTGAAGATATAGACATATTCATAACACATACAGTATGTTTTATGCTTTGGAAAACCAGAAGTTATTCAGTATGTTTGATAGATAAATGCCAACTTGATTTTAACTTGATGTGTTTAATAAATAGTAAAAAAAAAATTCCTGCAAATATATTTAGGTGCCTAACTTTTGTATTTCTTGGCTCAGCCAACACATAACTTGATCTTGGCAAGTTTTCAAATAGAAAGATATAATAGAAATGAATACAATGTGGCTGCATACCAATACTACCTGCAAATGCCAGTGAGGCCAGGTATAAAGTATAGCAGAACATGCTGGTGGTCCGCTGATTCAGGGATCTGAAACGAGTCAAATTTGAAATTTCAAAATGTATTTAAAAAATCATGATATTTCTAATTTAATGAAAAGAATCAACTAAAAGTCACATTATAAGTGTTATAATTTGTGTTTATCAGTGCTTTCTGCAATCCAGGGTTTGAAAGACATTTTTCATTCTTACAGTGTTTCTTCCTTGTTAGTAACTGATGATTACTGTGAAATGTTTGTTAGTTACCTGTGTGGACTGAGAGTTGCATACTCATTTTCTTAATATCCATGCATATTTTTAGTGTCTTAAAAAGTGTATATTTAATTTAAATATGTTTTTTTTATTATTTTTTTTTTTCTATTTCCACGTCAATATATTAGCAATCATTATTTCATATGTTTGAAAACTAACTTTGCAATAAAAACAGGTTCAAGCAGAGGTGAGCTGAGACTTTCCAGTTCTCTTACCTTCAGCGGAGAATCAAATTTTTGCCTTTGGAGAGGGGTCTCACAGGATGCTGGAGCTTTGTCTGCCCCTCTGTCTCTGTCTCTGTCTCTGTCTCTCTGTGTGGAGGACACAGAAGCAAGTGTCTTTGTTGGCTCCTCAGCAGAAAGAAGACATTCTCACAGCTTCCTGTCACCAAACTGGATTGTGTCACGGAACATTCCTGTCATCAAATACATTGTAATTATGTGACAATGTCAACTGTCAAACTCATCAGAGTCTCTGTGTTGTCATCATGAGATGCATTCTGACAGTGTACGGTGACTTATTTTGCTGAATCATTTTGGCCTGTGTTAAAATGTGTCACTATCATTTATCATAATGCATTTTACAGAGAGATTTTTAAAGAAATTGTTCAAGCACAAATTGCACTTAAAGTTGTTCATTATTTTGTGTTATTTATTTATTTGTTTAAGTGGGGGGGCCACACAGTGGAGCACATGGTTAGCAATGTTGCCTCACAGCAAGAAAGTTGCTGGTTTGCATCCCAGGTCTGGCCTTTCTGTGTGGAGTTCTCATGTTCTCCCTGTGTGTGCATGGGTTTTCTCTGGTTTCCTCCCACATGCCCAAAAACATGTAGAGGTTGGTTGGATACTCTAAACTGACCATAGCTGTGAGTGTAAGAGTGAATGGTTGTTTGTCTCTATATGTTGTCCCTGTGATGGACCTGTGACTCTAGGGTGTACTCTATCGTTTGCCCTATGTCAGCTGGGATTGGCACCAGCAGCCCTACGACCCTCATGTGGAGGATAAAGCAGTAAATCGATGGATGATTTGAAATGAGACAAATACAAATATGTCCAAAATGCAGGGCATTTGTGTGTTGCCCCTGCAATGAACTGGTGTTCTGTCCCGGGTGAGACCACGCCTTTCGGCCTCCGTCAGCTGAATATTGAACCAGCAGCCCCACCACCCTCATGTGGAGGATAAAGCGGTAGAGCAGAGGTCTCAAAATCATCATCCACAGGCCACATGTGAACCCCCTGTTGATTTCATGGGACCAGCTACTTTAATACACAGTAAATTTAAGTAAATTTTCCTCAAATTTAGTAAAATTTTACTATAAAAAATATAGTATTTGGTCGCCTTGTTACATTTTCAGAGTGACTTTTACTCCATTCAGTGTGTATTTTATGCTACATTAGGATAATTTACTCTGTTTAGCATAAACCTTTGTGCTCATATTTGCTGTCAGATAACATATTAAACATATTTCAAATAATGTGTGGCAACAACTTTTTATGTATTCTGATGCTGATGTTTTGCAACAATGTCCGGAAAGCAGGCGATTACATGGGGTCCCTGGAACCAAGGGCCCCCATGTAATGTATAATCTATGCTGCAGCCTTCCCATGAAGCAAGGATGGCAGATTGTATAAATTCACATCAGTGACAAAACCGAATAACTCCCTGAAATTCTGGATGGGATTTTTACATATGATCTTGTTACGTGTATCTTTTGGTTACATTTTACAGTGTATTCACCATTCTTTTGAATTTTACTATTTAAATTGTTTAACACTTCTTTTAACTTGAAAGGTGCAATAAAAATAAATTATTATTATTATTGTTATTATCATTGGCTGCAGTCATCAAATCTGAGCTTGCAGTTATGTGAACTATATTTAGCATTCATGTGCATATTTTCATAACGTGTGACGTGTAACTGGACATATGCCACATTTGTGCAAGACAAAAGAAAAAACATTCTGATGTTCAAATGTTCAGACCAAAAGCAGAACAATCCGGTCTGGAATGTGACGGGACAGCTAAGAATGTGACAGCTCCTTTGTCAGCAAAGTCACTAATGAGTTTTTAACTGCAGGGAAGCGGGCCGACAGGTGTGATGAAATGTGATTCTTTTGTCACTGTAGTGTCTTAAAAAATAAAATCATGCAAACAAAAATACATACACTCAAAATTCTACAAATGTAAAAAAGGCTGGGTTTCATGAATGCCTGTGCATTTATTTAAGAAAAAAGAAAATTCATAAAAAAAAGGATCATGTGATTTGCAAACACTGAAAATAATTATTAATTCAGATTAATAAAGACAGGGAAGTGTCTGCAATGACAGGGAAAGGAAACCCTTTTCATGATCAATTGTGAATGGATCAAAGACAAATGTTGTTCGCAGCGTTTGAACACGTTGAAAAAACAAAATTCTCTTCCATTTCAGAAGCAGTGGAGCATTCACTTTTTGGCATGTCAGCTTGCAAAGTAAACACAGTGGGGTAAGAAAAAGAAGAAGGGAAAGAAAAACAGAGTCAGTCTGTACAGTATTTGCAAAACACTAAGATAACAACAAGAATGTTTAGTTACATGAAACCAGTATGCGTTTTTGTATAGAATAGAATAGAATAGAATAGAATAGAATAGAATAGAATAGAATAGAATGCATTGAAATGTGCCTGACATTCTGTAAACCTGCCAGTCAGCCAAATTACCACTAGACTGGCCTTGCACCGAGAGTAGCTAGGGGCAACATGGCACAGCCCGCGCAGTGGTACATTTCAATGCAATTAATAATCACAACCACTATTTAATGTAACTGCCTGAATCAGCACATACATTTATATCTATATCAGCTGTCCCGTCACATCTGTTGTCAGATCAAAGGTGGTTGGCACGTGTAATGGAATTTCATTAACGCAGCTGAAACTGTGATTTCACATCTCTGTCAGCCAACCACAAACAGCCTCGGCATCTGATAGTGAGGATATATCCCCAGAGCTTTTGTTTGGCCCTTTTTCTTACATCATTGAACCTTTTTGTTTGTTTGTTTGTTTGTTTGTTTGTTTGTTTGTTTGTTTGTTTGTTTTTTACACTGGCCAACGGTTCTCTCTGTCAGGGCAAACCTAATTAATAATATTGGTAACCTCCTTTTTGCTCCTTTTGCATCATCAGCCTGTAGAGGTCTGTTCGTGTGATCATATATTCGGCCACTGTGAGCTTGGACCTTGACGAGAACATCAGTTTCCTCCGTCTGATGTTGCAGCTGTCTCCTTCGTCCCGAAACAAAACTTGCACTACGCCTCGCTGCAGTGCATTTAAAGGTGAGGAGAGGAACTCATTTGATTGGTGAAGGCTGTGTTAAACCCAATCACGCCTTCTCTCCCTCTCTTTGCTACTTGCTGGTAGAAGAGACCGAGGTGGGACAGAGGAGTACCTACGTCTGGCTGCGGCCGGCTGCACTGTGCACGAAACTTGCAAAATGCGCCTGGACACACCCCCCCGGGACCTGCGTCTGGTCTACGAAATTAGAGCCAGACCAGGTTGGAGCTGATAAAAAAAAACGCACGAAATTGTCACTGCACCAAGCTGAATCTTTCGACACCTCCACCTTTTGTGCAGCCACACCCGTCTCGGCTTGCCTTGGTCTACCAAATTGCCAAATTTGCTGCGTACGGTGTTGCACTGGATGAAATTACCACTGCGCGGGCTGCACCTCCTTGCGCTGCGCCACGGAATTAGAGCCCCTGGTGTTCAAACATGTCCCAGTCTGTATGTTCAAAGGAGTCCTGTAGTCTGGGAAGTGCATTGTCGGGCAAGGTTGTGACAGTTGTGAAAGTGCCTTATAGTGATATAGTCACTACTCTGATACTCATGGACTTAATGGAAGAAATTGAGAAATTATTAGATAGTCATAGTGAGGTACATCTGGATTCTGGAGTTTTAAAATCATTTGTGAACCTTGCAAGATATCAGAATCAAAATACTTGTTCACTGGGGAGGAAATTGGATATGCTAAATGTTGCTCCTTGTTTATTTTGTGCGCATGTTCTTGTAAATTCGTATAATTCCTACAAAGTGAGGACATTCTGCCAAAGTGAGGACATTTTGGCTGGTCCTCACTTTTTTCAACCCTTAAAATGGCTTTTTCAGGTCTAAGACTTCGTTTTAGGGTTAGGGTTAGAATTGGGTTTAGGTTAGGGTTAGGGTTAGGCATCTAGTTGTGATGGTTAAGGTTAGGGTAAGGGGCTAGAGAATGTATTATGTCCATGAGGGTCCTCACTCTGATAGAAGTGCAAACGTGTGTGTGCGTGTGTTTCTGCAACAATCACTACCACACTGACATGTTGGTTAAAGAAAAAGCATGGATATTTATTTGAATCAAAGGTAAAAGGCATCATCTGAGTTTAGAATCCTCTCATTTGGCATTCATTAGAAAAAAGACAATTAATGAATGCTTTACACATTTTTAAACAACATATAATTCCATGTGCGTAAAATAAAAGGTGGAGAGTGCCATACAAAGAGAATTATGAATGTAAATACAAAGAAACACAAATCTTATATTATTATTACAATCAACAGGACAGAGATAGAAGTGGTGTCAAAATATTGATATCAATGGACTGTTTAAATGTCCTTACAGCTGTGCAAACCTACACAAGGTGTCATCTCTCTACAAGATTTTGGCCTCACAGGAGTCAGGCTTAAAGACCTTAAATGTAATGATGATCTTGACCGATTTCAGAAACCAGGGGTAATAAAAGGCATAAATCATCGGGTTCACACAAGAGTTAAAAAAGAACAGCCAAATCTCAAGGGACAGCTTTGAAAACTTAATTGCACCACTTTGTTGTGAAAGAGAAAAGGCGAAAGACGGGAAGAAACACAACAGAAACACAACCACAACAACACCAAGAGTCCTGGCAGCTTTTAGCTCTGATTTCTTGATGATCGGTGTCTCTGTGCATTGCTGTGCGACGTGAGAGCGCATGGCACGAGCGTGAGACACAGCCACCACAAATACTCTCATGTACAGAACAATGATGACAGTCACAGGACCGATAAAGGACACGATAAAGTCAAGAACTCCTGCAATGAAACTGAGGAAAATGACACATTCACCAACGCAGATTAACCTCCTTGGAAGACTGAAGTTATCCCACATGATCAAACTGTTGTATAGAAGAGAAAAGACCCAGCAGAGGGAGCTGCAGATTTGAACTCCTTTCACTGTGATTTTGTTTGAGTAATGCAGTGGGTCACAAATGGCTACATAGCGGTCGACTGATATGAGCACTATGTTTCCTATGGAGCAAGAGGTAATGCTGAGGTTGAACCAGCCATTCAGGATACAAATGATGTCGCTGAAAGTCCAGCAGTCAGTAGTTGTTTTCAAGTGAGACCACGCCAAGAGGCCCACGAAGAAATCTGAGAAAGCCAGGGAGAGGATGAGGAGGTTGGTGGGAGTGTGGAGCTGCCTGTATTGACGGAAACAACATTGCAGTTATACAGTACATCCCACCTTGTCTTTGCCTATTATTTCTATCATGAAAGGTAAAAATTTTCCTTTTACACTATTTCTTATATATTCATATGTTCATTCATCAAGTCTAATTTAATCTAAACAGATAAAATACAATAATAAATTATAACAATCCCAAAAGAGGCATGTAATCGCACATTATAAAACACTAATTCCAGTACCTGAAATGGGAGATGGAGATGATGACCAACAGGTTGAGCATGACAGTGAGCAGAGTGAGGGAGTACAGCAGAAATGGGAAGACCAAGTTGTCAGAGTGAGACTGCTTTGGTTTGACACAGGAAGTGTTGAGCAGGTGTGGAAAGCAGAGTTCATTTTCCTCTAATGATGCCATCACCAGAGAGGGAGGAGATGCTGCAGAGCCGCAGCAGCCGTCTGACCAAACCTGGCGATCACAGCTCATTTATACTGTTTCAACACATTAGAAAAAATTAGAAAATCATTAGAAAATCACCATAGCATGTGAAGTCCCTCCTACCAAAAAATAAAAATTCATCACGTGCTTCGACCTAATTATAAAACAAATGCTTTGATATATTATGACAAATGCAATATCACATAAATACCCAAACGTCAGCTGGACTTCTGTTGTATGAGCCTGTGGCAATCTGTGCCCATTCGTTCTGTTGAGCATTGATGAGGTCAGGCACTGGCTCACAATCGCTGTTCCAGTTCATCCTAAAAGTTCTTGATGGAGATGAAGTCAGGGCTTTGTGCGGGCCAGTTATCACCGAACTCGTAAAGCCATGTCTTTATAGTCTTTGCTTTATACGGGAACAGTCATGTTGAAATAGAAAAGAGCCTGCCTTAAACTATTAGAAGTGTTAAGATTACCCTTCAATGGAGATAATTTGTCCATATAGTGTATTTGCATCTCCATGTCACAAACTCAAAGGGTGCCCCTGAGCAAGGCACCCAGTCCTGCATTACTCATAAGGATGGATTAATTGGTGTGTGTGTGCAAAAAATAACAAATTCTAATTCTAAAATTTGAATATATGGGCGCATGACATTTAAATAACATTAATTTTCAACTGCTACATTTATCAAAGCCCGATCAGTTGTATGCTTTGATTGGCCTACAGTGCTTTTTGTGACTGGATCTGCACTTGTTTCTACACACATTTGATAAATGAAAGCCAGAGTGAGTCAAATGGTGCAAAATTAAGCTAAGTCTAAAACTGGCAAATGTGAAGAATGTACAAATTAATTACTACTTTTGTTTTTGTTTTGTTTTTTTGTTTTGTTTTTTTTAAATTGTTTGTGTAGTAGAAGTCGCAGCAATTTCAGTCATCTCAGCATCTCACCAGTTTTGGCTGCTTAAACCTGATCCTTTCTCTCCACTAGTTTGTACTTTTCTTCCCAATTCTCTTTCTCTCTCTTTCTGTCCTTATTCCACAGGTACCTGTGATTCCTGGGATGCAGGATCCAGATCTAGACCTAATTTTATTATTATTATTATTATTATTATTATTATTATTATTATTATTATTATTAGCAGCAGCAGTAGTAGTAGTGGTGGTAGTGGTGGTGGTAGTAGTAGTAGTAGTAGTAGTAGTAGTAAAATAAACTTCCCGTCTCACACTACAGGTACCCTTGCCTCCTGGGCTGCAGAATCCAGATCAGTTGCTAGGCTATTAGTAGTAGTAGTAGTATTATGCTTTGAATACAATTGATATTAATGTAATTTCTTTGCAACAACTCATGTTACTACTGCTTGTATAAATTACATTGTAAACCTAGAAAAATTATCACAACCATTTAAAATTATCCTGAATTTAATTATTACAACTGTATTAACTGTATTTTCCTTTCATCCCAACCAGCCGAGGCAGACAGCTACACATCTTTGAGTCTGGTTCTGCCAGATTTTTGAAGGGTGTTTTCAAGGACTGTGTCAAAGCCTCAAGTCAGTCTCAGATATGCCTGAAAGAAGCAGCAAATGGATTTGGCTCAAGCAAAATGACCTATGCTGGACCTCCACTACAGCATAACCCAGTTGAGCGTGCCTGTTGGTCAAAATTGGGTGGGGACCTTGGGGACGGTTGGCTACAGGATACACCATGAGAGTTGATCACCCTAAAGGGGGCCGCCCTTGTGGAGGGTGTATAGTGGTGTAAGGCCGAAACACCCAGTGATGCATGGGTACACTTCTGATGATAGTCCAGACACTATACTCAGACTAAACATACGACTCCCACATAATCTGCACAATCGACAGCTGATCAACTACCACTCTCAACACCACACCAAATCTCAGGAAAGTTCTTTCAACCCATTGGCACAAAGGACAAGTCTTAACATCTCGTCCAATGAATTCAAGTGTTTGCTCAGTGTGTGAAATGTTGGGTCTTTCTTCTCTTCTCTCTATAATATTGCAAGTTTTCTGCCTTACTATCAGTGGCAGTTTTTGATATGGGCCACACGGGCAATTGCCCAGGGTGGCCTTCTCTAGGGGGCACCATAATGAAAAAAATAAAGATTCATATTAATTTGCACTCAGCACTCATCCGCTCAGGTCATAGCGGATGAGTGCTATGTTATGTTATTTGTGAGTGCTATGTTATTTGTGGTAAATGGTTTACTGCAGGGCCTTAGCCCTCAGGTTAATTAGAAGGTTAAAAGTCAATTACAACACAAATAAAGCACAATGAATTCATAATATTAAATAATGTTGAATATATCACACACCAAGGGGGCAACAAGGAGGTGGTCTACCCAGGGCCTTATACAAGTGAGGACCACCACTGCTTACTATGTACAGTGCTTTGAGAAAATATATGTTGGGATTTGGTGCTATACTAATAAAAATTGATTTGATTTGATTTGATTTGACTGGTAGAAGTGACAGTAGCATGACTGTGATGATATGATCGATGTGTGTATGGATCACAAAAAGCGGATCTCCAGTTGAGGATAAAAGGGTTTAAGTGAATTTATTTACAAAAAAAAAGGAAAATCAGAAAAACAAGCCGAGGAACTAAAAACGAGGAGACTGGCTGGCCTGCTGAGCGAACGCCTCCAGAGTGAAAAAACATGAACTGCAGGGAACTAACAAAAATCGGAGAAACTGATTAGAGCTCAACTGATTTGTCGGATTACCACTGAGAACTGTTTGACGCGCTGACACCTGCCGTAGCCCAGACCAGAGCTTAAAAGGACTTTCCCATAATCAGAGAATTGGAAGCAGGTTTGAGGTTGGAGGCTTCGCCCGGCCGACCAGTCAAGTCTGAAAAACAAAGCAAAGGCGCACAACAGGAAGCAAAGAAATAACAAAAATAAGAGGCAGGAAACCAGACCTTGACAATGTCCCCTCCAAACACATTGGTTAAAACACATCTGTTTTCTTCCATGCATTTTTTCATGCACTTTCATATGGTGCATAAAATTGGCTCCTATACAGTAGCTGGTCCATGGACAGGACCTGAATCCTTGGACCATTTATTGCCCATGTGTACTTTGAATGTTGTCTCTGGTGTGATTGACAGTGGATGTCACAGACAGCGACATTTTACTGGCACCAATCATGGTGGATTGTAAAAACCTGGCACACACACACTGAGGGAAAGAGGAGGTGCAATAAGAAGAGATAAAATTGTTGCTTCAGGCAGGCAGACCACTGAGCAGCTTCTTGTCTTCTCTTCATTGTAATGATGCAAACCCTCGATGAAGATGACCTCTGTTTCCCACAACTCCTCAACGCCTCCTGCAGGAGGGCGGCATTGCCTCCAGCTGTGTCCATGTTCACCTCTATCATACTGTCCTTCATCGGCCTGCTCACTGTGATGCTCAACCTGCTTGTCATTGTCTCTATCTCCCATTTCAGGTTGTTAAATATTTGATGTCTATTTATTTCAGGACTGTAAAGGATGTTACTACAAATACTAACATGTATGCCACTCTCTTACTTCTGCAGGCAACTCCACACACCCACCAATATCCTCCTCCTTTCTCTGGCTATCTCAGATTTTTTTGTGGGCTTCTTAATTTTCTGTCACACCTCGGTAATAGACGGCTGCTGGTTCCTCGGTGACTTCATGTGTCTCCTGTATTATGTGATGGAATACATCATTACCTCTGCCTCAATAGGAACCATGGTCCTCATATCAGTCGATCGCTATGTGGCTATTTGTGACCCTATGCGTTACCGTGCCAGAGTCTCTGAAAAAAGAGTTAAGATATGTGTTTGTGCTTGTTGGGGGGGTTCGACTCTCTGTCACTGTCTTCTGCTGAGGGCCAACCTGAAGCAGCCAGGCAGCCTAAAGTCCTGCATTGGAGAGTGTGTGATTATGATAAATAATGTCTCATCAATCGTAGATGTGACTGTGTCCTTCATTGGTCCTGTCATTGTGGTCGTTGTCCTGTATCTTAGGATCTTTGTGACAGTGATCTCTCAGGTCCGTGCCATGCGGACACACACGTCAGCCATGGATTTCCAGTGCTCAGTGAAGGTAAAGAAATCAGAAATGAAAGCAGCACGGACTCTCGGTGTTGTTATAGTTGTGTTTTTATTCTGCACCTGCCCATATTTTTGCACTGTTGTGACAGGCGAGGACACCTTGCTGAGCGCTTCAACAGATGCATTTGTTATACTTCTGTTCTACTTTAACTCCTGCTTAAACCCACTGATTTATGCGTGTTTTTATCCCTGGTTTAGAAAATCTATAAAGCTAATTTTTACCCTTCAAATACTGAAGCCTGGCTCCTGTGACTTCAAATTAATGTAAAGAGAATAGAGCTAATGAGTCATTTTTAAAATGTAAGAATCCTACAGAGCAACAGAGAACAGCTGACTGATTTTCCCTAAAATGTTTTCCATATGTAATTGTGTCTTCCATTTCAAAAAATGTAGTCATAAATTTAACTTGTATGGAACACATGTACATATCACTGTCTGCCTTGGTGGACTTCAGACTTCAGAGTGCAGCCATGTGAAAGCACCACACATGGAAAAACTGAAAACCTGATGCCCTATGTTGCTTATATACATAATATATGTCATATTTTGTGTCCAGAATATGTTTTATAAATGTTGTGTTATATAAATTTCCTAAGCCATTCATTTATGAACTGTTTAAACCACTCATGTTTATTTCACGAGATTAATGCACCTTAGTGCATTATTCTTATTCTACTGTAATAATACCTTAATGCAAGGCCTAAGTGATAAGGCCCTAAATTCATATCCTCTTTTTGTTAGGTTGAGATAAATGATTTTGTACTTTATATGAAATGTGCTAAAATGCTCAGTTTTCACTTGATTTATTTTGCACAGTGAAGTACATAAAGTTATGATACTAATATCTTTAATTAAATCAGGGTAGTCACTATGAAAGTCAAAGTGATGGTGTTATAATGATATCTGTAATGTGTGGACAATCAGACTTGCTTACATTTTACAGTCCGAGTGAGTTTCTACATCAGAGAACTGCAGCATGGATGTGTGTGTGTATTCTTGTACTTGCTGCAGAGTGAGGACCAAAAATCATATAAACCCTACAAAGTGAGGACATTTTGACAAAGTGAGGACATTTTGGCTGGTCCTGACTTTTTTCCACTGCTTAAAAGGGCTTTTTCAGGTTTAAGACTTGGTTTTTGGGGTTAGGGTAAGGGTTAGAGTTAGGCATCTAGTTGTGATGGTTAAGGTTAGGGTAAGGGGCTAGGGAATGCATTATGTCTATGAGGGTCCTCACTCAGAAACATGTGTGTGTGTGTATGTGCCTAATATTCCTTATGTTGTGGGGACTTGTCTTCCTTATGGGGACAAAAATCAGCTCTCCATGAAGTAAATTACTACTTTTAAAGTTAAGTTGAGAATAGGGTTAAGTTAGGGCACTAGTAATTATGGTTAAGTTGACCTAGACCTGGGGTCTGCAATCTGGTATAAAATAGCTATTTTTGGGCTCCTCTCTGCCCAGATAAATTGAATCTGTGGTGCAAAAAACTATTTGACCCATACCATGAAGTGAACATATTATGTCTTTCCTATATCGATCTAATTTTTAAGTGTGGAAGTTACTAGGCATCTGACTTCCTATTTTTGTGCAAGCTGTGAATATTCCTGCCAAGTGATGTCATTGGATCACTATTGATACAAAACGAAATTACAGAGTGGGAAAGAGGCTTTGTGCAACTTTTGAGGATATTTTTTGTTATTTTGTGTTGTTGCTCTGTGTGGACAGTTGAATGGATGAATGTGTAAATGAGAAACTAATTAATTAATTAGAGTGGGCTTAACTAGCAGCTGTTACTTGGGACACAAAATCAAAGCACTAACACGACTAAATCTGAGCTATTACTATGTCGCTATAGTGATGGCAATATTGCTGGGTGCACTCTGACTGACAAAAACACAGAAAACGGGGAGAATGGCCCTGTCTGAAAACTGAGCTGAGTATATGAGACTTACTCTAACCAACAAATTTTATGATCAGATATGTAGAAGAGTGTAAGTGCAATAAAATAAACCCAGAGCTACAAGCTTTCTTCAGTCAGACTTGATATAAGCCCCCCAGGTTCTTTTGCCAGGGGCCCCCAAAAACCCTTGAAACGGCCCTTTTACATACATTACATAAATACAGACACACATGTCAAACACACTGTTTGTTCTAAATAATATGTTTTTGTTTAGGTTTAAAAAAAAACATATATAACATATTTGGATTTAGGTTCGAATCCCAGTTCAACGAAGGGCCTTTCTACAAGGAGTTTTCCCCGTGTGGGTGCCAAAAAAATGCGGAGTTTAATTGGACACTCTAAACTGAACGTAGGTTTCAGTGTGAGAGTGTATGGTTGTTTGTCTCTGTGTGTTTGCCCTGCAATAGACTAGCAACCTGTCCCAGGTGTGAGCCCACCTTTCACCCTGTGTCAGCTGAGACTGAGTGATCACATGACCCTCATGTGGAGGATTAAGTGGTAACAATAAAAATAACTGTCCTATCAGTCCCACAATGGAGAAATTTACAGTGTTAAAGCACCAAAGACAGTCAAAAGTGAGAGTAATAAATAAGAAACATGCAATTTAACATTAATCAATATACTAGTAAACTATACAGTAAACTAAATATTAAATAATGTAATAAAAAGCTAAATGCAGATAGTGAGTGACAGCATGAGCCTAATATTTACAGTGTAAATATTATAGTGGACTGCACACATAAGATAATACACTTATATGAATAACAATGAATAATGAAAGGTCTTTTTTATTATTGTTCTCTGTAAAGGCACAGCAACGTAATTTTTAAACAGCTATGTTCATATTTAAAGGACATTAAAACAAATAACAATTGATAATATTGCATGATATTTGCTAATAATTTGCTAATAAAAGATTTTAATTTTAACCTAGGAAGATTTGCAGTGAATTATAAGCAGGAGATGGGAGTTACAACATTGATATATTAACATAAAACCCCAACAGATGATTTTACAAATGATATAACAAAATTCTATAAGTAAAGCATTCAATACACATCACTCTTTTGTTCATATTCAGGGTCAGGAACCTTTTCTACAGCATGTTGGTCTCACAGGAGTCTCTCTGCAGTAGCTTCAATGTAACAATGAGTTTAACAGATTTTCTAAACCAGGGGTAAAAGAAGGCATAAATCATGGGGTTTAAACAGGAGTTAAGATAAACCAAATATATTACAAGGGCAGCAGATGAAGCAGTGAAGAAGGTGTCCTCAACTGCAAGAGTTACACAGTAAAATGGGCAGATACATAATAGAAACACAACCACAACCACTCCAAGAGTACTGGCTGCTTTAAGCTCTGACCTTTTAGCAGTTCTGTGTGTGACAGTTGAAGTCTGGGATCGCATGGCACGAGCATGAGACACAGCCACCACAAACACTCTCCCATACAATACAATAATAACAGTAACAGGAACAATGAAGGTCAAAATAAGATCTACAAGTCCAGCAATGTAGTTAATGACAATGACACACTCTCCGATGCAGGTGTTATACCTGCCTGGTTCTTTCAGATTATCACTTAGGTTTAGACTTTGAAAGGATGAAGAGAAAAACCAACTTAAAGCAACACAGATCCTGACCCTTTTCATTGTGATTTTAGTGGTGTAAAACATAGGATCGCAAATAGCCACATAGCGATCAACAGATATGAGCACCATGGTTCCTATTGAGGAAGAAGTGATGATAAATGCCAGGTACTGATACACAACACACACAATGTCACTGAGGAGCCAGCATCCGTCGATGACCATAATCTGAAAGCACATGAGGAAACCAACCAGGAAATCTGAGACAGCCAGAGAGAGAAGGAGGAGGTTGGTGGGAGTGTGGAGCTGCCTGGAGAAGAAAAACCAGCAACATGATGTCAATGAACTAAACATAATCAACAGTATAATGTGTATGTTTAACTGTTAAAATGAATAAAGTATTTGGCTACTTGAAGTGGGAGATAGAGATGATGACCAGCAAGTTGAGAAACACAGTGAGCATCGAAATGGAAGAAAGCAGGATATAAATCAAAATGGCCTCAGAGTGAGAACGCTTTGGCTTCCTGCAGGAGGCATTAAGGAGCTGTGGGAAACAGAGTTCAGTGTTCTCCAAGGTCTCCATCACCAGATAGAGAGGAGATATTTCTGAAGAGGCTTCATCACACAGCTGATTTACTTATTTGTTTCCACTCCTCCTCTGGTGACCTTTCTCTCTCCAAGGAAATGGACCTACAGTTCCTCCTGTCCTCCTCTTCTTTAATCTTAGGGCTCAATCCCATTTTTCCAATGGCCTCTGCAGCCCAATGTTTTTCAGGTCACGTGTAAACAGAGGGTATCCAGATTATTGTTAAAAACTAACTGGCCTCTTAACAGAGGTTTTTCAGGGACACAGTTAAGACAGAGGGCTATGAGATATTTCCCAGATCAACCAAATCCATGAAATGTCTTCGTGCTACTGACATGAAGCTAATGTTGGCTACGGGACTGTGAGTCCATTGCTTTTTTGCTGGTGCTTCAAGTGGCATGTTGACAAATGTTTAACTTTCAAAGTGGCAGTTTGAGTGTCAGACAATTAAATCACATTTGACAGGCTAACAGGGAGGCCATCGATTAGCTGAGCAAGAGAAGGGGGGTCCGGAAGCGGGGCTAGGTCGCTGGTAGCAACAGGTTTGAGAAGGGAGACATGAAAAGTAGGGTGAATCTTCAGAGAAGGAGGAGCTTGAGCCGCACAGCAGAGGGGTTAATGACCTGGTCCACCTCGAAGGGCCCAATGTAGTGTGGTGCCAGCTCATGTTAATAATGAGTTTTCTCTCCCTACTGAAGTTAATCATGGAGTTCCACAGGGTTCAGTTCTAGGACCACTTCTTTTTACTTTATACATGCTCCCCCTAGGTAGCATTATTACAAAACAGATGACACACAGTTATACATATCCATGAAGTCATATGACAGTAATCAAGTTATAAAGCTCCAGGAATGTCTCACAGACATTAAGACCTGGATGACACATAACGTCTTACTTCTTAACACTGATAAAACAGAAATTATGTTGCTCGGCCCCAAACACCTTAGGGAAACTATACCTGAGCATTTAGTCACCCTGGACGGCATTACCATGGCCTCCAGCTCTACCGTAAAGAACCTTGGAGTTACTTTTGACCCAGATTTATCATTCGACTCACACATACAACAAGTTTGTAAGTCATCCTGCTTCCACCTGCACAACATAACTAAAATCAGAAACATCCTGTCATTAAAGGATGCTGAAAAGCTTGTTCATGCTTTTGTTACATCTAGACTAGATTACTGTAATTCACTATTATCTGGATGCTCAAATAAGTTTCTAAAGAGTCTTCAGTTGGTCCAGAATGCAGCAGCACGGGTATTAATGGGAACTAGGAAAAGAGAGCACATCACTCCAGTGCTGAGCTCTTTACAATGGCTCCCTATTAAATTTAGAATAGAATTTAAAATCCTCCTCTTCACATATAAAGCACTCAGAGGTCAGGCCCTGTCTTACCTAAAAAATATGATTATTTCTTACCACCCAAATAGACCACTGCGCTCAGAAAATAGAGGCCTGCTTGTAGTTCCCAGAGTCTCTAAGAGTAGAATGGGAGGCAGAGCTTTTAGCCATCAAGCTCCTCTCCTGTGGAACCAGTTTTCTCTCCCGTCCCCTAGTTTGTGCTCTTATTCCTTCCCTCTCTCTCTGTCTTATTTCACAGATATCCCTGATTCCAGAGCTTCAACACCACAGCTCAAATATTATAACTATAACCATTACCATATATCATATAGCTACTTGTTACTGCTAAGGTTAATTATTCTCATCCACCCTTCATCAACGGCTTGTCCTCTTCTGAGGGTCCCACGAGGAGCTGGAACCAACCCCAGATGGTGGCAGCGTATGTCACACCCTGAATGAGATGATGATGATGATAATTGTTCTTAATGTTACTGATTCTTGAATCATCCTGGTCTCTGTCTTTCTTGTCTTTTCTCTCTGTGAATTTTTGATGCTTTGTTTGTAACTTGTAACTGCTGAACTTGTCTCTGTATATGTGACACCTACTGCACGTCTGTCCGTCCTGAGAGAGGGATCCCTCCTCTGTGGCTCTTCCTGAGGTTTCTCCCATTTTTTCCCTTAAAAGGGTTTTTTTTGTGGAGTTTTTCCTCACTCGATATGAGGGTCTAAGGATAGAGGTTGTCACATGCTGTACAGACTGTAAAGCCCTTCGAGGCAAATTGTGTTTGTGATGCTGGGCTATACAAATAAAATTGACTTGACTTGACTTCCTCGATTCCACCTGGAGAGGGAGGTCGCGGGATGAGAGTGGGCTCGGTCCAGATAATAAAAGGCAGCTCAGCTCCCTCCAACCAGTGCCTCCACTCCTGTAAGGCAGACACAACAGCAAGCAGTTCTCTGTTTCCAATGTTTCTTTCAGCTGGTGACAACTTACGGAAGAAGAAGGCGCAGGGGTGGAGTTTCTGGTCCAATGGCTTCTGCTGAGACAGTACTGCCCCAATGCCAGTGTCGGAGGCATTAACCTCAACGACAAACTGGAGTGACTGGAGCGGAGGTGAAGAGTTGCTTGAGGGTGGTGAAGGCGGCCTCGGCTTCGGACATCCACTTACAGGGGAGTGAGGTGGAAGTCAGCCTGGTGAGGGGAGAGGCAACCCTGCTATATCCCCGGATAAATCTTTGGTAAAAAATTAGCAAACCTCAAGAATTGATGTAACTGTTTGCAGCTGGATGGCACTGACCAGCCCACCACAGCCTCAATCTTCCTGGGGTCCGGTTTAAGCTTTTAACCTTTGCCAGAATGTAGCCCAAAAAAGGTAACAGAGGGGAAGCTAAATTCACATTTTTCGGCTTTAACAAAGAGCTTATTTTCTAGGAGCCGCTGTAACACTAGCCGTACGTGTTGCTTGTGGTCCTCCTGGCTGGAGGAGAAAATTAAAATGTCATCAAGATAGACAAAAACAAACTGATTAAGCATATCACGTAAAACATCATTAATTAGTGCTTGAAATACAGCCGGGGCATTAGTTAGTCCAAAGGGCATAACAAGATATTCGAAGTGTCCGGTAGGAGTATTAAAAGCCGCCTTCCATTTGTCCCCCTGATTCGAATAAGGTGGTATGCGTTCCTAAGGTCCAGCTTTGTGAATACAGTTGCTTTGGAGAGGGGTTCGAAAGATGGGTCTATCAGCGGTAGAGGGTATTTGTTTTTCACGGTAATGGCGTTTAGTCCACGGTAATCAATACAAGGTCGAAGGGTCTTGTCCTTTTTAGCAACAAAGAAGAACCCAGCCCCGAGAGGGGAGGAAGGTCTAATCAGACCAGTGGCAATGGACTCAGAAATATACTTCTCCATGGCCTCCCTCTCAGGGCGGGAGATAGTGTAAAGTTTGCTGGTTGGTAAGGTGGCACTGGGAAGGAGGTCAATGGGGCAGTCATAAGGTCTATGAGGGGGGAGTGACAGGGCCCAGGATTTGCTAAACACCTCACCTAAATCGTGATACTCAGGAGGTCAGGAGGAGTGACCGGTGAGGTTGAGGGGTGTGAGACGGGTCTGGATAACGTAAACAGTGAGTGTGACAAAAAGTGCTCCAACTAATAACCGCGGAAGTGGACCAATCTAAATGGTAAACCTAGCCAAGGTAAACCTAACACCACGGGAGAAGAGGGTGACTGATTAACTAAGAGGGTGACTAGCTCATGATAGTTGCTGGAGATAGTTAGGGTAACAGAATCGGTTTCTTTTGTAATGGTTACGAGAGAGGTTCTACCTATAGCACTGACGTATCTAGGGGGTTCAATGAGTGTCAAGGGGAGAGTCAACTGTCTAGCGAAGTCTGAATCGATAAAACTGTCGTCAGCTCCAGAGTCAATGATAACACGAAGTGAGTGATTGTGGCGGAAAGTGTAGTCCTTTGGGAAGAGGGGGACAGAGAATCAGTATTACTCACCAGGATCCTCTTCTCTCCCGGTGAGTCACCCCTGTGAGTCCTGGAGCTGCACCCGCGGCGAAGGTGTCCAGAGAGTCCACAGTACAAACATAGTCCAAGTCTAAGTTACCTCTGCCGCTCATCCGGAGATAGTCTTGTTGTACCAAGTTGCATAGGTTCGGGAGGAGGGACAAAGAGGTGGTGAGCTGAGGCGAGTTGAGGTGCTGGTTCCTGAGGTGCAGAGGAGGTCAATGGGGTAGATGGACGAGGCAGAAGAGGTCGAGCAGGTAGGTTAGGGTGGGGGGAGATCTGCCGAGTCAGTTTGCGCTCCCTATCTCTCTCTCTCATACGATTGTCAATGTGGATTGCCAAGCTGATTAACGCCTCAAGGGAACTGGGTTCATCCCTAGTGGCGAGTTCATTTTTTAAATCATCATTTAGCCTCCTTAAAAAGGCAGTAAAGAGCAGGTTCATTCCAGCCACTTTCTGTGGCCAAAATATGAAAGTCTATGGAGTAACTAGTAGCAGAGTTCTTTCCCTGAGATAAAGACAGTAAACGGTTAGCTCAACCAAAATCCTTGAAAGGAGTATCAAACACTCGCACCATTTCAGAAAATAACGTCCCATGAGTGAACAACTAGAGAGTTAGACTCCCATAGTGCATGTAGCCACTGAGTGCATGTAGCCACTTTGCCTCTAACCAGATTATTTAAGTAGGCTAAACGGGAGATATCAGACCCAAAAAGGCTTGGCTGCAAATCGAAAACCAACTTAGACTGTCTTAGGAATCATGTGAATGACCCGACCTCCCCCCAATAGCACTCAGGCATAGGAATCGGTGGTTTCCCGTGAGGGGTAGGTGGAGGCAAGCTCCGTTCCTCCGAAGAAGCTGGTAGTGGAGAACGGGTGGCAGAAGGGGAGTGAGTGGACCCAAGCTGGTGTGTGATGTTAGTAATGCTAGAGGATAATGTCTGGATAGCGTCCATGATATCGCTTAGCATCCTCTCATGGCGAGTTACAGCTGCTGCTTGAGCTACGAACGCTTGTTTTAAAGTCTCCGTCTCTGCGGGGTCCATGTTTGGTCAGCGCGTACTGTAACGATTCATGTGAATCTTAAAAAGGTAAACAAAAGGTGGACCCAGAAAGGCAGGGATGACAGAGTAAAAAAAAAGAAAAGGATTTATTACAAAAATCTAACAAAAACAGACCAGTCCAATATTTAAACACAAAACGCTGAGGC
Organism: Brachirus orientalis; assembly: GCA_016785285.1. Lineage (NCBI taxonomy): Eukaryota > Metazoa > Chordata > Actinopteri > Pleuronectiformes > Soleidae > Brachirus > Brachirus orientalis. Next base: position 6,508 of record JAFBJR010019393.1, on the reverse strand, counting down.
AGGGCGTAGCTCAGGGAAAACAAGAGTCTAGGAAAAAAGGATAACGAAGGATTAGAACTATACAAAATGAAGAAAAAAAACAACTACAAAAATGAGGAGCAAAAGAGTATCGATGGAGCTTAGAGTTCTGAGAGTTACCGAGCGTAGTACACATGACGCGCTGACAAGGAGGAGACAGGAAATCCAGGTATAAGAAGGCAGGTCCTGATGAGAAGGTTAGGTGCAGCTGCGGTGATTACTGAGCCTGCCCAGCCGTGCCACCAGCCTTCAAAAAAAGCACATGTCAACACACAAGCACCAAACAGGAAATACAACAATAAAAACAGGAAATAACCCACACTTCCCCAGCCAGGAGACAGACCATGACAGGGAGAACATTTTACCAGATCCCCACAGATCTAGAGAGAGACGGTCAGACAGAAATCATCACTTGTATCACAGAATGTACTGTAAGATCCCTCTTACATCATATCACACAACTGGGATTGTGGTAGGACGTCAGACAGCAGGGGAGCATAGTCATCCCCTGCTGTCTGACTCAATGTAGGTGAGATCACAAAATGCTACAGTTTCCATCAACTAGCTATGTTATCTTTGATGCCACATTTAATCATAGGTATTGCTTCAACGCTTGATCTTTGGTGTCTCTGATGCTTTTTACTTAGTATTTAGTATTTGCATAATGCTGACATTTGGAAAGTTCAACTTGTGGACTCACCACATGGTGGCATTATGGTTAGCACTGCTGTCTTAGAGTCAGTCCCATCAAGAGCCTATCTGAAAAAGAATGTAAAATGAAGTGATAGTAATAATTCCTAAAATATCATAAGTATACATAAGTAAGAATACATATTTGGTTAGCCTATTGATAAGTGGGCTTTGTGTCCCATCTGGCAGCCGTGTTTTAACATGTGCATTGTAAACACTACATACACACAGGACAGTCATGTATGGCATGCCGTTCAGGAAATTAATCTTTGAATATATGGAGTGAACTTCTGAATATATTGAGTGAACCTTGAATATATTGAATGAACTTCTGAATATACTGAGTGAACCTTGAATATATTGAATGAACTTCTGAATATATTGAGTGAACCTTGAATATATTGAATGAACTTTGAATATATTGAATGAACTTCTGAATATATTGAATGCACTTCTGAATATATTGAATGAACCTCACTTCACTGACGTCATCGTCGGCACCTTACCCATTTTCACCTATGCGGATGCAGCAGCAAAAATGGCTGAGTCAGCTCGGAATTTAGTTGCAGCTCTTTTAAATAATGAAGAAGTAATAACCACACTGGCGAATGCTTGTGCAGGCCAGCATGCTGAAACCCGATCCCGTGCCCACCACTCTTCTTCGGACGAAGATGTCCGGTCCCTCTTTAATCGAGGCAGAACTGGTATGAGAGGCCAGGCAGCTGTTCAAGCAGACAGCATGCCTTCAACCACGGCCCCGGTGTATAATCTCCGCCCGTTCACAAGACAGGTCACAAGACGAAAGTTATTGTAATTCTATATCTTAGCTCAGATCTCCACACCATACTAAGATTCTGATGTGTGTAGAGTATGTAGGTTTGTATGGTTAGCTTGGTATCGTTTTCAGGTGTTAATGAAGGTAAAACACAGTAAATGGTCGTGCGTAATGGCACTGCGCTCTAACGCGGCACTTCTCCGGCACAGGAGAAGCTGCTGCAGCTGCAGGGAATTCATGAATCAACTGAAGAGAAGCTCTTAGATACAATGACAATCACCCACACCCATAGTGCAGGATGAATATTTCGTTTAGTATTGAACGTATTTGATGATCGACGACACATTAGGGACGTTACTCTCAGCGGACTGCGGACATACAGGCAATGATATTGTCTGATGGAAATTATTACGATGGAATTAATCATTGTAATACAGTTTAATTGTATGTGAGACACCATAAAATATATAAATGAATACAGTGTAAAGAAAATCCAATTTTAACATTGCTTGTTTCTGTACAAAATGATATTTTATTTAATGTTTCTTAGGTTTCAGACACAAGGCAGTGTACAATCTCATACCAGTTCTGCCTCGATTAAAGAGAGACCGGAGTGGTGGGCACAGGATCGGGTTTCAGCATGCTGGCCTGCACAAGCATTCACCAGTGTGGTTATTACTTCTTCATTATTTAAAAGAGCTGCAACTAAATTCCGAGCTGACTCAGCCATTTTTGCTGCCGCATCCGCATAGGTGAAAATGGGTAAGGTGCCGACGATGACATCAGTGAAGTGAGGTTCAATCAATATATTCAGAAGTTCACTCAATATATTCAGAAGTTCATTCAATATATTCAGAAGTTCATTCAATATATTCAAGGTTCACTCAATATATTCAGAAGTTCATTCAATATATTCAAGGTTCATTCAATATATTCAAGGTTCACTCCATATATTCAGAAGTTCATTCAATATATTCAGAGATTCATTCAATATATTCAGAGATTAATTTCCTGAACGGCATGCCATAGTCATGTGTGAGACCCATAATTTTACTCTGTACAGAGTGAGAGAGAATGTCTGTGAGACATTCCTAGAGCTTTATAAGTTGATTATTGTCATATGATTTTTTGGATATGCATAACTCTGTGTCATCTGCACAACAGTGGAAATTTAGCTTGTGTTTTGTAATAATGCCACCTAGAGGAAGCATGTATATGGTAAAAAGAATTGGTCCAAGAGCCGAACCTTGTGGAACTCCATGATTAACTCCAGTAGGTAAAGAAAATACATGAACAAACTGAGATCCCTTTGATATGTAAGATTTAAAACAGTTTAATGCAGTTCCTTTTATTCCAATAACATGTTCCTCCCACTGTAATAAAATGTTATGGTCAACAGTGTTGAATGCAGCACTCAGGTCTAACAGTACCAGTATAGATACAAGGCCATTTTAATAGTGCTGTTTCTGTGCTGCGGTGTGTTCTAAACACTCTCTGAAAGTCCTCAAACTACTATGTTCATTTTTAAAGGACATGAAAACAAAGTAATTCACACAGTATAAAGATAGTCTACAAACAGATATAGATAATTTGTTATGTTGCTATGTATTCAATGGGCTGCTTTACGCAAGTTAGTTTTACAATTTATCTTGTCACTACTTTCTTGCTGATGTACAAAGGCGTTAGCCTTGAAAGATTTATTCACTCTAAACTGAAAGAGTGAGCAGAATATATTCAAACCTTAAGCAAAAATTAGGATGTTGCTGAACCAGGATTTGCAGAATTTTTGAAGCCTGGGTACATCCAAATTAATTCAATTGGCTAAAATGAATTAAAACTACCACACTTTGTAACTAAAGCATGGCCTTTTATATTTGGGGCTTAAACATTCACCAACTTTGTCTTCCTCAGTCACACTTCACCCTTTGTCTCTGCACATGGCCCATCCCAAACACTTTGCACGTTCACATGTAAGCCCAGTGTGTTTCACTTCTTGTTGTGGTAGAGGGATAAGGTGAAATGTAAAGGCCAGACCTCCAAGTGGAGATTTTTCTGGGCCACACTTCCTAAGGGGGGTTAGGTGATATTTCCTAGATTAACTACATCCAAGACAAAACCACAGACAATGGGGGGAATGGCCTTGTCTGAAAACTCCACTTTATCTGTGCAATATTTGAGCTGAGTATATGAGACTTACTCTAACCAACAAATTTTATGATCAGAGTGTAAGTGCAATAAAATAAACCCAGAGCTACAAGCTTTCTTCAGTCAGACTTGATATAAGCCCCCCAGGTCCTTTCGCCAGGGGCCCCCAAAAACCCTTGAAACGGCCCTTTTACATACATTACATAAATACAGACACACATGTCAAACACACTGTTTGTTCTAAATAATATATGTTTTTGTTTAGGTTTAAGTCACTTTAGGTGACTTAAAGTTTAAGTCACTTTAGGTGACTAGGTTTAAGTCACTCACTCACTCACTCATTTTCTACCGCTTTATCCACTAGGGGTCGCGGGGGGGCTGGTGCCTATCTCCAGCTAGCATAGGGCGAGAGGCAGGGTACACCCTGGACAGGTCGCCAGTCCATCACAGGGCCACATAGAGACAGACAACCATTCACTCTCACATTCATACCTACGGGCAATTTAGAGTCTCCAATTAACCTAGTCCCCAAATCTGCATGTTTTTGGACTGTGGGAGGAAGCCGGAGTACCCGGTGAGAACCCACGCACATGCAAACTCCTTGCAGAAGGCCCCTTGTTCCAACCAGGTTGTGAACCCGGGACCTCTTGCTGCAAAGGCAAGAGTGCTAACCACTACACCAGGTTTAAGTCATGCTGCTTAAATTTAAGATAAGTGCAACATGTAGCTCACACTGTTGCCTCACAGCAAGAAGGTCACCAGTTCAAATCCCACTTCAACCAAGGGCCTTTCTACAAGGAGTTTTCCCCGTGTGGGTGCGGGGGGGTTCCAGGTCCAAAAACATGCAGAGTTTAATTGGACACTCTAAACTGAACGTAGGTTTCAGTGTGAGAGTGTATGGTTGTTTGTCTCTGTGTGTTTGCCCTGCAATAGACTGGCAACCTGTCCCAGGTGTGAGCCCACCTTTCACCCTGTGTCAGCTGAGACTGGTTCCAGTGATCACATGACCCTCATGTGGAGGATTGAGTGGTAACAATAAAAATAACTGTCCTTTATTAGTCCCACAATGGAGAAATTTACAGTGTTAAAGCAGCAAAGACAGTCCAAGTCAGAGTAATAAATAAGAAACATGCAATTTAACATTAATGAATATACAGTAAACTAAATATTAAATAATGTAATAAAAATAGTAAATGCAGATAGTGACAGCATGAACCTATTATTTACAGTGTAAATATTATAGTCGACTGCATATATAAGATAATACACTTATATGAATAACAATGAATAATGAAAGGAGCATGTTAAAAGTGAAGTCTTTTTTATTATTGTTCTCTGTAAAGGCACAGCAACGTAATTTTTAAACAGCTATGTTCAAATTTAAGGGACATTAAAACAAATAATAATTCATAATATTGTATGATATTTGATAATAATAGGGAGAAAAGATTTTAATTTTAACCTTGGGAAGATCTTGATATATTAACATAAAACCCCAACAGATGATTTTACAAATGATGTAACAACATTCTATAAGTAAAGCATTCAATACACATCACTCTTTTGTTCATATTCAGGGTCAGAAACCTTTTCTACAGCATGTTGGTCTCACAGGAGTCTCTCTGCAGTACCTTCAATGTAACAATGAGTTTAACAGATTTTCTAAACCAGGGGTAAAAGAAGGCATAAATCATGGGGTTTAAACACGAGTTAAGATAAACCAAATATATTACAAGGGCAGCAGATGAAGCAGTGAAGAAGGTGTCCTCAACTGTAAGAGTTACACAGTAAAATGGGCACATACATAATAGAAACACAAACACAACCACTCCAAGAGTACTGGCTGCTTTAAGCTCTGACCTTTTAGCAGTTCTGTGTGTGACAGTTGAAGTCTGGGATCGCATGGCACGAGCGTGAGACACAGCCACCACAAACACTCTCCCATACAATACAATAATAGTAAAAGGAACAATGAAGGTCAAACTAAGATCTACAAGTCCAGCAATGTAGTTAATGACAATGACACACTCTCCGATGCAGGTGTTATACCTGCCTGGTTTTTTCAGATTATCACTTAGGTTTAGACTTTGAAAGGATGAAGAGAAAAACCAACTTAAAGCAACACAGATCTTGAGTCTTTTCATTGTGATTTTAGTGGTGTAAAACATAGGATCACAAATAGCCACATAGCGATCAACAGATATGAGCACCATGGTTCCTACTGAGGAAGAGGTGATGATAAATGCCAGGTACTGATACACAACACACACAATGTCACTGAGGAGCCAGCATCCGTCAATGACCATAATCTGAAAGCACATGAGGAGACCAACCAGGAAATCTGAGACAGCCAGAGAGAGAAGGAGGAGGTTGGTGGGAGTGTGGAGCTGCCTGGAGAAGAAAAACCAGCAACATGATGTCAACGAACTAAACATAATCAACAGAATAATGTGTATGTTCAACTGTTAAAATGAATAAAGTATTTGGCTACTTGAAGTGGGAGATAGAGATGATGACCAGCAAGTTAAGAAACACAGTGAGCATCGAAATGGAAGAAAGCAGGACATAAATCAAAATAATCTCAGTGTGAGAACGCTTTGGCTTCCTGCAGGAGGCATTAAGGAGCTGTGGGAAACAGAGTTCAGTGTTCTCCAAGGTCTCCATCACCAGATAGAGAGGAGATATTTCTGAAGAGGCTTCATCACACAGCTGATTTACTTATTTGTTTCCACTCCTCCTCTGGTGACGTTTCTCTCTCCAAGGAAATGGACCTACAGTTCCTCCTGTCCTCCTCTTCTTCAATCTTAGGGCTCAATCCCAATTGTCTACAGCGTTTTTCACATTCACATGAATCTATATTATGCATGTGAATGTGATTCT